>OZ025259.1:20644736-21051180 GCA_964019135.1 Arenicola marina | reverse complement strand
CCGCCACCTGTATCCGGAGTATGTGTCACCAAACCCTATTTCAAAATTAAAAATGAAATATTTAGTGTTTTAGGCCGCTTTTGTGCACACACGGGTTATATCTGGGTCGATCTCCGCCATGGAACCTCCCGGGACGATGAATGATGATGAATGGGTGAAACATGCCCCCGATTAGTAGGTGCCCTAGCTCGGATCGGGCCTATTGATCTGCGATCTAGTGCGCGAACCATTACACCAGGCAGGGTCCTCCGTTCCTGTTTGAATGTCTCAAGACATATTTCGTGTCCCCATTTAGATTTCACGAGCATCATAGATGGCGTAAAGCGCCATCATCATCCCACCCTCATCCCACCCTCCCCTCCCTCACCCCTCAAAATAAAAATAAAAACTTTGAGAGGGGGGGGGGGAATCAGTCATCAGTTTTTGCACCCCCTCCCCTCCCTTTCGACTTCCATATCCTATATCACGTAGCTTCTGACTTCACATAAATAAGAAAAGCAGTTATCATCAATCCGGTATTTGAATATTCACCGACTTTCGATTGTTAAAGAATTAAATTTTAATAAAGGGATTTTCCCCATATTTGGCGTTATCTCTTAATCTGGATTTGCCATATTATTCGTTTATTTATTTATTTTTATTGGTCAGGAATCCAATTTCTTGAACTCAGCCTGGCTTTGCCTCAGCTTTGCCTTTGTCGTCGAAAGAAAGTGAACAGGGAACGGACACGTACCGCAGGTAGGGGAGAGGGGGCGGGGAAAAAGGGAAAGAGCGGGGGGGGGGGGGTTAAAATATCAACTTGCCTGTATATTCCATTTGAAAAGTCCATCTCGTTTTGTTCCTTGCACGCAACTCCGGGCGCCTCTGTTAAATAATAATAAAATTCGGAGCAACGCGGTTTTCGTACGCTGCTAAACGCGGCATAAGGAAGCTTATTTTAGGATGCTTTAATGCCTTAGTGTTTCCATTAAAGGATATCTCCTGGTCGATCAAGATGCTGCTTAGACAGCGCTACGGATTGTTGAGTGCACGCACGAGACCTGCCTCCCCATCTGTCACTTATGGCTTGTTGCTCCGGTATCTAAAATCCCAATTTTAGTTCTAACCGCATGCATGCATGTGGGGCGGGCGCACATGATGCCCACTGCAAAAGCGGTGAAAAATCGGCGGCAGAAGGGATGCGGTTGGGGTACACGCCAGGGGATGGGGGTGGGGCGGGGGTTGGAGGTACGGGTGGAGCGAACGGGAGGGAAAGGAGGCTGGGGGAGGGGAGGGACGGATATGAGGAGGGGTGCATGGGGGCGGGTGGGGATGAGTTTCGCGAATCAAAAAAAAGGGAAAGGAAACGGGCGCCGGGTGAAGTTGTATGCCAACGCAGATCAAACAGTGTAACCTGCCTTTCTCCCTTTTACTTGGCTGGGAGGTGCATCCCAGTGGTAATTGTCTGCCAATCAAGTTTGTGTTCCTCCATTGAATAACATTTGTAGTTACACGAACCCATTTGGGCCGGATCCACCCCCAATCCCCGCCCCCCGACACGACCCCCGCCCCCACGCCCACCCATCCAAACATACACACCATAGATGTACTCACCGTAACCACAGTCAACCCCCCCCTCCCCTCCCCTCTTCCGCGAGACTCTCCCCACGCCCTACCGCCACCCACCCCAAAGGAAACCTTTTAAACATTATGAACTGTCGCCGTCCTAGTGACCCACTCAAAGAGTATAATGCATCCCCAACGTCGGCCGCGTTGTGACCCCAGGCAATTCATTCACACCCTCCCCCCCTCCTCCGTCCACCCTTGCCCCGCGCCCCCATCAAACCGCCCGCCGTCCTATCCACCACCACTACCCCCTTCCGAGCCCCTCCTCACCGCCGCCACTACCGACTGTGACCGTTTCCCCCATCGGCTCCCAATGCACCCTCTAATGCACCCCCCCCCATCCACCCCCCCAACCCACCTCTCTATGCGCCAACACCCCCGCCAGCGTTTGCTTATCAAGTCCTTTTATAGTCCACGTGTACTGCTATCAATCAAAGAACAAACTAACCCAGAGAATGGTCCTCCAAACAACCTCACGCGGCAACACTGACCCCCTTTTGTAGGTCTCTCTCCCCTCCTGGCACCCCTACGGCCGCCCCACTTCCCCCTCTCCCCACCGCCCTCTCAGCCCCCCCCCCCGTTCACCACTACCACATATCGTGGCCTGCGCCGCGCACACTCGCTGCTCTGTGGGCCTGTAGTGCCTCAGAGCGATAATGCCCCAGAGGCTTGCTGATTTCGCTTGTCTCCATCTCTTGTTATTTAATCAATAGCTATAAAGGAAATCCACGTTTGAAGGGAGGAGGGAAAACTTTTCACCCGCACGCCAATAGGTGACGCCTGGGGACTGTAAGCGAGGGAGGGCGTCCTTGGGGGGTGGCGGGGGGGTGAAGCGGAGGGGGCATAGTGGGGGTGAGGGAGACAGAGAGAGCGTGGGGTAGGGCGGGTTACGGAGGGGAGGAGGAGGAGTGGGCGGTATGCCCATCCATTGTAACGACAAAAAGCTAGTGCTACCTTCTCCACCCCAATCCAGCACCCCCCCCCCCCCCATCTCTCCTCATCCTTGCCCTTTCCCTTCCCCCTCGCCCCCCCCCCACCCCTCCACTCGCCGCCCCCATTGGGCCCGGCTAATGACGGTGGATTTCACTGGTTTGAGAGCTTGTCGAGGGGGGCGGTTGACCCGTGCTTGCTCGACGGACACCTGTTCTGATTGGGCGGGTAAGGCTTTGATGTCCCCCCCGCTGATTTATGACACTGGCCTCCTCATGATGTTCGCCATTGTTATTAAGCAGGGGCCCTATTATTAATATTGAAAAGGAGAAAGCGTTCTATTCACATGGACGTGGGGGTAAGAAAGATGAGCGCCGCTGTTTAAAGGGCTCCGGACCAGGGCCGCCACACACTATGGATGTTGATTACAAAGCGGCGATGCTTGAAGAAATGGCGGTAGCGGCGGAAGCGGATGTGACTCCCTTGATCAGGGAGGGAAGAGGCGGGGCGGGGGGAAGGAAGGGGGGGGGTTACACCGGGGAAGCGATTATCCCCTTCCCCTATTCACCCCCAAGAGAAAAAAAGGCAAGTTTAATCGTCGACTTAGTGACTGGAGTCGAGTTATAGCTGTAAATTCAGTTATTCCTCTGTAAAACCTCATCTTGATGACAGCAGGGCTGCAGTCTGGCGGAGATGCAATAATGCAAACTGCAATCAGACAACGGCATTCGGGGGTAGAAAAATATACCGATATCAAAGGCAGGCGGAAAATAAACTTTTGATGCATTTGTGTAATTTAAGCAGTTTCAATTTTGCATTCCCATAATGTGACGGCTCGTTCTCAAGCATCGGAGATGGATCTGATATGGGTTAAGTTCCCCGGGAAAAGAAATACATTTATTAATTAAGACCTTATTTGGGGCATTTGGGGAAACAACAATTTAAGGCCAAGAAAAAACAATTACGTCCGATCTGGAATAATTGGTTTGAAAGTGAGACAGAAATTGTAGTAGCAATGCTGCTGTAAGTGGGTGTATTTGTATTTTAGTAAGGCCCAGCATCATGACAGAAAGTGAAAGCCACAGTTAAACCCGATAGTGCCACTTCCTCTTGAAGCATGATGAATCATGACGAGTCTCCTGGTGTAAGAAGGGCGCCTTTGAACATGAAAGATTGTATTGTAACAATAGGAATTAGCCAAGACAAACAAGAAGCTGTGTCCCGAATCCACCTTTTTGGGTATAATCCAAATCATAAAATTATGTTATTCCTCAAAATCCCCCTCTTGGAATCTGCTCCTAGATCTGTATTATTCTGAGAAATTTACGCGTTAGGACTCCACCAACACCAACGTGTGCACGTCCACACGTTACGAATCTAGCGCTTAGGAGTTCACCTCTCGTGAACCGTTTAGATATTCAACTGCTTGAGACTTTACATTTTAACGTTCCATCTGTTATGAATCTAATATCTGTAAGTAACGCAACTCCAAGGAAATTGCCTCTTAAAGAGAATTACCTAGTGTAAATCCGCCGCTCACGAATCTATGGTTAGGAATCCACTTTTTATGCATCCACTTTCTTAATAATCCGTCGCGCAGGAATATTCCTCGAAGGAATTTTCATCTTAGGGGCCCAACGGATATGAATCTAACTCGCATTTAAAAAACTATTTGGAAATTACGTCAATGGAAGGTACCTCATGGGATTTACCTCCTGTGTATCTGTTGTTTTAGCCACAACTTCTTAGGAATTAACTCTTGTGCATCTACATCTTAGAAGTCCATCACTTTGCTGGGATTCTACCCGTTAGATTTTGTACTGTGACAATGGGGTGGGCACAAACCAATCTTGTCTCGAATCCAGATGTTGGGAATATACGTCATGGAAATACATCTCTTAAAATCCCGACTATTGGTAATCCCCTCCCATATGGCAACCACACCAATATCGAAATCCACCCTGCAGAAATCCACCCCTTATGAATTCACCCCTCAGGGATCTACCCTCAGGGAACTACCCATCACGGACTCAACCCTCAGGGGTCCACCCCTCAGGGGTCCACCCCTCAGGGATCCTCTCCTCAGGGATCTACCCCTCAGGGATCCACTTCTCAGGGATCCATCCCTCAGGGGTCTACCCCTCGGGGATTCACCCCTCAGGAATCCGCCCCTCAGGATCCTCCCTTCAGGGATTCACCCCTCAGGGATCTACCCTCAGGGATCCACCTCTCAGGAATCCACACCTCAGGGATCTGTCCCTCAAGGATCCGCACCTCAGGGATCCATTCCTCATGGATCTATCGTTAGGGATTTAACCTCTGGGATCCACCCTTCAGGGTTCTATCCCTCGGGGATCTACCCCTCTAGGATCTACCCTCAGGGATCCACCCCTCACTAATCCACATTCAGGGATTTAACTTCAGTGATCCACCCCTGAGTGATCCACTCCTCAGGGATCCACCCCTCAGGGATCCACTCCTCAGGGATCCACCCCTCAGGGATCCACCCCTCAGGGATCTACCCCTCAGGGATCTTCCCCTCAGGGATCTACCCCTCAGGGATCCACCCCTCAGGAATCTACCCCTCAGGGATCCACCCCTCAGGGATCTTCCCCTCAGGGATCCACCCCTCAGGAATCTACCCCTCAGGAATCCACCCCTCAGGAATCTACCCCTCAGGGATCCACTCCTCAGGTATCTACCCCTCAGGGATCCACTCCTCAGGAATCTACCCCTCAGGGATCTTCCCCTCAGGGATCTACCCCTCAGGGATCCACTCCTCAGGTATCTACCCCTCAGGGATCCACTCCTCAGGAATCTACCCCTCAGGGATCCACTCCTCAGGAATCTACCCCTCAGGGATCCACTCCTCAGGAATCTACCCCTCAGGGATCTACTCCTCAGGGATCCACTCCTCAGGGATCTACCCCTCAGGGATCCACCCCTCAGGGATCTTCCCCTCAGGGATCCACCCCTCAGGAATCTACCCCTCAGGGATCCACTCCTCAGGAATCTACCCCTCAGGGATCTTCCCCTCAGGAATCCACCCCTCAGGAATCCACCCCTCAGGAATCTACCCCTCAGGGATCCACTCCTCAGGTATCTACCCCTCAGGGATCCACTCCTCAGGAATCTACCCCTCAGGGATCTTCCCCTCAGGGATCTACCCCTCAGGGATCCACTCCTCAGGTATCTACCCCTCAGGGATCCACTCCTCAGGAATCTACCCCTCAGGGATCCACCCCTCAGGAATCTACCCCTCAGGGATCCACTCCTCAGGAATCTACCCCTCAGGGATCTTCCCCTCAGGGATCTACCCCTCAGGGATCCACTCCTCAGGTATCTACCCCTCAGGGATCCACTCCTCAGGAATCTACCCCTCAGGGATCCACTCCTCAGGAATCTACCCCTCAGGGATCCACTCCTCAGGAATCTACCCCTCAGGGATCTACTCCTCAGGGATCCACTCCTCAGGGATCTACCCCTCAGGGATCCACCCCTCAGGGATCTTCCCCTCAGGGATCCACCCCTCAGGAATCTACCCCTCAGGGATCCACTCCTCAGGAATCTACCCCTCAGGGATCTTCCCCTCAGGAATCCACCCCTCAGGAATCCACCCCTCAGGAATCTACCCCTCAGGGATCCACTCCTCAGGTATCTACCCCTCAGGGATCCACTCCTCAGGAATCTACCCTTCAGGGATCTTCCCCTCAGGGATCTACCCCTCAGGGATCCACTCCTCAGGAATCTACCCCTCAGGGATCTTCCCCTCAGGGATCTACCCCTCAGGGATCCACTCCTCAAGTATCTACCCCTCAGGGATCCACTCCTCAGGAATCTACCCCTCAGGGATCCACTCCTCAGGAATCTACCCCTCAGGGATCCACTACTCAGGGATCCACCCCTGAGGGATCCACTACTCAGGGATCTACCCCTCAGGGATCTACTCCTCAGGGATCCACTCCTCAGGGAGCTACCCCTCAGGGATCCACCCCTCAGGGATCTTCCCCTCAGGGATCCACCCCTCAGGAATCTACCCCTCAGGGATCCACTCCTCAGGAATCTACCCCTCAGGGATCTTCCCCTCAGGAATCCACCCCTCAGGAATCCACCCCTCAGGAATCTACCCCTCAGGGATCCACTCCTCAGGTATCTACCCCTCAGGGATCCACTCCTCAGGAATCTACCCCTCAGGGATCTTCCCCTCAGGGATCTACCCCTCAGGGATCCACTCCTCAGGTATCTACCCCTCAGGGATCCACTCCTCAGGAATCTACCCCTCAGGGATCTACCCCTCAGGGATCCACTCCTCAGGAATCTACCCCTCAGGTATCTTCCCCTCAGGTATCTACCCCTCAGGGATCCACTCCTCAGGAATCTACCCCTCAGGGATCTTCCCCTCAGGAATCTACCCCTCAGGGATCCACTCCTCAGGTATCTACCCCTCAGGGATCCACTCCTCAGGGATCTTCCCCTCAGGGATCTTCCCCTCAGGGATCCACTCCTCAGGAATCTACCCCTCAGGGATCTTCCCCTCAGGGATCCACTCCTCAGGAATCTACCCCTCAGGGATCCACCCCTCAGGGATCTTCCCCTCAGGGATCCACTCCTCAGGAATCTACCCCTCAGGGATCCACCCCTCAGGGATCTTCCCCTCAGGGATCCACTCCGCAGGAATCTTCCCCTCAGGGATCCACTCCTAAGGAATCTACCCCTCAGGGATCTTCCCCTCAGGGATCCACTCCTCAGGAATCTACCCCTCAGGGATCTTCCCCTCAGGGATCCACTCCTCAGGAATCTACCCCTCAGGGATCTTCCCCTCAGGGATCTACCCCTCAGGGATCTTCCCCTCAGGGATCTACCCCTCAGGGATCTTCCCCTCAGGGATCTACCCCTCAGGGATCTTCCCCTCAGGGATCCACTCCTCAGGGATCTTCCCCTCAGGGATCCACCCCTCAGGGATCTTCCCCTCAGGGATCCACTCCTCAGGTATCTACCCCTCAGGGATCTTCCCCTCAGGGATCCACTCCTCAGGGATCTACCCCTCAGGGATCCACTCCTCAGGAATCTACCCCTCAGGGATCCACTCCTCAGGGATCTTCCCCTCAGGGATCCACTCCTCAGG
The DNA here is from genome assembly GCA_964019135.1 of Arenicola marina. Lineage (NCBI taxonomy): Eukaryota > Metazoa > Annelida > Polychaeta > Arenicolidae > Arenicola > Arenicola marina. The sequence goes on along the minus strand of OZ025259.1, from coordinate 21,043,520 downwards.
AATCTACCCCTCAGGGATCTTCCCCTCAGGGATCCACTCCGCAGGAATCTTCCCCTCAGGGATCCACTCCTAAGGAATCTACCCCTCAGGGATCCACTCCTCAGGGATCTACCCCTGAGGGATCTTCCCCTCAGGGATCCACTCCTCAGGTATCTACCCCTCAGGGATCTTCCCCTCAGGGATCCACTCCGCAGGAATCTTCCCCTCAGGGATCCACTCCTAAGGAATCTACCCCTCAGGGATCCACTCCTCAGGAATCTACCCCTCAGGGATCCACTCCTCAGGGATCTACCCCTGAGGGATCTTCCCCTCAGGGATCCACTCCTCAGGTATCTACCCCTCAGGGATCTTCCCCTCAGGGATCCACTCCGCAGGAATCTTCCCCTCAGGGATCCACTCCTAAGGAATCTACCCCTCAGGGATCTTCCCCTCAGGGATCCACTCCTCAGGAATCTACCCCTCAGGGATCCACCCCTCAGGGATCCACTCCGCAGGAATCTTCCCCTCAGGGATCCACTCCTAAGGAATCTACCCCTCAGGGATCTTCCCCTCAGGGATCCACTCCTCAGGAATCTTCCCCTCAGGGATCCACCCCTCAGGGATCTACCCCTGAGGGATCTTCCCCTCAGGGATCCACTCCTCAGGAATCTACCCCTCAGGGATCTTCCCCTCAGGGATCCACTCCGCAGGAATCTTCCCCTCAGGGATCCACTCCTAAGGAATCTACCCCTCAGGGATCTTCCCCTCAGGGATCCACTCCTCAGGGATCTTCCCCTCAGGGATCCACTCCTCAGGAATCTACCCCTCAGGGATCTTCCCCTCAGGGATCCACTCCTCAGGTATCTACCCCTCAGGGATCTTCCCCTCAGGGATCCACTCCTCAGGTATCTACCCCTCAGGGATCTTCCCCTCAGGGATCTTCCCCTCAGGGATCCACTCCTCAGGTATCTACCCCTCAGGGATCTTCCCCTCAGGGATCCACTCCTCAGGAATCTACCCCTCAGGGATCTTCCCCTCAGGGATCCACTCCTCAGGTATCTACCCCTCAGGGATCCACCCCTCAGGGATCCACTCCTCAGGGATCTACCCCTCAGGGATCCACCCCTCAGGGATCTTCCCCTCAGGGATCCACCCCTCAGGGATCTACCCCTCAGGGATCCACTCCTCAGGAATCTACCCCTCAGGGATCCACTCCTCAGGGATCCACCCCTCAGGGATCCACCCCTCAGGGATCTTCCCCTCAGGGATCCACCCCTCAGGGATCTTCCCCTCAGGGATCCACTCCTCAGGGATCCACCCCTGAGGGATCCACTCCTCAGGGATCCACCCCTCAGGGATCCACCCCTCAGGGATCTACCCCTGAGGGATCCACCCCTCAGGGATCTACCCCTGAGGGATCCACCCCTCAGGGATCCACTCCTCAGGAATCTACCCCTCAGGGATCCACCCCTCAGGGATCCACTCCTCAGGGATCTACCCCTGAGGGATCCACCCCTCAGGGATCCACTACTCAGGGATCTACCCCTCAGGGATCCACCCCTCAGGGATCCACCCCTGAGGGATCCACTCCTCAGGGATCTACCCCTGAGGGATCCACTACTCAGGGATCTACCCTTGAGGGATCCACTCCTCAGGGATCCACCCCTCAGGGATCCACTCCTCAGGGATCCACTCCTCAGGGATCCACTCCTCAGGGATCCACCCCTGAGGGATCCACTACTCAGGGATCTACCTCTCAGGGATCCACCCCTCAGGGATCCACCCCTGAGGGATCCACTCCTCAGGGATCTACCCCTCAGGGATCCACCCCTGAGGGATCCACTCCTCAGGGATCTACCCCTCAGGGATCTACCCCTCAGGGATCCACCCCTCAGGGATCCACCCCTGAGGGATCCACTCCTCAGGGATCTTCCCCTCAGGGATCCACTCCTCAGGAATCTACCCCTCAGGGATCTTCCCCTCAGGGATCCACTCCTCAGGGATCCACTCCTCAGGGATCCACTCCTCAGGGATCCACCCCTGAGGGATCCACTACTCAGGGATCTACCCCTGAGGGATCTTCCCCTCAGGGATCCACTCCTCAGGGATCCACTCCTCAGGGATCCACCCCTGAGGGATCCACTACTCAGGGATCTACCCCTGAGGGATCTTCCCCTCAGGGATCCACTCCTCAGGGATCCACTCCTCAGGGATCCACCCCTGAGGGATCCACTACTCAGGGATCTACCCCTGAGGGATCCACCCCTCAGGGATCCACCCCTGAGGGATCCACTCCTCAGGGATCCACCCCTCAGGAATCTACCCCTCAGGGATCTTCCCCTCAGGGATCTACCCCTCAGGGATCTTCCCCTCAGGGATCTAACCCTCAGTGACTCATTTCTAAGGGATAAACCTTTCATAAAAACGATACTTTCCAAAAGGAGATCCATCATTTCGGCCAAACAAATCAACATGCCCCAATATTTATTGCATACATTTATACATCAAGGTCCTAAATATATCATTTCCATTCAAAGCACGTTTAAAGCTTTTGAGGGAAAATATTGCTGTATGAATATACCTTTAAGTACGTTATCATGAAGGGTTTACTTACTAAGAAGCCGCCGCTCCGAAACCAACATTGTAGAAACCCACCACACGGGAGTCTACGTCTCAGAATCTCTTTGTAATACACCACATTAACTTTCAGAACTCCATTACCTCGGGTTCCTGTTTTAGGATATTCCATCTCTCAGCATATTACACATTCAGGGAATCCCGCTCCTACGAGCTCTAAAATTACTGTAACATTGCCGTCAGTTTGCAAACTTACCCCCAGATGTAACAAGGGGTGACACAAAAGGCTAACGATAGGGTTACACTTTGTCGCAGTGTAATGTTTACTGACACACTCAGTACATGCTGTGCCGCCCTCTAGTGAATCGCTTCGTACTAAATAGTGGTGGCGTAATGGGGCGAGGGGATCCTGGGTGCAGACAGGGTTCCCTTGTGTTCCCCGATTGGCAAAGCATACAGGGGCTGATCCAGAAATTTGAAAAGTGTGTGTGGGGGGGGGGGGGGGGAGGTGGTGTGGGGGGGGGGAGGTGGGCGGGGGCAGTCCACGCCGCCTAAAATAGCGTTCTGCCTCGAAAATGGGGGGGGGGGGGGGTCCACGCCTCAGATGACCTAAACTTTGCAATAAAAAAACGGCATTCTTTCTCGATCCACCCTTGCAAAGGTATTGCACACACCTAAACGCGATTTAGCGAAGAGGATGGCCAATATTTACCTAAACGCTCCGCCAGGAACGGAAGAAATGAGGCGCCACCACTAGCCTGATAAACCCCTCTCTTATTTTGTGGAAGGCTAGCGTAACCCCGTGACAGCGGCGGATCAAGGTTGAGGGTCCCGGGGGTTCCACCCTATTTGGGGAAGAATACCGTTCTTTAAAGGCAAAATTTAGCCCCCGACCCCCCTTTCCGGTCAAAACACTGGTGAACCCTCCGCGCCCCCGCCCCCCACAGTCGCGATGTTTTAGACCCGCCCCCCCCCCCCCCCCAACTTTCCCGGTCGCAAGTTTCCCGTGCACCCCTTTTTTTTGAAATTCCTGGATCTGCCCCTGGGCGGACTCAAGCGGTCGGTGAGTGACTCACGTTAGTTTGCCGGGGCTGCTACTGCAGTGCAAGGCCCATAACTTTCATAGGCTACTGGATATGTTTTTTTTTCTTCTAAATCTGGCAAATAGTTAACATGTGGCCCACAATTGCAATGATATGATACTCGTTACCAGGAAACAAATGCAACAATGTCGTGTTTCTGAGTGGTGTATATTAGCGCTAAACGAGTAGTGGGTCTTCCGCCATAATGCAATCGTGACCCCGGCATATGCGACACGCAACTATGATGTGCTTGTGGCGCCATCTGACGAACACCGGAGAAATCACAGCGCACGCTTTCCTGGTAAACCATGTATGGGGACTTATGACGCGAATTATGCCTAGTCCCCTGCCCGATGTGGAACACGTTCGGGGTGGTCGGCTTGAAATAGACGCTTTAACCCCGGGGGGACGGGGGCACTACATACAGTTATGTTATGTTGTATTTTTTCCATTTCTATTGTTCTTTTTTTTTGTGTACTGCGAGTACGAATTAAATAGGTAAATAAATAAACTATGGCATCCTACGCCCATCGAACTAGTGCTGGATATAATGAAGGCGCAACATAAGTGTAACAATCAGTCAATCAAGAAAGAAAGAAAGCAAAAAATAAATCACCATTCCTCGATAACTATCTGTGATTGGATTTCAAGACAAAATGATCCAGTGTATCGATTGTGACCCTGACTCGCCCTTAATGTAACCCACTGACCACTTCTCAGACCACACTACGTGGTGACCCACAATAGCCAGATAATGGGGTCGATGGACAGAGTAAAGCCTGAACCTCCTGGCCTGAACCGATACGGGCCAGCGACTCAAGCATGACCCGAGTTCGGGTGATCTATCAGCGGAACGGGCTTGAATGGCAGATTGAATTACCCTAATATTGGCACGTGGGAGACGGTATGTGGAGGGATGATTAGGTGGTGTGTGGGGTGGGGTGGGGGGGGGGGGGGGGAGGGTACTCCATTTTTGAGGCTGGCCAGATGTGTACTTTGACTGCCTCGACTTTATTACATGTAAGGTTGTTTGTTTTCTGTTATATTATTATTGAAGTTAGACATGGGTCGAAACAACAATAACATATGAAGGAGATTGGTTTAAAGGGTGGAAACAGTTGCAGAAAAGAATGTAAGAAGGAGAGGCAGGACGAAACATACATATATATTAAGAGCAGTGTTTTTACAATAATAAAAGACGATTTATGATGGACAAGTGCAGACATTAGACAAGGGCAAACAATAGTTAAATGAAAACATTAGACACGTGCAGATATTAGATAAGCGCAGACATTAGACGAGTGTAGTCATTAGCGTAGATCGTTATACCAAGTAGCTAGAAGAATTACAGACTATTTAAATTTCGATTTAACGACATAGATTAATACAAACATCGAAAATGATAAACATATGATTACTAAAATATGTTGTATGTCACATACAACAAAACTTACTGATAAAGTTGCCACATCAATTGCAATGAAAGAATTACGGGAGCTGTACAAAATGTATTTGACCACCAACATATGGTTAGAATAAAAAAAGATAGTGAGTACAAAAAAGCTAGTCAATGGAATAATATTTACTACAGAAATATACTTTATAATAAATATTTACTGCCTAGAAAAGGCAATACAAATAATTAACCAAACATACTGCTTGTGCCGATCAAACTAGTGCAGTAAACACAATATTTAGATGTGTATACTGTTACAAAAATAACACTTTTATTCGCGACGTCTGTTTTGCCCTTTATTCCATTTATCTGTCGTCAGAGACAAGACAGCAATGCAGGTAGGCCTATAAGTGAAGGTCTTGCCTTTTTAATACCGGCGACATTCGAAAAACTCCCTCTTGTTCTGCTTTCCTCCGTCAATTTGCTAGGATCCACCTCTTCTTATTTCATAGAGACCCACCATTGATTTGCCTTTTTTATTCTTCTTTCTTCCATACAATTTCTGAAGAATTGTTTTATTTGAACACTCGCTTAAGTCAGCCGCCCACAAGGTTATGGCCGCATTGCAGCGCCACCGTGCGTCAATCAGAAACAACTGGGGCGGAGAGGGTCGGGGGACATATGCGGGGGTGGGGGGCAATTTCGGGGACCTATGACGGCCGATTGGAGCAGGTTACCTCGCAGAACTTAGTCCCTCGCAACCCTTAGTCTCCCTGTTCCCTGGTGCCTAGTCGCTGGTAGTCGATCAAACTGGGTTTCCTGGACCGATTCCAAGACAAATGTGAAGCGCCGCCCGCGTCCACAGTCCCGGTTGTGGCAGGCGTTTCAAATGGGTTCGTGGTGCCATAAAGGGAGTCGTTGGAGTGGTTGGCACGGTCAGGCATTGATCCGGCAGATAAGTTAGATAGCTTGTCATAGGACTCATCTCTGTCGCAACAAAGAGCCGGAAAGACCGAAATTTATAGTAACCTAGGAGCGTCATGCCTGCTGGCTGGAACCAAAGGCGCCGCATGCTTTCGCACGCTCTCATATTTGTGATGCAGTGCCCCCTAGTGACGTGGGGGAGAACCAGCGGTTTTAAAAGCTCCTCAAACAACTCCTCCACAAATTGTACATGACGTGTAGGATGGTCTTGTTAACAATGGCTCGTTCATAATTTGCTACCTTGTCATTTCTATTTTTTGCACGTGAAATAGCCAGAAAAAAACCCTGTGAATGTTTATCATAACCCGGTACCGGATTTTCCGCTATATACGTCGCGTGGGAAGTGTTATGTTGCAACGACGTTTATTTTGTTTCGTACTTTTTCAATTGCGATGTATGCACCACAAGATTTGCGTTTTCTTTCTGGCATGTTATCTATCACATGGGTTCGAAATATGTTACGGATTGCATTCACACAGCGGCATATCCCGACCGGCCGAAACGACAGCCTATCTTCGACAGGGCAGCCTATCTCCGACCGGCCGAAACGACAGCCTATCTCCGACAGGGCAGCCTATCTCCGACCAGCCGAAACGACAGCCTATCTCCGACCGGCCGAAACGATAGCCTATTTCCGACCGGCCGAGACGGCAGCCTATCTCCGACACGGCAGCCTATTTCCGACCGGCTGGGCCCCAGGATGCCCTGCACGATCCAGGCATTGTGTGATGCACTCGCTCCTGTTTAAATACGCGGAGATCACATCTCTATTGATTCTTTTGAAATATGAACACAGGGAAGCAAGGTGGCCATGTGGGGGTTTGGGAGAGGTACGGGGAGGGGGCGGGGGTGTTTGGAGGGTGAGGTCGGCAATGGCGGCGATGGGTGGTGATGGGGAGGGTGAGCTGGGGGTTAGAGTAGCGGTGGGTGTGGTAACGGTGGATAATGATAGGTGGTCGGGGGGAGGGTGAGGGGGGGGGGGGTCCTAGCTGGGCATGGCCTCCAGGGGGAAGTTATGGATGACGCTATGGACGAGTTCAATGCGTGCGACGACATTTGGACACGAACTGAAAAAAAAAAATCCGACCCGCAACTCCACCCCCCCCCCCGTCCGCTCCCCCTCCCCGCCCACCGATTGTTCAATTTACCCTTTTATTGTATTTTCATTCTCACCCGCAAGTGGAGCTAGTAGATTGTTACACAGTTTAGTCGAGTGATGTGGGTCGCCGGAGTCCTAGCGCTGGAGGGGGGTGGGGGGGGGGGGGCGCCACCTTTTTCTCTCAGTCTTGTTCCGTGATAAGATAACATTAAACCGGCTCGGACCATTAACGACCCAATCACTTGGATTATATTATTATTTTTCATTTATCAAAATATATTATTCAATATGACATTTACCGGGTAGTTTTAGTCACTATGTGGCATGTGATCTCCTTATGCGGGACCGGGAATTGAAGCACCAGGTACAAGGAGGTAGTAAATATAGTGTCTGTCAGTAAACCACAAATTACCTCTAGAAGATGGCTTTCTCAGTTGACTATCAGCAGAGCGTGAGGCTTGCAATATCTATGATAAAAATAACATGACGTCCTACAAAAATGGTACGAGATGGCCCAATGGGAGACTCCAGACTGCCCTTCCCTTGATGCTCGGATATAACGGCCGATATAATGTTATAACTGGCCGCTAGATGTCGCCAGGGGTACAAGGAGCGCACATACGGGCACTGGTCATCGGGCGAACAGGTGCCACGCCCACCCTCATCCTCATCATCTCCCCTCACCCCTCACATCCCGCCCACGCCCTCCCAGAAATCGTTCGTCTTTCCATTTTTTCAGAAACACAGGTGAAGCAGAAAGCGTGACAGTGGCATATGATTATTGTATGTTTCTTTTGCAAAATGTTCTTTTTCGAACCCATCGTCATAGAGGAGCTTGAAAACTCACGAGGCTTGGACGGGTTGTCATGTCAAGTCGAACGCATACATCGCGCCATCGCGCATCACTAGAACGCTAGAAACGTGCTGCATAATTTAATAGTTGAAACAATGGTGTGTTTCAGCAATGGCCCCTGGTACTTTTACTGTATAACTGGTCGAAGCAGCGAAACTTTAAAGCTGCTCAGACAGCTATTCCCCGCTTGTACTGGTTTTAATTCTTCTCACGGGAAATCACGTTCTTAATTTGCATTGGCTAAATGCAAATATAATATGTACCAAAGAACAGAGGGAAAGTCGGGAAAGAAACTTCCGTACCAGAATGGTGTATTGAGCGAGGAAATTGTAGCTTCATCATTGAATTAAATGTATACCGTCATTACCTTTTGCAGCTTTCCTTTTAAAATGGATGATTTTACTAATGAATTCCCTGGTACCTTTTTGTTGCCACCAACCCCGTTTCATTATGTTGGGAAGTATCATGGCCCAACTCAGCTTGCATGTGAACAAAAGCTATCTACATCACCAACATTTAATGTCTTCTATCTCCTAACATGTTTTGTTCATTGATGAATTTCAAATCAGACAATATTTCCGGAGAAATAATTCGAATGTGGACAATTACTGTATGAGCATCTGTCGGCTCAAACTCACGTTTTACTTCCCGATTATGTGTCGGTGTTCAACAATGATGTGGCTGCATGGTTATGGATAGACTTGGATATACATCTACTTGGATATAAATCACGTGAATATACTTACTGCAAGAAAAATATGGCGAAATACAAACAGAAGCGAGCGTGGTCTACTTGGAAGAATGCCCGAAATAACATAGCGTTTCATTACCCTCCCCTTATGGTCACTGTTCCTGGCGTACATACTATAAGCTTACGTATCTTAGATCTACCATTACCAGGCCTGCCTCACAGTATGTGTGCCGTTGTAGCCAGGCAGCATTTGCTGTCTGTGCGGTGTTGCAGCGCATATTTTCGCGTATAGGGCGCACAGTTTTTAACTATCCGACAAAATGTGCATTTTTCCAGAATCCTTATGCGATTTATTGACCTCGCGGAAAAAAATACTTTGATTTAATATCTTTACTTGCAATGTCAGGGAATTTTCTGACCAAATTTATTCGATCAGCGACAGCCGCGCCAATATGCGCTGCAAGACCGCAATAACAGCAAATGCTGCCTGGCTCTAACGGCACTCAGTGATAAGTTAGAGACAAGCCTGGTAAATATCTACCATAGGATCATCCAACATCGATTAAATTCAACCAATACACTTGAATTTCGACGTGATATGCGCAAGCCCCGATGAGTAAACAGATGGGTAAACAAGTGATCAACCATTGCCTTTATTTTCACCCCGCAGCTTTGGCGTTAACGTCATTGACGATCAACTATCTTTACCGTAGGCCAAAACTTCCAATGAAGACGTAATTCGTGTGTAGAAATGCCCCAGCGTGACATCGCACTACTGTTTTTAGCACCCAGTTCGTGCAAAAGTATCACGATTTCATCTACAGACTTTCGTCTACCTTTTTGTGCCCCCATTGGACTCACAGGTTACAGTTCGACGAGGTCAATACAATGAAATCATCATGTGTAAGTTTTTGTGTTGACGCGACCGCGGGAGGATGCGGCGCAAAGCAGACGACTGTCTTGCACGACATTCGAGAACACAGCCACCGCCACCCGCCGGCTCCGCGTGATAAACGATGTTGATGTGCTGTGGAAATGCCCAGGATCAGCCCGGCAATGGTAAGTAAAGTATCTTATTAAAGAAAATTTATTAAAGCTAAATTTGTTTGGCGTGGCAACTGTTTAATGAGATGACCATACATAAATGTAAAACTACAAGCCCTGATCGCCCCTGTCCGATATTTGTACGTCCTTTTTCTTATTAGTAATTGTATAAAGAATGGATAGATAGCTCAGGGCCGCTCGATAGCTCAGTGGGTTAGAACACTGGCATTCAGCGTTCTGGTCACCTGAGAGCCTAACAGCCCGTCGATCGGTGGTTCGAGCCCCGCCGTGGTCATGTCTGTGTGGTCGCAGGATAAAGATCTCATGTCTTTCTTCGCAAAGACTTGGGGGTTACCCCCGGGGACATGGCTTCGCTCTTCGGTTGATTGTCCCGTTGACGCGATATGACCAGAATTGGTTAAAGCGTCCGGAATATACAACCAAACATGAATATACAAACAACTGAAAAAGCTCAGAATGGTGCAAAGTAGAACCAATGTACTGATTTAGGCGCAGCATGTGGTTGGCCTTGATCAGTGGACGCCGTGACCCGTATTAATTCCTGGGAGAAGGAAGAATGGGGAGTAGTTATCGCTCTCCGAGCACGCGCCAACAGCCACAGAGGAACTTCTGCACCATCTTCGCGCCGCTAAGCAACACCCACACACACAGACACAAGACAATGTGATTAAAAGACATCTCAATCAAAGGCACTTCACCACACTCGATGCTACCTGGGTAGCATAAGGATAGTGTATTGTGATCAACACACCAGCGCCAGGTGAGAAACAAACGTGTCCAAATGATGGGCTGCGTAAACTCTGAACTGGGTAGAATTGGCTGATGTCGGCCAATTCGTTTTTGATATGTGGCACTTCAGACGAGTGCTGGCGGATACCACCGTAGGTAGGGAGTGCAAGGAGAGCGCGGATGAGAACGAGGGGGCGTTGGTTTAGATTAGATAGCTTCTGTTTTTTTTTTCATTAAATGTTTCCCGCATTCAGGTCACTCCCTCCGTCCGTTCCGCGACCCACCAAGGAGACGTTGACGGGACAACCGGAGCACTGAGGGCGTGGCCTCTGCCCTCTCTCCCCCCATCAGATCTCTCTCCCGTCCCGACGGGCCCTATACCTACCTACCCGCGCGGGGGTCGATACTAGGGCCCTATAGCCTCCAGCGGTGAAGTTGGCCAGCCGAAGCGAAGTTTGAATTCACACAGCCTGGAGAGAGCAAAAGCCTCCGCGACTCCTGGTTTCCGCGGCCCCATGCGGAATCCAGCCTCGATCGCCCCAGGATGCGGACATCCGCACGACACGCACCGGTGAATTCTGGGCCGACCACTCATCTATCATGGCCACCTGCCTTCAAAGCCAGCCAGGTAAGCACTCGCAATGCGTAGAATACAAATAAGCCATAATTCGTGCGTAATTAGGAGTTAATGTATAAGGACTTGAGTGCCAGTCCATATTGTCTGGGACTCTCTCTGTTTTGCTCTCTGCCCCGCCGATCATATTGGTTGAGGGTTGGGGATTGAGCTGATTTCAGCCAATAGATTGCATTGTTTGATCTGAGTATGCGTGTCTAGCTTTCTCAAAGAACGCCTATAGTGGTACTAGCAGCACAAGGGCTTTGACCTTCGAAGGGGCAGACGATATTTTTCATGAACGCTTTTGGCGCGAAAACGAAGCGTCAGTGCGTCTAACCCGTCCAGAGGGTTGCGTGGCGAAGAGAATTATCTGGACGATATCCGGTCTGGGAACAAATAGCCCAATGGAAAAAGTCGCCTTGAAAAACCCTTCGGATCCATCTGTTATAGAGTCAACGAGCCATGGCGGTGATATCTATTGTCATGGCCTGACCAAACAGTTCACCAAATAGAGCCATTGATGTTTGTCCGGCGATGGGTGTCGGCTATTTGTAAGGGGGGCAATTCAGCGGGCAGTTATCTCGCCCAGGATTTGAGGCGGACAGGAGTTCCTTTGATATTCAAATGGCTCATGGTCGCAAGGCCGATCACAACAGCCATGTGGAGGAAGCTTCCTTCCTCGGGTGTTCTTACCGTGAAGGAAACGGCGCGGGCCTTGGACTGGGACTGGGACCAGTGGCTCCAAAAGCCTCTCCCCGAGGACCGCTCGGTCATTGCCGTATGCAAGAGCATGCGGAGATTAAATTTTGCTGTTCCACGCTGTCATTGCAGATGCTCTGCGTGTACGTTCTCGCGCTCTGCTTCATCGGCACAGGTAAGTTCGTGAATGACGATTGGTTAACGTGAATGGACAAATAATAAAGTGAATAATTAAGTGAACAAAGAAACATTAATTAAAATTAAATGAAGAATCAGTCATTTAAAGTGAATGAAGATTAATAAAGTGCGCGAAGACGCATAAACGTGAATGAAGCATCACTAAAGTGAATGAGGAAGCCTAACCTCACTTAAAGAAGTAAAACTGTAAATAAGTAGTAATACAGTAAATGAAGAAGTAATCGAGTGAATCAGAAAGTAATCAAGAGAATGAAGAATAATACAGTAAATGAAAGAGTAATACAGTAAATGAAAGAGTAATACAGTTAGTGAAGAAGTAATGCAGTGAGTGAAGAATAGTACAGTGAATGAAGAATGATACAGTAAATGAAAGAGTAATACAGTAAATGATAGAGTAATACAGTAAATGAACGAGTAATACAGTGAGTGAAGAAGTAATACAGTGAGTGAAGAAGTAGTACAGTGAATGAAGAATAATACAGTAAATGAAGAAGAATGTTATGGGACACATAATAATGCTTTCATTCAGTCAATGATGGAGATTGCAAAGTCACCAGAAAGAAGCCCATAATATTGCAATCATCTGAGCTTTGATCTGATAAAAATAGCAAATGTTGATATAATCTGAGCAATTGGGTTCAACGACATATATTCTACCAGTTATTAGAAGATAACATTAAACAATATAGCTGTATCAAAGTATATATAGCATAGCCTCTGGAATTAACAGCAGGTAAGTTGCATGAAGAAGACACAATGCGTTAAGCATGGTCTGCCCATTTATGGCGCAATGTCCCCGCTTATTCCCGGAACATGGTACTTAGTTTTTTTACCTCATCCCCGACATTCATATTATGACGCATTCACACATTCACTAATAGCATATGGTGAAGTTCCAGTTACAGATTTCTGGGTTCGAACTCAGCTGTCTGAGAGGCATAAAGACATTCAGAAAACATGTCGACACGTCAGATTATGGATCCCTGGTAAAACCTGGAGTTTTGGGATTCCATTTACTTCCGCTGTCTCTGCCTCCTTGTTGTTAACTTCCGAACGTCTGGATCGGTCATATCTGTGATGTAATTTACTTCCATAGCTTTCACTCTGTCTGTATCGTAATAACTTCCGAAAATCTGGATCTGTCGTCTTCGGGTTTCCATTTACTTCCCAATAGCTTCCACTGTATCTACATCGCATTAACTTCTGATCATCTGGATCTTTCTCCTCTTCATGATTGAAGTTACTTCGCAAGTTCGCATCGTACTAATTTCCGGGCAAATGGATTTATCATCTTGGGGATTTTTGTTTTTGTGTTTATTTACTAATCATTTATTTAACGAGGTTCCCCTGAAAGATATTATTATCACGCAGGGACACCTCCCGAGGTACAGGATATCATTTAGCTCCCAGTAACATCCTATTGCGTCCGCCTCGCACTTAATTAGGCCCGGATCTCTCTCCGGAATATTCCATGCAGTGAATATATACCCTAGTATCCAACAAAATTGTCTAAATCGGAATATCTGTGCCTGTATCCAGGGAGCGTCACCCGGATCGAAACCTCTGAGGACTTCAAGTACGTGTACGTGGAGGAGTTCGGGATCTCAATCCAGAACCTCTCCTGGGTGTCCTTCGCCATCCGGGCCCGGAACGACGCCCACGTGGCCCTGTCTAAGCACGAGTATGACTACTCCTTCCAGACCTACGAGTTCGTCATCGGCGGTTGGAATAATCACAAGTCTGTAATCCGCAAGTGTTCCCAGTGCCTCCCGAAGGCCGAGCTGATGCATGGGCCGCTCAACGAGTCCGGATTCGAGCACTTCTGGGTGGGATGGGAGAAAGGTCATCTCCGGCTCGGGAACGGGACGGAGCCGTTCGAAGAGGAGCTCCTGTATTGGCATGATCCGGATCCACACACGGTTAACTACATGGCCGTCACTACGGGATGGGGCGCCAACGGATCCTGGATTTTTGACTTTGGTAATTTGATTAATGCATATCTATATCTTGTATACATATATATATGTGTGTGTGTTATGGTAGTAGATATGTTTTTTAGTATTTAGCAGCAGCAAGCAGTGTGTGTCTCGCGGTCGCAAAAAAAAGTGTTTAGGTATATAAATATTATATATATATCAGTTATATATATTACTTATATGATAGATATAAGACGTTTGCCTTTTGTCATTATACACAGTCGCACATGTATGCATATATACATACATGAATATTATTACTCGGCATTTACATGCAATTAGATATAGATTTCATTTCAGGTCTTTGTTTCGTGCATGTTGCTGTCATTTCATTGTTGCAATCAACGTTTTGTTTTTGTACAATATAATTTGTGAGCTCAATCGCCGACTTAGTTTTTTGCTTTAACCCCTGCACACCAATCACCCAGTGTTGCTTATAACATCACCCACTTGAATGTTTTAAAAGCGCTTGCTTTTGTCTCTTTGACAACCATCAACCCCCTTCCCTTGCCATCCTGAGATCAAATTATTACTATTATCAATTTAGCTTTTTTTATCTGTTTAGGTTAATTTATGCCATACATGTGCTTATTCCTGTCATTGTCCCATCATCTACATATGGATGTCATCCCTATGGCATTAACACAAGCTGATCATATCACATAAGACGACTCCATTATATGACTTACTGTTTGTTTGTCTTCAGTCAATGGAGGTTGGGCAGAATGGCAAAGCTGGTCACAATGCAGCGTCTCTTGCGCTGGAGGACAGCGCATGCGCACGAGAACTTGCGACAACCCTGAACCCGTTTACGGCTTGCCCTGTTCGGGAGATGCGGAGGATATAGAACGCTGTGGAGATGACTTTTGTCCTGGTAGGTGTCGTTTACATAATGTCAGCTTATTTTCATTTTATTATTGCTCTGAATTGTTTATGAACATTATGCATATCAAATGAATGAATTACCAGTTATGAAATGCGTCTCTTGTTATGACAGGCGTCTATTGTTATGACGTGTCACTTGTGATGACGTGTCACTTGTTATGACGCGCGCATCTTGTCATGACGTGTCACTTGTGATTACGCGCGTCCCTTGTCATGATGCGTCACTTGAGATGACGCGCGTCACTTGTTATGACGCATCACTTGTTATGACGTGTCACTTGTTATGACGTGTCACTTGCGATGACGTGTCACTTGTGATGACGCGCGTCTCATGTTATGACGTGTCACTTGTGATGACGCGCGTCTCTTGTTATGACGTGTTACTTGTGATGACGCGTGACACTTGTTATGACGTCTCACTTGTTATGACGTCTCACTTGTTATGACGTGTCACTTGTTATGACGTGCCACTTGTTATGACTGAGCGCTTGTCATGACGTGTCACTTGTTATGACATGTCACTTGTGTTGACCCGCGTCTCTTGTCATGACGCGTCACTTGTCATGACGCGTCTCTTGTTATGACGTGTCACTTGTTATGACTGAGCGCTGGTCATGACATGTCGCTGGTTATGATGCGCCACTTGCTATGACGTGCCACTTGTTATGATATGTTGCTTGTTATGACGTGTCACTTATTATGACGTGTCACTTGTTATGACGTGTCGTTCGTTATGACGTGTCACCCGTTATGACGTCACTTATTATAACGTGTTGCTTGTTATGACGTGTCACTTGTTATGACCTGTCACTTGTTATGACGTTTCACTTGTTATGACGTCGCTTGTTGCTACGTGTCACTTGTTATGACGTGTCACTTGTTATGACGTGTCACTTGTTATGACGTCGCTTGTTGCGACGTGTCACTTGTTATGACGTGTCACTTGTTGTGACGTCGTTTGTTGTGACATGTCACTTGTTATGACGTGTCACTTATTGTGACGTCGCTTGTTGCGAAATGTCACTTGTTATGACGTGTCACTTGTTATGACGTGTTGCTTGTTATGACGTCGCTTGTTGCGACGTGTCACTTGTTATGACGTGTCACTTGTTATGACGTTTCACTTGTTATGACGTCGCTTGTTGCTACGTGTCACTTGTTATGACGTGTCACTTGTTATGACGTCGCTTGTTGCGACGTGTCACTTGTTATGACGTGTCACTTGTTGTGACGTCGCTTGTTGTGACATGTCACTTGTTATGACGTGTCACTTGTTGTGACGTCGCTTGTTGCGACATGTCACTTGTTATGACGTGTCACTTGTTATGACGTGTTGCTTGTTATGACGTCGCTTGTTGCGACGTGTCACTTGTTATGACGTGTCACTTGTTGTGACATCGCTTGTTGCGACATGTCACTTGTTATGAAGAGTCACTTGTTGTGACGTCGCTTGTTGTGACGTCGCTTGTTGCGACATGTCACTTGTTTATTTAATCCTACAGTGATGTTTTTGAAGCCAGGTGACTTGAATATAAGCACTGCTATACAATACGTTATGCTGACAACTTCATTTTTTCCGATATATTGCCTTGAAGTAATATATCAGGGGCGGATCTAGGAATTTGCAAGGGGAGGGGGGTGCTCTCGAAAGAATCCCCCCCCCAGGATCCGCCTCCGTATATTCAAGAGGAATGTTGCCTCAGTACCCCCGGGGAGGGTCCTGAATCATGAATCGTCCCTGATAACAGTTGTTGCAACGTGCCGGACAAACAACACTTGAGGGGTGGGGATCAATAATAATTACTTGTATGCTACCTTAAGGGGTCGGAAGGGGAAGTGGAGGGAGAGGGGGACCGGGAAAACGAGAAGGGTGAAATGGAACCTGGGCTATTTTAAGTGATGTGGGGGAAATGGGGCAAGGGAGAAAGTGAAGCTGGATGATATGGGCTGGTGGAAGTGTGTGTGTGGGGGGGGGGGGGGGTACAGAACGATAAAAGAAGTGATCGGTCGTCTCGTTTGAGCTTGGATGGAGGGGGGTAGGGGCGGGGTAAATGCGGGAAGTAACGAGCCATGATAACAGCATCTCGAGACGCACCCCCTTCGTGTCTGGGCAACCCAAAAAGCAAAATCTCACGGGGTTGGTTGTAAAATGCGGGCAAGGGCCGGTTCCTGGAGAAAGTCGTTACAATTCCCTTAACGACCTGTCCCAGTTTTTCCCCTCCTCACCGTGTATGGCGCGTAAATCGGTCAAAACTTCATTCACCGATCTTCGATTGGCCTATTCATCAACTTCGCCATCTCTTAGATTTAGGCGGAGGGGGGAGGTGGAGGGTGGTGGGGCGGTCGCGTGGAGCTTACGAACCCATTTAAGCCGCGACTCCCGCAGGCACCTGGGTGTTAACGTACTTTATGGACTTGGTTAGTGCTGCTGAAGTAACGAAGATGGATGAGTGGGGTGAAGAGTTGGCTCGTGTGGAGCAAAGCCGGTGGTTGGGACAATCGTGGGTAAAACAGCATTTGGGCTGACAGAGAAGGGGATTTCATGTCGGGTGTATTTGACGAACGTCACTGCTGCTTGCGTGCGGCGTATAACATGAGCGGAAACTTTTGGCGAAATATCCTGGATTCGTTTTCTGTAATTCATCATCGTTGTTGTCAATGAATGCATATTGGCTTGCGATCACGTCCTCGTTACCATTGTGTTGATTGTCTCCACCTTGGTGTGTGTACTGTTTTGTCTTGCCCTGTCACGTACATATCGGGGATTAGTTGTTGTGTTGCTACTAGTTTGAGGAAGGAGGCTTGATTGACATCAGGCACGTTGATTGACGTCAGGCACGTTTATTGGCGTCAGGCGTGTTGATTGGCATTGACTGGCGCCACACACGCTGATTGGCGTCAAGCGCGCTGATTGACGTCACGCACGTTGATTGGTGTCACACGCGTTGATTGGCGTTACGCGCGTTGATTGGCGTCATGTGCATTCATTGACGTATATATTTATATATTTACATATTTCTGGCGATGGCCACCGGCATATTACGCCTTGTTCTCTCTTGGGATTGGCATTATGTCGGGGTCATTGTCGATGTGTGGGTATTTAATTTTCATGCTTGGGTTCGAAAATAAATCGTTTTCATTTTTTTTTCTCTCGTTCTCTTCTACTCTGCTATGGTCTTTCATACCTAAGTGCTATTATACATTCCAATAGTGCAATTGTGTATTCGTGCCATTTCTTGTGGTACCACTTATAATTATAACAATCATACTTTCGGATGGGGGTTTCTAAAACCTGTATTCATTACGTATCACGCTGGTGCACCAAGCACAGTATGACACAGACTCCCATGTCGATGACGTCCCTGTGGCCGCGTCTGCATAACCTCTATTTGCTTCCGCCGCCAGCCTGGTGGGTGTCCAGTAATAAAAAACAAACAGGAAAAGCCAAATTGATTTGCTCTGTTCTCGGTGTGAGTCAATAGTGTGTTCCTGTATGCCTTCACGGCAACCAGGGCTTCATCACAGTACTGGCCGTGATGCCTCTTTCTCTATCATTGGACACCTCTTGGCGTAGTATACAATCCATAACACAATTTTTTCTTGGAAATGTTTTTTTTTTCTTTCTCTAGACTATCTTCCTGGAGGACACCCGTTGAATAATAACAATAAACCGTTACATTTTTCGGTCTGGTCTATTGTTGGTTGGTCTGTAGATGCGCTGTTCTTGATTGAGTCTGGTTGAGATGATGTGCTGGTGGATAACCTGCACCATGAGTACACCCGCACCCCCGCACACACTTACTTCAGATATATGGCATGGTGAAATTAGAATGGTAATCTGTTCTTGTCATCTAAAAGCCTAACATTTGTCAGGTTTACACCTCTATAAGAAGCACTTAGGGACGCACCATAAGTATGTGCGTGAGCGAAAAATACGAACGCAATTTTGGTATCACGATAATTATTTTTCTCACGGCAGCAGAGCAACAAACAAGTTTGTTCTCACTTGCAGCTGCAATTTTATTTTCCGATCCTTCTACCAAATCTAATACTACGCCCCTTATAACGAAAACTGCAATTGTAGAAACGTAATAATTTTTAATAATAATCCAGGAAATACTGATAATAATGGACAATCAGATTCTGTTTTATTTTTTCTGAAATTAGTAGTACGGCCATCTTGGTGTCTTTTACGTTTAGTTTCGGATGATTTCACTAACTAATGTAGCACGTAGGGTACGTGTGGCGTCCGTTTCCTCTCACGTGACCTTTCTGCTCGACAGTGGACGGCGCGTGGGGAGCCTGGCGGGCGTGGGGAGCGTGCTCCACTTCCTGTGACGTAGGCGTCCAGGCCAGAACGAGGCGCTGCGACAATCCGTACCCGCAGTACGGGGGCGAGGCCTGCGTGGGATTTCCCAGCAGCGAGGAGCCGTGCAAGGAGAAAGAATGTCCCAGTGAGTGACGCCAACTAATCCATTGTCAGTGGGTGGGGTTGATGGGTGTGTCTCTGCTGGGGCTTAGCATTCACGGGTATATATATATATAGAGAGAGAGAGATAGAGAGATAGAGGCAAAACGGAAATTGCAGAATGCAGGGTTGGCAGTCGGGGTGCGTGGGTGTGAGAGGATTTGTAGTCATTGAAGGTCCAACAAAGAAGAGTAGTTTCAGAAAAAGGAAGGAATCGAAGGGGAGAAAGGTAAATTATTCAGCCGCGGCAAACAATTTTTTTTCTCTCCCCCCTTCACAGCTGTATAAAATTGCAACTGGATGCTCTGTAATGGAGAATGTAGTTACAAGTAGTGTTTTCCATTGGCAGACCGTGTGAGCGATAAACTTCTGGAGCTGATGGCAATCCATGCAGATATTTATGACATCCGATCTATAACGGCAATGCATCCAATATCAACTGTGGCGTTTGAAGTAGTAAATATGCATGTAATTAATGCCATTACTAAGCCCTCATATTTGCCACGTATCAAGGGTAGCTCATTGGCAATAGAATCAACTTCATATGTTATCTATGGCATCCCATTACGTTAAGTTGAACTTTCTACGTGCCACATTTATGGAACACCCAATGTGAGTGACAATAGGGTAGACAAAACAATATGTATTGGAACATTGGCTCGCAAGATGGCCTGTTGAGACTACGAACAAACGCATTCTAACAGCGGTAACTAAAACAAAACTAACTCTCGGACTGCTTAGGGCTCCTGCTCTGAATAGAGCCTGCTATATCTGTATAACTTGGTATTTAGTACTCGAGGCGATATTTTTCCACCGAGATGCAAAACACTCGTGCCAGTAATCCTTTTATACAATCTATGGCGTGCCCCATTCTGCGTTCGAGCTGTCCTAGTCAATGTCTATCTGTCGATGTTGACAAACTGTATTTTTTCCTCACCCAGGGGCCTTACAGAAGCTTCGATAACCAGCCGAATTGGTTGCTTGTGTGTCTGCATTGTGTGTGTCACGGTGTTTTACTGATAAATCTAACCAAATGCTAAGTTAATGTGGGAGTGTGACGGGGTTATGGATGTTGACATGCGATACCAGGCTTGTTGTCAATGGACGGGTGTGGCGGGATTACAGCTAGATGAAGAGTTCCTGTTGTCTGCTTTTTACAACCGTCAACAGTTTTTTTTCTGCTCAATGTGTTGATACAGGAATCGTTGCCCATGTGAAAACTATACGAATGTTTTTTTCTTGCCTTCCCCATAGCCGTCAATATGCACAAAGATGCTCAACTGCGTAAATACTGGTGGATAATGCGTAGTTGGCAACACCTTATTTGGGCAGAGGAAAATATGGAGATATATGTAACCATGAATATATATTAATGTGCGTAATCCGCTAAATTCGTAATAATTATGTTCCCGTTTTATTTGATAATAGATTTATATCACGAAGGAAGTACATGTGGATCATAATGTTGTGAGGTACAGAATGACTACACACACGCACAATTGAACATTGTTTTAATTTATGCACTCATACATGTGTACACAACGTATGGTGACGTCATCACTATTGGCGGTGGTACATCCGGGTACTGCAGATACACTAATTAATGCCGACCATCTGCTGCCGCCGCTCGTGTTTCAGTCGACGGTCGCTGGGCGGCGTGGGGGTCGTGGGGAGAGTGTGATGAAACCTGCGGCACGGGCAAGCGCTCGCGAATCCGCTTTTGCGACAATCCCGCACCCAATTACGGCGGAACGCCATGCTCCGGTCCAAATATGAATCTGCAGGAATGCTTCGAAGTGGAGTGTCCAGGTACAGCTCCGTGTGGGAGACGTGATCTGGGGTATCAACGTCGTTTACTATAAGGGACGACCTATTTGACCCTAAGACGCTCTTCCTTTGGCGTTTGTCGTTGTGATGGCAGGGAGTGTTTGTTATCGTAATGCACCGTAATATCGTCTCGCACTTTTCGCTCTGTGATCTTTCCACCCTTTGTTTCAGCTGGGTGTGGCACTTGGTGTGTCTATGCTAAACATCTGTTTGCTTTCACTTAGAGTTTTACCTTTATATGGAGGTTTTGTACGTGCACAGCTATTCTCGGATATGTACACATGCATACTATGACATGACCTTTTTTACTTTGCTCTAGTGCATGTTATACCGCACATGTTATATAGGAAGGGGATGGTTCTTTTCTGTGTGAAAATCTCCAGCACTATAAAATCCATAACATTATGCCCCATTACCATGTATACGCAACTCGACGGCTCTGCGTCTGTATTGTGGGAAAACTCCATGTCGCCGCCATGCACAACCTAGGCTATTGTCTTACCTCCTTACCCCACCCTTTGTCATATATTTATTGCCACAGTGGGATCATATGTGGATATATATCATAATGATTATTCCATTCATGCACATTATCTGCTGACATAGGAAGAGACGATTTGAATCGCAACAACAAACAACAAGCCATTACCAGCAGAGAACCCGGATGTCATATATTGTGCGACAGCATCAATCAACACGTGAAGCAAAGACTCATATGTTGACGTCATTCACTTGGGGGGGAGGGGGGGGGTCCTAAGTGGGTCACGTGTCCCCCACAACCGCCAACCAGGCACATCAGCACACGGCAGTCAGTCGGTCGACAAAACCAGCCATTACTAGCCAAATCATTTCCATATCTGCCAAACAAGAGCCTCGAGTTATCCAGGAATCAATTATTCTGAGAGGTACCCACAAGGGTCTACCCACAAATCCATTTTTTGCCGCTACAGTAAGCTCGAGTGGCGATGCTTAGCATTGTGAGACGGCATACGGCATGCTGCGGAGGCCATACTTTTATATTCGTTCAATTGGGCTGCCAATCTATCTGGCATCGAGCCCCGTGTTTTTGCTGCCTCTCATTTCATGTACATATCAATCGTTAGATTACTATTGCTTTGATGCTGGCAGACGTTCTTTGATCATTTTGTGCGGTGCGAGGAATCACCGTCTAACTGCGCTGTAGGCAGGCGCAACGATGGCTTCTCTCGATTGCACTGAAAAAATTCCCCTAAAAAGTCAAATCACATTTACATCCGTAAAATAACGGACAAAACAGAGGTCTGTTTGAGTGGCGTCTCTTTTTAGAATTTAATGCATCACGGACGCTGCACAAGAGCATTGCAGTGAACCTTGAAGAGGTATTTTCTATCAACCCTTTAATATGTTGCAGCAAAAAAGTGAAATGTCCGCAACGGGAGGGACTAAAGCTGTCGTCAGCAATGCAAAATTGGTTAATAAATATCATTGACTGTTGGTGATAAGGTAGGAACAAGCTTCTATATAATCGAGTGCATCCGTGCATAATACAATAGGCCCGTTAGGCCACCAATACCCGTTCGATGGACCATAATTCGCCTTCTATCGATCAGGTCTTATGCTAACTAAAAACGTACATCTTAGCGACTCGATAATGTTAACGCCTTCTTTTTATCAATGTGTCATATCATATGGATAGGTGCTACCTAAAAAATTCGAGCGTATATTTATTAATTCAAATATTCCTAGGGGATACATCTAGATTCATACTCAAAATTAATCTCACTTCAGCTTGCCATAAAGCATATCTTTGGCGGGATGACGTATATACTATGCACGTGTTTGTGGCATATCATTCGGTTGCGTAGGAACTCCCTTTGTGACGCCATATTTATAACCTTTTGACGTCACAACTACTCACTATGACAGCAGCCGACGGGCGGTCACCAAGAGCGCCCTACTTGGAGATCGGCAACAGAACTTTAGCGCGTCGCTTATAAATTAACTTTCATTTTAAGTATACATCCAGTGTAAACATTGAATAATTTATGCCTTAATTTTGTGGGGCAGCTGATTTAATTATTAAAGACATGACATAATAGTCTTCGAGCTCGCTTTGCTTGAATATATTTATGTACAGCTGATATTTACTCCGAACTCGAAAACGTCTCATGGGGACTGTTACGCGAAATAAAAGTCCTAAACCTATGCTTGAAATGGACTTTTAATATGCATGCATGTTACCTTAAGAGCTCGCTTGCGCTCATTATTATGAACGAGGGACTCCAATTTTGGTTCGCACTTAGCATGTTTTTTGGCGGTAATTATCATTACATTGTGTTATATTTTAATACGACAAAAAAATTGACTTTAGCCTTGTACAATTGACTTCTCCATAAATCTTCATGAATCTTCAGGATTCGAATGGATGCGCGCATGCCTTGTTGTTGGTCAATGATTTTTCTATGTTGGGCTATATCGTGTCACAGATATTCTCCTTGGTAGTTTCGTGGTAGTGACTTTTCAACCCCTCTCCTGCGCTGGTTATTGCCATGTCCTGCATCCACCACGCTTATATCTCCTTTATGTCAATGCTGTAGCTTAAGTTACTTTATCCGCTAACATGTATGTCACGAGCGTCGATTAATGAGCACTGTTTTATTCAAATGTTGTTGTAGATTTTACCATAAATTTACATCTGTCACTTACGTCATAAAAGTGTGTGCCTATTTGTGTAATTATAGTATATACTCTAGTATTATGATGAAAAATATACAGAATGAAGCGGATTTGCTTCTTTGCTAGAGGTAACTTAATAAGTACGTAAAGTGATGACATTAACACATAATACCAAAAAAAATCCTCTTTCATTTGCAATATTACATGTCAGTGCTCATTGCAAGAACATTATTGGTTTGTACTATAATTTAAGGAGATAAAGCGTCAAGCGATAAGGCACCTTGGGTAACATGCTACATATTTTACCCCCCTCCCCTCTCCTTCTCTCCTTACCCCACCACTTCGCGTTGCTTATTCCCCCCGCTTGCTCTCTCCAACCCCTCGGACAGTTGACGGTAGCTGGTCGGCATGGCAACCCTGGAACCCCTGCTCCCTATCTTGCGGTGGCGGTCAGACCCTGCGCATCCGCCAGTGTGACGCACCCTCCCCCGCCCACGGAGGCAGGGGGTGCCTGGGGGTCGACAGTGATCAGCAGGGCTGCAACACCGATCCCTGCCCCAGTAAGTACCCGCGTACAACCCACCCAACCACAGTGAACCTCCCTGCTTGCTTCCATGTAGAACGTTACATGATCCATTCATAAGCTTACATCCATGCATGTACGGTGTATTTATTTTTCATGTTATGTTCATTCATAATTATAATATTAATAAATATGGGGACAAGGATAATGAAAGTAATACATATAACAATAAAGATAATACTAATAATAAATGTAAAAATCTAGATAATGTTATAGTCATAATGGTAATAATAATAATAGTAATAATAATAACATAATTAACCGCCACGTGCTCGATCATCATTATCGGAGTGTTACGCACCTAGGAAAATATTCTGCAAACCTATTTACTGGTAGAAACGCGGGCGACACACGCACTTCTTTGAGCTGGTTCCTTGTTGATCAGTCGACACCCTGTCACCGGCAATGATTTTACTCGGCTGGTTCATTGCGATCCAGCAAATTCACCAAATGCTGACAACACAACAACATACCATTGCCTTCTGGCGTCACAAAGATACCGATTTGATACATTTAAGCGTAAATACTAGCTAATTGAGATGGTTGCTGATGCACCGATCGTTTTCCTGGTCCTGTCACCAACTCACTTTACGCTACGGGAAATTAAAGGGTTGCATTAAGCTGGTTCTTGTCTTCCAGTCGATGGCCATTGGTCGGCCTGGGAGTCATGGGAACCATGTTCCGTGACCTGCGCGAACGGAATCAAAACGAGGCACCGGAAGTGCGATGACCCAGCTCCGGCGTTCGACGGGGAGGACTGCGCGGGTCAAAATTCAGAGACTGAAGAATGCTACACAAAGCCATGTCCGGGTAAATATGAGATCTTATACGCCGCAGAAATACATCAAAAGAACCTGCCGGGCGATGACACATTAGGGATTTGCAGTTACTTCCTGTCGAGATAAACGAATCGTTTGCTTTCATCAGTTCATACCAAGATCAATGGTGGTCAATTGCATTTGTTCCTCGCAACATATGTTTTATGAAGGCCAAAACGTCCATATGTGTATTGTATTGGTAAAGTAGGGTACCAGCCGTCAATTATTCAAGGCCCCCAGATATTAATCTGCTGCTGGTCGAATTTACTTAATATGACCTCATCGTCAATCTGTCTCAATAGCTTGATCATCCACGGGTGGATGCCGCTGGCGCACCCCACAAGCTACTCCCGCTGGTGAATACGGCTGCCTTGGCCTTGACACTGACCTTGACCTTGATGGGGCCACCTTAATTAAATATTGACGTTCTGGGGTCTGCCGCCAGAGAGCGTGACCATAGGCGATCAAATAAACTGCTGTATACAGACACATTATTTAATCATCGCCGCAGGAGCAATGGGTTCTGGGTCATGCGTTGAATACACTGTGTCAGCCAATGACGCGTCAGCGTTGTGGAGTGGCGGTGGCGTACCCCCACACGTTCAGCAGCCGACATTGATATGTGAGCGGCAAGAGCTTCTACATAAATTGTCCTAGAAATGTATACATCACTTTTACGTGTAACACTTCCCCACGCCCCACCCTCCCGTTCATCACAAGCATCGTGATGCCAAGGGACAAATATTTTCGATGAAGTTTGCAAGGGTATTTTACGTTTTCGCATGCAGTCTCTCAATCACTTGAGTATGGCGCTATATGTGTTTTAGGGAAGAAGGCTTTGTTTCTCCAAAGGCGTTGTCGTTATTTCATCATTACATCGACAGTTAGTGGGGCAGAGTTCTAGCTATGCATCTAGCATATTCACCACACATTGTCTACGAACGACTTCTGGTATACAACATGTCCCGGTGAGTCATAAGTATAGCTTATAGGTACCGCTTATCATCCTGTAAACTTTTGATTCGATACAGCGCTTGTGTGATGGTATAATGCCGTGCCAGCTGTAACCGAATCAGTTGTCTTGGGTGCATTGCATACTTCCTACTAATGAACCAGTTGTTTTCGTATGTATTTTACTCTGGTTACCGAAAACTAAGTCATCTATATCAACGCGCACCTGAACAACTGCAAAACCAGTAGTGTTGCTGGTGAAATTCAGCTATAAAAACTAAACAACAAGATCAACTGAAAATCCCTCGTCTTAAAGACATATTAGCTGTGGATGATCCATCCACACAAGGATATATATTAAACCATTGATATTTTTTCCTCAGGAAAGTTTCTTTTTCGTTTACGTCAGTAATTACATCGTTGGAATTATAACATTTGCAAGGCAACCATCGGATATCATTGCTTTTGCGATCGACTCTTTTCTGGTTCCTTATTGGCTGGTAGCCAATTATTTACTGTGTGATCTGTTTAGCTGGTTATGATCGATTAATCTGGCGTCGCAAGGTACGGAAGAGGACATTGGTTTCGATTGTTTGAAACTCTTAAAACTGTGGATAAAGCTGTAGCAACTTGGCTTTGAGTCGCCAAGAGCTTTGAGAGCGCAACTGGCATGCCCCACCACGACATAAAGAGACCTGGTATCAAAACAGAGCCATGACTCTAGCGCCCGATGCACCAACTGTCTTCATCGTCAAGTCACCAACTGACCTAACGCTTCGGGGATTGAAGGTTGCACTAGCGCTTCGGGGATTGAAGGTTGCACTAAGCTGGTTCCTTGTCTTCCAGTCGATGGTCATTGGTCAGCTTGGGAGTTATGGGAACCGTGTTCCGTCACCTGCGCGAACGGAACCAAAACGAGGCACCGGAAGTGCGATGACCCAGCTCCGGCGTTCGACGGGGAGGACTGCGCGGGTCAAAGTTCACAGACTGAGGAATGCTACAGAAAGCCTTGTCCGGGTAAATATCAAGTCTCACTGCCCCCGATGGGGTCAAGGCCAACAGGAATTCAGATTGTGTATTGTAATTGGTATAAACGTGGATACCGCTGGAGACTTAATTTTCAATATATCAGGTTCGTACATGAATTATATAGCGGCTAATATTACAATATTCTGTGCTTTGCAACTGTACAACGTTGCAACGACTGGCGAATCAATCCTCTATATTACGACAATTGGATTCTATCTCCAGTAAGATATTAATGAGCTCGTTCCTTACTTATCTGTCCACGCCCCAACATCTGCGGCGGTCAAGGTTGTACTGGGCTAGTTCCCCGCAATCTTGCCTTTGGCCTTTTGTTGGTCATTCAGACACATTTATTTCATTTGAAGCCTTCCCGCTACCGATATACAAATATTATCTTCCAAGCGCTGATACAGCCCCATTGAGCTGCAGCTTCATTAAGCTCCTTCCTTGTCCTCCAGTCGACGGCCATTGGTCGGCCTGGGTGTCATGGGAACCGTGTTCCGTGACCTGCACGAACGGAACCAAAACGAGGCACCGGAAGTGCGATGACCCAGCTCCGGCGTTCGACGGGGAGGACTGCGCGGGTCAAAGTTCACAGACTGAGGAATGCTACAGAAAGCCTTGTCCGGGTAAAATTAGGCCAATGATTTAGTCTATCTGCATAGCACCTGATTCACGTTCACGGGATTCATTTTATGTTCTAGGGTTATCACGCAATGGTCTTTGATGTGTGCGTGGGTGGATTGCACGTTATAATGCTGCACCTTTGTCCACTTGTCGCTCACTTTTGAAATTGTTAAACCATTCCTGATGTTGTGCCTGTGATGTCAACTTTAACCAGACATATTGCTAAGGTTCTGAGACAGAGGGACTCCTTTATTAAATGGTTCAAATGTTTGCTCTGTTGCAAAAAAGTTTGCATCCACACGAAAATGCCCGTTTACGTACACAAAACGTTTTACCACTGACAGTTCCATCCTCTCCGCAAAAAAACTTGCTTTGTTCAGTGCAAAACACCCCATGGCATTAAAGAACAGGCCACAACAGTTCTAAAAGTTCCTAAATGATAAAGCGGTCAATAATAGTAAAATATGTCAAAAACCTGTGATTCCGAAGTGCTCAAGTTTGTGTGCAGTATTCTCTCGCATGATGAATTTTATATTACGAAAATCGATTTCTTGTCACGTAATGATTTTCGTGTCATTTAATTGGAATCCCTGTCACGTATGCAGTCTGGGTCCTGCATGTCTGTGTCCAGAGTTACTTCGTCACGTAGTGTGGCGTAATAACGTCATGAAGTGATGTCACGTAATATTGCTTGCGTCACGTAATGAAATCCGTGTCCAGTGATTGACTTCACGTCAGCTACCTGAGCCCTTGTCAGCTAATGAGTCCATATCACGTAATCGCAGGGCAAATGTCGCCCCCACTATGATCGGAATTATGGCATTGTTGAGATCTACAGCCTGGTGCCCCGAGGGCTCACGGACAAGGTCAGGGCTCACAATGGGGGCTTCCATGCCGTAAATAATTGAGGCAATTGCGCGTAACAACGGTCGGTGAGGCTGTCGATGATACACAGTGTATTGACAACTCATTGCTTCATCAAGAAAAGTGCCTCGATCCAATGAACGAGCGATGGAGGGGAGGGGTGGGGGCTGATATTTAGGGTGACATGAGGGGCCGAGGGGCTGGGCGGGGGAGTCTGAACCTCTGACATCTCTGAGTCACGGAATCACAAGGATCCCAGTGCCTCTGGCATCATGCAAATACATAGAAAAGTAAATGGCAAGTAGATGACAAGTGGATGGCAAGTAGATGGAAAAGTAAATGGCAAGTGGATGACAAGTAGGTGGCAAGTACATAGAAAAGTAAATGGCAAGTAGATGACAAGTAGATGGCAAGTACATAGAAAAGTAAATGGCAAGTACATAGAAAAGTAAATGGCAAGTAGATGACAAGTAGATGGCAAGTACATAGAAAAGTAAATGGCAAGTAGATGACAAGTAGATGGCAAATACATAGAAAAGTAAATGGCAAGTAGATGACAAGTAGATGGCAAGTAGAAGATAGCAAGCATATGGCAAGTAGACAACAAGTAGTTATTAAGTAGATAACAATCGGATGACAAGTAGATATTAAGTAGATAACAATCGGATGACAAGTATACAACAAGTAGATATTAAGTAGATGGAAAGTAGATGGCAAATAGATAGAACAGTAAATGGCAAGTAGATGACAATAGATGGCAAGTAGACAACAAGTAGATATTAAGTAGATAACAAGTAGATGGCGAGTATATGGCAAGTAGATACCAAGTAGATGACAAGTAGATGGCAAGTAGATAGAAAAGTAAATGGCAAGTAGATGACAAGTAGATGGCAAGTACATAGAAAAGTAAATGGCAAGTAGATGACAAGTAGATGGCAAGTACATAGAAAAGTAAATGGCAAGTAGATGACAAGTAGATGGCAAGTACATAGAAAAGTAAATGGCAAGTAGATGACAAGTAGATGGCAAATACATAGAAAAGTAAATGGCAAGTAGATGACAAGTAGATGGCAAGTAGAAGATAGCAAGCATATGGCAAGTAGACAACAAGTAGATATTAAGTAGATAACAATCAGATGACAAGTATACAACAAGTAGATATTAAGTAGATGGAAAGTAGATGGCAAATAGATAGAACAGTAAATGGCAAGTAGATGACAATAGATGGCAAGTAGACAACAAGTAGATATTAAGTAGATAACAAGTAGATGGCGAGTATATGGCAAGTAGATAACAAGTAGATGACAAGTACATGGCAAGTAGATAGAAAAGTAAATGGCAAGTAGATGACAAGTAGAGAGCAAGTAGACAACAAGTAGATATTAAGTAGATAACAAGTAGATGGCGAGTATATGGCAACTAGATAACAAGTAGATGACAAGTAGATGGCAAGTAGATAGAAAAGTAAATGGCAAGTAGACAGCAAGTAGATGGCTAGTAGCCAACTAGTAAATATTAAGTAGATACCAAGTAGATGGCAAGTAGATGACAAGTCGATAGGAAATAGGTGGCTATTAGATGGCGAGTAGGTGGCAAGTAGGCAAGTATATATACGGTAGATGACAAGTAGATGCCTAGTACATGACAAGTAGAAGGCAAATAGATTGCGACTAGATAGCAAGTAGCTGGCAAGTAG
Source organism: Arenicola marina (assembly GCA_964019135.1). Lineage (NCBI taxonomy): Eukaryota > Metazoa > Annelida > Polychaeta > Arenicolidae > Arenicola > Arenicola marina. The sequence continues at coordinate 21,013,176 of OZ025259.1, read as the reverse complement.
AGGCCAAGTAGCTGGCCATGGTTTTATTGTAGTATACATTAACCGGGTGTTATCCCTGAATTGCTCTAGTAGCTCAACGTATTCACTAAAGAAGTGGATTTTCTGAAGTACGAAAGGGCTAAAATTATATTAAGTATTATCTCTGAATAATGAACACTACGACAACGAGCTGAACGACTACGACGAAAATGCACCTTTCGTGCGTATGTTTTTGTTATGAATAGCGATTATGAACCTATGCCGTCACGCAGTGAGCAGCGTACTTTCCCAGCGGCGCGTGCAAGATGCCTCACTGCGTACGTTCAACTTTTGCAAGGGCTATACCGGTTTTGTACCGAGGCTGTTCCAACAACTGCTGCTTGCTCATGGGGAAAGTTATACAGAGAAAATCAATTACCACAGACAAAAAGCATACTTAGCACACGACATGACTTATCGCAGACAGAAGCATGTAGAACAGAAAACATGTAAACGTGATGGGAACCATCCAAGCGACAATTTTTGTAAACTAGAAAAAGTCCTAAAATGTTATTTGAATGAAGCAGCACGCGATTGTCACACTCGTCTGGAGGAACCGCCAGAACGAGTCAATCCCGATGTTATAGGGTCACGTGGGACCTTATTAACACTGAGCGAGCGAAAGGGGAAAACATCGAACAATCCACCTGTCAGCGATGAAGTGGGGTGAAGCGGCCATTGCCGAAAAGTCGGCGTCTCCGTCTGTGACGTCATGAATAATTAGTGTCTGGAGCCCGGATGTAGGTTTTGAGGTCCGCATAACACGCGATGATCCGTGACGGACGCTGACTTCGGCGCAGAATCGGTATTCCTTCCTCGCTCACTCCCTCCGTCCCCACCTCGTTTCTCCGGCGCCCCCCCCCCCGCCCCCTACCCACCTCCCACCTGCACCCGCCCGCACCTCTTACCTCCGTATGTTTTTCTCTCTCTTGTTGGCTGTGTGGTATCTGGTTATCACACCCTGTTTTCTGTGTGGTATATATTTCGCTCTCCCTGCTATATCTTTCTCTATCCCTGTGTTTTTGTTTCTCTGGTATCTGCATCTGTTGCTTCCTCTCTCTCTCTTTCTCTCTCTCCCTCTTTCTTTACCTTTCAGAGTTTTTACTCTCCTTCTGGCTCTGTCTATTCGTGGCGTGACAACGTCGGGGACCAAGGGTTAGATTTAATACTGATGAAAGCGGAACGATCGGCGAGATTGGTGAGGAGGCGAGTGGGGGAATGGTGACGTGTAATTCAAATCAATACGCCATGTAAAAGCGCTGGTTCGAGGTGGATGATCAGATAAATAAATATGAAAAATAATTCATTCGAAGCAGTATAAAGGTGAAGATCCGATGGACACAATAATTGTTAACGCAGTCGCCCCCACCTTATCTCTCATGCCTTTTCTTCTCTCTCTCCCTCTCCCTCTCTCTCTCTGTCTCTCTCTTGTTTTCTGTTTCGCCATCTGGTTACCCCTTCCCCTCCCCCTCCCCCTCCCCCTCCCCTCCCTCCTCTCGGACCCGCTCCTCATTATCACCCTCATTACCGCCCCTCCCCTCCACGTCTCTCTCTCCGTCAGAATCAGACATTTCATAGACTCGTCCCCCCTTCTCCACGTTGCTCTCCCCAACCCCTCACACCCCTGTCTGCCTCTCTGATATATTATCCCCAATGGCACTCGGCATGATGATTCAATGTTTGCCGCGTTACCAGCCAAGCCCTGCCAAGCCAAGAGGAGAGAAAAGCCTGAGCCAACGGGCGAGTGGCCAACACTCACTGTAATCTAGCCACACTCCAATATAACTGCGCCGAGCCGATCCATGACCTGCACGAGACAATGCCACTACTGGTGACGGAAGCATCTGTCTGCCACCAGGCAAGGTGCTCAATAATTAGGATCACCAGGAAACAATGCCTCACCCGCTACTGCTCCTTCCCGTATTACACCCCATGTCACCAACCCATTCGCGAACCAACCCATGTCACGTTATTATTCTCCACCTCCTCCTCCACCCCTCTTTCTCCCTCCTCCTCCGTCTCGTCCACACCCTTCCTCTCCTACTTCCTCTCCTCCTCCTCCTCCTCCTCCTCCTCCTCCTCCTCCTTCTCCTCCTCCTCCTGCCTAATATCCTCCTCCACCCTACCCTGCTCCTCCGTTCTCTCCCTCCCCCAATCATATCCTCCTCCTCTCCCTCCTCCTCCCTCTTCCCCTCCTCCTCCTCCTCCTGCACCCTATCCTGCTCCTCCTTTCTCTCCCTCCCCCCATCATATCCTCATCCTCTCCCTCCCCCCATCATATTCTCCTTCTCTGCCTCCCCCTCCCTCTCCCCTCCCCCTCCTCCTCCAACTCCTTCCCATCCTCCTCCTCCCTCCCCTCCTCCTGCTCCTCTCCCTCGTCGTCTCCTCTCATCCCTCCACCCACCTCTTCCATACCACACCACACAACCACCCTACATACACCTAGACAACTGAGACCGTGAAGCAGCGCTTTGATTTTGTAACAAAATGGACGCGGGGTTTGTTCGGGTCGGCGGCCCGATTTTTTGGCGGCCGAGTACCCGTATGTCGACCGGCTGATGGTTATAGCGGCTTGGCACGGCAGAGTGTGTATGGTGGCGAGGAGTGGGGGGGGGGGGGGGGGGGGGGCTCATGAGTACATAGCGTAGCCGTGTGGTATTCCGGAAGTAAGCCTAGATATCTGTTGGAATAAAATCACACTGCCCAATTGATTGACGCAGCAAAAAGGGATATTTCATGTGACGAAGAGAGAAAGGGTGGGCGGATCCTGGAGTGTGTGTGCGGGGGCGGGGGAGGGGGGGGTATTGTGGTCGTCTGAGCGGATTCAAGGTTTGGGTTTGTGGTAGAGATGGGGGGGGGGCGGATCAGTGGGGCCACTCTAGTTCTATAGAAATTTAATTTCAAATCTGCCCACCCAATGATATTTCAAGAGGGACACACCCATACTTTTCACATGCTGCCAATTTTAGAGGGCTGGGGTGCTCTTTTGACCCGTTACTGGTGGTTAAATTTGCTCAAACTACACGTTCCCATCTATCTAAGCTAAGCTACTATAACATTCACAATCCCAACATGACATTTTCTGAAGTTGTCACACCCACTTCTTAATATGCTTCCGGGGGCAACCGTTTCCTAAACTGATCCTAACCTGGGAAAGTATGGCTCATTGCACTGGACCCTTTAAGGGCTGCATTACCATAAATTTCACCCGAGTTGGGGTGTGGGAAAGGAGAGGGACGTCTATCTGCAGGTAATGCCTTTTCCAACTTGTCTAGGTGCAAAATAACTAGGGATAACCCGTTGGAATTGTTTAAAGGTTTTAGCGTAGTGCTAGGTAATTATAGAGATTATGAATATGGGCCCATGACGTCACGAGGCCCGAGCAGACCTCAGGCCGTGGCGTCAACCACCAAGAGCCAGGGCTAGATGTAGGCCTGGCAGTCGCTCTTTTATTGTGGGCCTGCACTAGGCATGGCAGTGTAGGCTATTCAGCGCTTCATGCTCGGTACATAATCCCTGGTAGACCAGTGGGAGGAAACTGCATTGGTGCGAATGACATCCCTTTGTTAGCGGGACACTGACTTGTGGACTCACTACATACCAGGCACCCCAGTTCTGTACGCCCACAGATCCAAATATCAATATAAATATAGATCATATGACAAGACCTGGTGGATATAGTTTTGTACTAGAATTTTTTTTATTTTTTTATTAGTGATTGTTTTGTGTGGACGTAACTCACTAATTCGGTTATCAAAATGGCTCTGTTAAGCCATTGTCTGTTCCCCTGGGGAACCATATGCCATGTCACCTACTGAATTCAGCTGGAACGCAAAACTACTATGATACTTTCAGCTTAAAATGCTAAACTGGAAAATTATACGTAAGTTTATACTAATATTTTGGTTATTTAATGATAATGATAATAATAATGATTACTAATTACATTTGTGGTTTTGTGTGGCTTGTCATTTATGACGTCACGTCGTCACGTCACGTCGGGTGTCGTTTCGTTTCATGCGTCATGTATGACATCACGTCTCGTCATGTGTCGTGTCATATGTCAATTATGACGTCACGTCTCTCGTGTATCGTTTCATGTCACGTGTCGCGCCACGTGTCTCGTCGCATGTCATATGTCGTGTCGACGTCTCCCCACAGTGAACGGCGCCTGGTCGAGCTGGGATCCGTGGAGCGACTGTTCCAAGACGTGTGGCAATGGGGAGACGTCTCGACACCGCCTCTGTGACAGCCCGACTCCCCAGTATGACGGTCTGCCCTGCAGGGGGAATGACACCCAAGTGACGGCGTGCTTCCTCAAGCCCTGCCCAGGTGGGAAAACTATTTTTCGAGCGAATAAGCCTTTGGCCTCTGCTCTTGACGCGATAAATATCTTACAAAATTTACTGAATGAATGTAATATGTGTTATAACAATGGATGAGATTTATTCACAGAGATTGAGCTTTTTCTACTATTCGTTATTGATATGAATTATGATTATTATAAGAAATGTTGTATGAAAAAGCTCGGGTCGGATATCTTTTATTTATACCCTGTGTTAGACCAACTATGGTATGGGCTTCCACTGACGAAAGCAATGATTCTGACCCCTATCCCTATCTCCATAATACGGTATTGTCTTAGCTCTGCTATTCACATATTCTGCCAGTATTTGAAGTATGTGATGGAGTATTAAGCATTGCACATGTGTATTAAAATTAAATTATAACACTTTTCGACGCCATCTGATATACATATAATATAGTTAATCAACTTCTCTGAGAAGTTGATGGGTAATTCGGATTAACGTTTCAAAATTAAGCCCCATTCGCCATCTTTCTTAATGTAAACATAGATTGCGCAATATCCGGAACTTTGACTGACTTCTCTGGCCTCTGGACTTTCAGAGGACGGGTCCTGGTCTGAGTGGGGTGAGTGGACCCCGTGCTCGGCCTCCTGTGGGTGGGGGCGCACCCAACGGCGGCGGGAGTGTGACGACCCGCCGCCCGCCAACGGGGGTGAGACCTGCCCGGGATCTGGCCAGGAGACCACCCAATGCTTCATCATCGACTGTGCCGGTGGGTTTGTAGTTTGTGCATATTTAAAATTCACTTTTGACAGAAAAACACACAAGAGACCATCCTGCGCCATCCTGGGATTTTGTGGAGTGTGATTCACGATCGCCACCGAATTACTCAGAGGGGAGGGAATACTTTTTTTTGCGATCTCCGTGATTGACATCCAGAATTCTTGGAGATTCGCGATCAGCTGTTGGCAATTTTGGGGATCGTTATCCGTACAATTCCTGGTTCAACGCCGAGACACTTTCCTTATTTATTCACTCGATCCGTGATTATAATATCAGTCTGTGAATTCCTCGATATTCGCGATATGCGATAAGCGGAACACCCTCTGTCGCACTGATTTTTGGGAAATAATTTGGTGGCGCCTCTGTGTAATTATAGGAACTACGAACTTGGATGTTTCTTTTAATTCAAGTTTAGTTTTATAAACGTTTTAATGCGATCCACTTAAAGCCTTGTACCTGCAAGGCCTCTGACCTTTTTGAACTGTATAGAAAGGAATCGAATACGATGTTATAATGGTAATGGGCAAATATGCGGGTCTCATGTCAGTGGCGGATAGTAGGGGGGAGGTTGTTTGGAGGGGGGGGGGGGGGTTAATGTTAAAATCAAACTTTTTCAATTGTTTAGGAAGAATTGCCGTTTCTTCATGCAAAATGAAGCGTTCTGAGGTGCTCCCCCCCCCGCCCTCCCGAAGCCGCCGGTCGCGGGTTTTCATGGAGCAAAGGGGCGCCCCCTCACCCCCGGTCGCAAGGTTCCAGTGAATCCCATCCCCCCCCCCTTTTGCAAATTCCCAGATCTGCCCCTGCATGTCTATGCCCATGTGACTCGCTGAACCATATTTACCGAACGAAGAACATCCCAGCAGTCTCCGCGAGTTTATGCATCAGGCAAAATGTTGCATGTAGTGTGTTAACCTTTTCGCGTTTAGTTCACGGAAACTGGACCCACTGGTCGCCATGGAGCCAGTGTACTGCGTCCTGCGGTGGCGGATCCAGAGAGAGGATTCGCTCGTGTAGCGATCCGGAACCACAGTACGGCGGGGATGAGTGTGAGGGGGAGGCCGGGGAGAGCAAAACCTGCAATATGGAGGAATGTCCCGGTGAGTGTGAATCTCCCGAACCAAGCAATCTGGATCTAGTCAGATCGGGATCTGGAGACGTAGATTTTACATTAGATTTTACGAAGTCCTCGGGAAAACGACATTACCGGATAACAATGGGTCCTCGGTCTTCGCCATCGGACTTTGTTATTATCCAGTAAGATCGTCTTCCTTGGACATTAATTCACACATAATCCCTTCTATTGTGGGAAATAACTGTATTGTGACCTGGAGGTGGAGATATGTAATGGAGAATGTGAATGTCACTTTCTCGATATAATGTTTCATGGTATGGAAACACATTCGGTTGGTTACCTGCTGATTTTTCTGTCATATTATAGTCGACGGTCATTGGTCAGCCTGGTCGCCATGGTCACCGTGCACGCTGGCCTGCGGGGGAGGGTGGACGGAGAGGATCCGCCACTGTGATGACCCCCGCCCCTCAACCACAGGGCTCAACTGCACGGGCAGTGGCTACCAGAATCGAACCTGCAACTTTGTGGAGTGTCAAAGTAAGCTATTATTAGCCAACGGGTTCGTGTAGCGATTTCCATATACAAGGATTTTAACTTATTATACATTTTTTGAACAAAAGATGTAATCTTATTGGCAATATTTATTATCTTAAAAAAATACTTATTACTCATTGTGTATTTGTGTTTCTGTACTAAGAACCGATCAATCAATTTGCACTGTTAAAGTTTCCATGGGGGAACTGGCTGTATGAGCCGCTATAATGTTGAGCAGCTGCTGCGCAAATTAGTCTGGTACTGTAAATGTGGTATATATATTCCGTTGGGGTTCTGTGTGTGATGTCAGTGGTGATGCACATCATAATGAAGTCTAGATAGATCTGGCTGGTTTTGGGGCATGGGGCAACTATCTGGATATGGTTAATAGTGGGGCATGGGTACAGTATGTATGATCAGTTCTGGATATGGTTAATAGTGGGGCATGGGTACAGTATCATCAGTTCTGGATATGGTTAATAGTGGGGCATGGGTACAGTATGTATGATCAGTTCTGGATATGGTTAATAGTGGGGCATGGGTACAGTATGATCAGTTCTGGATATGGTTAATAGTAGGGCATGGGTACAGTATGATCAGTTCTGGATATGGTTAATAGTGGAGCATGGGTACAGTATGGTCAGTTCTGGATATGGTTAATAGTAGGGCATGGGTACAGTATGATCATTTCTGGATATGGTTAATAGTAGGGCATGGGTACAGTATGATCATTTCTGGAAAGGGTTAATAGTAGGGCATGGGTACAGTGTGATCAGTTTTGGATATGGTTAATAGTGGTGCATGGGTACAGTATGATCAGTTCTGGATGTGGTTAATAGTGAGGCATGGCTACAGTATGATCAGTTTTAGGATATGGTTAATAGTGGTGCATGGGTACAGTTTGGTCAGTTTTAGGATATGGTTAATAGTGGAGCATGGCTACAGTATGATCAGTTTTGGATATGGTTAATAGTGGTGCATGGGTACAGTATGATCAGTTCTGGATATGGTTAATAGTAGGGCATGGCTACAGTATGGTCAGTTCTGGATATGGTTAATAGTGGTGCATGGGTACAGTATGATCCCTTCTGGATCGACTATTGTCGATCATGCTCTGCTAGGCCAGCCGAAGCGTGGTGCGTGGACATTGGTTTCTTTCTGGATATGCTGTCCTGCTTCTAGAACTAATTCAAATTTGCAGGGAGTAGATTTAAATTTATTTCTGGATCTGTTCTCATGTTTCCAGAACTAATTATAATCACTGCAGTAAACATACTTTGATTGAATCCTTAATCTACCCGCCTGCTTCCAGAGGTCGTGTACAAGGCCAAGGAGGAGGAGGTGCCGATGGAGGCGCCGGGAGCGGTCAGCATCGGGATCATCGGCTTGGGAATCGCCTCAGCGTTGATGGGACTCGTTGTCATTCTGGATCTGCTGACCATCCACAAACACTTCCGGTTCATGTACCATAACCTGCAGCACTGGTATTGGCGGCTCACCAAGCGACAGCCCGCCTCCATGAAACGGTACCCGCATAATAATGGTTGATTTCCATGCCAATATTTGTAATATACTTATGCTTTTTTTATTCTTGCTCGTGGCGCAATGAAACAAAACAAATGCAGACGAGTTTCTTAAGCACCCATTACATAGAACACACGCGCTTGCGTTTACATATGATCAGCATATGTAAACGCACAATAATAATCATACTGTATCTACGACATAACTGACATAATAACATGATATAGAACAAATACCAATAACCAAATTGCCGACACTTGTAACATTAACATAAATATGAAAGCACTAACAAAATAAATTTATTTGTAATGCAATGAATAACTCAGCGTAGTCTTAATCATGCTAGTGATGAAGGCGGTAAATACTTATTATTATTACTATTAGTATTGTGCTTATTATCATCCCTATTGACATTACAATAATACCGGCGGTAGCGATAACCGTGAAGGAAGCCGTAAGCAGAAATAGTTCTACCAGTGATCATTTAATATTCCAAGTAGAGCTGTTTCGGCACGTCGTTGGTTGTACCGTTCCCTATCTTAATTTCAGGCGACTGACGGAGAAGAGGAGTAAAAAATACCGATCATTACGGCGTCAGGCCTCTGCCGTGTCCAACGAATACAACACCAAGGGTATCGAGCAACTTAGTCCCACTCCGACGCCAGTACGTGAAAACGGATATATCGCGTCGTCGGCAGGCGCGTCACAATCTCCCATCCGAAATTTATCGGACGTGGAGGTGAAGGTCGGCAATATGGATTCCGGGTGGCGAACATCCGGCGGTCTCTTGTCTCCGGATACTTCAGGACATCTGGGGATAGAGGGTCCGGCGTCGTTGCATAACAATCTGGATTACCCTCAAAATGATCTGAACAAGGACGGGGCTTTTAATTCTCTCGCGAGACGGAAACTCGAGTCTCGCCTGCACGAAGTTCTCGCGGAGACCGGGATCTCCAACGTACAGCTGTCGACCACCAAGCTATGACCCCGCTGGTCGGGGCTGTTCATTCATCCCAAGGCCTGGTGTGCCTAACTGCTCCACGGGGTAATACCGGTCTACGCATGCGTGAACTGTGGCCGGACTCATGAGGATTGGCGTATAACAATTATACGCCTTATATGCGCAATCGACATCCGTTACAAATGATGCCGACAGAGGAAGCAAGCTGAAACTATTGAATGCTTTAATTGTTACATGTTTCGTCGACCTGGTTATTTTTATACTTGCTATCGCTGAGCAAACCATCACTTGTGTGTAGCTGAACCACTGATCTCGAAATAAAAATATTTCAATTTTAAGTTTTATGTCATGTAAGTGATGTCATCAATCTGTTTGATGTCGCGTAATTACGATAGTCCGGATTTTATATTCGAGTGCTAGCGGTAACTCACATTGTCATTTTGTAACTTTTGTTATTACTGATATTTCACTGTCGTGTGGATAATCTTTTATCGGACTGAGTTCTGATTATATTCGCTCAAACGACGTCTTGGTAGCATTTACGACAATGTTTACATTATTTTTTGTCTTACATGAATATGCTAGTTTTCAAGATTGAGTCAATCTTTTCACTACTCATCGGGTGGCGTATGTAGTCGGCCAGAATAAATGGAATAAGTCGCCAAAAATTGGCCCTTGACAATATCCTTCAACATTTACTTAATCGCCCCCCCCCTCTCCAACAAGAGTCTTCACAGGGGCAGATCTAAGATTTTGAACAGTGGAGATGGAGGTCCACTGTGATTCAAAGGTTCAAAAATCGCATCCACAAAGACATAAAAAGTGCGTGTAAAAGCCCAAGACGTAGGTGACCTTTGAAAAGGAGGGGGGTGAGGTATGTCTTAGGGTCTGAAGGGGGTGGGGGGCGAGGCACGTGCCACTGTGCATGGCCCGGGGGCAAAGAATTTGAAAGTGGGGGGGGCATGGATATACCTTCGGGTCTGAAAGGAGGGGCACGTGCCCCCTATGCCCCCGGGATACTCCCATGGATGCGGTTTCTAACTTATTATGACCGGGTGCTGGTTGGGGCGTAGCTTACACCTAAAATTGCGCATAACTGCATTGAAAGGGGAATCCTCATCCCGAACCCCCGTCCCCCCCCCCCCAATTAAACTTTGGTTTTGACCGATCCAGGCTGTCAATCATTAACTGACGTCACTGTTTTTTTTATCCAGTCATTCATGTGGCGAAAAAAGGTCTTCTACGTGCGTTATGTCCGAGAAACAAATCCGACGAAAAAATTAAAGCAGCATGTAATTTTGTTGTCAGTTTCGGAGAACAGTAATTCTTACTTGTACGTACCATCCGCTATGATTGTCAATTTCATACTCATGATGAAGGCAAAAGGACGTGGCTTAATTTTAGAGTGTGAAACGGTGACGGCGTCAAACTGGAGCAAACTTGCTGTTCACCTCCACTTTTACAACCGACCATAAATTGATAATATGATAAAGGCGAACTGCTTACGATTCTGCTCCCAACTCTCGTGAATAATAAAGTAATAAAGAAAGGCTTATACGACGTTCATAATAACAGGAAGGAGGTTATTATTGTGGCAGTGGAAGTACCGAGTTGTTGTCAAGCCAGCGACGTGACAAAAATCTGGCGACCAAGCCAATCTCAAACGGCAAAACTATGCCCCCCCTTCCTCTCCACCTACCCGGTAACCCCCGCCTCTGCCAACCTGCTTCCCCACCCCCCTATGAACTTTCTCCAGGATTCTCAACTAGCCGTCCAAACGAACGTGACCCGAAACAGTGTTGTTCCGAGTGGACCACGTTCGTCAGACCTACATATCGGACACGAGAATTGGCTTCCGTTCAACAAGACGTGAAGGCGGTAAATTACAGCTGTCGAATATTGGCAAGCAATTGCGCAAAAATACACACAACACACGAGGTATGAGTTCAGTGTGAGGTGACAGGTGAGAGAGGGGGAGTGGGGGGCGGGTTGAGTGTGGCTAATGTTGCGTCTCGCGGCTGTCATTATATCCAGGTCAGAGGGTGCACGGTGGGCGTATAAACTATAGTTCAAAGGGACACAACATGATATATGTAACCAGCACATTGGCATGGGACATGGCAGCGTGATTAATGACATGGTCATTAGCTATCCCCGCTGTTCGAAGAAAAAGCAATAACATAGGCCTACACCCCACCCCCCCACCCACCATCCTATCCCTCCCCTCAACTTCTCTACGGTCCCCGAGACATACATATATATGTATATTACCAAAAAATAGACCCCCTTCCCTTCCATCTTTCTACACCCCCCTTTCCCCCTCCACTTCTAAAACCGCCCACGAGATATACATTTCTTTCGTGAATATCCCTTAGTGAAATCCTTATTGCATGAAAACTATTGCTACCTTGTACAAGCTGAACAAAAGATTCTTTCAGAGAATGTTTTGTCAGAATTTGTCATCACATTGTTCAAGTAGATGCGAAGGCAAGTGGCATTCATGTGCACCATCCTGGTGAGGCCTTTCGCCATCTAAAACTAGGGTATTGCGAATGTATGCATTTCTTACCACAATCAAACAATGCGTCCAGTTCATGTCTACCAAAAAGTCTACACTCCATTATTTAGCGAAGAACCTGCTGTATGAGTAGCCCGGGATGACTAGCTTTAAAACGTCGATGCTGCCCCCGTCGCTTCACGCATAAAACCAAAGACAAGGTCACCATTGGCCACCGTAGTTTAAACAGCAAGGCAATCACATGACACCATGGCCGACCGTAGTTTAGACAGCAAGGCAATCACATGACACCATGGCCCACCGTAGTTTAGACAACAAGGCAATCACAGGACACCATGGCCCACCGTAGGTTAGATGGCAAGGCAATCACATGACACCATGGCCCACCGTAGTTTAGACGGCAAGGCAATCACAGGACACCATGGCCCACCGTAGATTAGATGGCAAGGCGATCACATGACACCATGGCCCACCGTAGTTTAGACAGCAAGGCAATCACATGACACCATGGCCCACCGTAGTTTAGACAGCAAGGCAATCACATGACACCATGGCCCACCGTAGTTTAGACGGCAAGGCAATCACAGGACACCATGGCCCACCGTAGATTAGATGGCAAGGCGATCACATGACACCATGGCCCACCGTAGTTTAGACAGCAAGGCAATCACATGACACCATGGCCCACCGTAGTTTAGACAGCAAGGCAATCACATGACACCATGGCCCACCGTAGTTTAGACGGCAAGACAATCACATGACACCATAGCCCACCGTAGTTTAGACGGCAAGGCAATCATATGACACCATGGCCCACCGTAGTTTAGACGGCAAGGCAATCACATGACACCATGGCCCACCGTAGTTTAGACGGCAAGGCAATCACATGACACCATGGCGCACCGTAGTTTAGATGGCAAGGCAATCACAGGACACCATGGCCCACCGTAGTTTAGATGGCAAGGCGATCACATGACACCATGGCCCACCGTAGTTTAGATGGCAAGGCGATCACAGGACACCATGGCCCACCGTAGTTTAGATGGCAAGGCGATCACAGGACACCATGGCCACCGTAGTTTAGACGTTTCATGAGGCTCCTTGGCCCGTACGAGTACACAAAAGTGGACACCAATTCATATTCATTTCGTTGTTGAAACGCAAGAGTGGCCAAACGCCACCCATACCCGATACGGTGGATTTGGAGAAAGCATTCCTATTTATTCCGCAATTGATATATTATCTCATAAATGTATAATGAAGTTTTGAATCTGCCAATCTCATATCGAGTACAAAGATACGTTTAAAACAAACCCGGCCAACAAGTATGTTCTGTATAGTATAAATTGGTGTCCCGGCGGGCCCTCTCAACAGGGAAGTAGCTAGAGAATGCTAAACGCTTCGTCAATTTTACAAATGTTTTTTTTTTGAAATTTCCACGCTTGGACAGAATCGTTTGGGTCTTTTCGAGACGTAGAATAAACTTTTCACTCGCACTTGCAGGTGAGCTGTCATAAACTTACGTATAAGGGGATCCCCCTGATAAGACAAAGTACTTTAGAAAGGGGGGAACGAAATTATGTATATGCATTTTTAAAAAACTGATGTTTTTTCCTACACATAATATATTCGAATGCTTTGAAACAATGTTTGACCAGGTAGAATCTACCTTTAACTCTCACTTGTAGATTAGCTTCGATAACTTTACGTCTTTCATGGGTTCGCCAATAATAAAGACGAAGTACATGTACTTCATTCGGGCAGTGGAGGGCGAAGTTATGTACAGATATTTCCCACTGAGGCTTTGTATGCGATGGGATGAGAGTGGCGGAGTCGTTTAGAATGAAGGGCGCTACCCCATTGACCAATGTCTTCATTCAGTGAGTAATTCCACACGTGTATTACGCAATGTGCAGCTATTTCAATATTTAATAGAGAGGGAGGGGGGGATACCTTCCCAGCGGGCACACGACGTCGGTATGACGTCGCTATGACGTCGGCCTTGAGTCACAACGTCGACAACTGAAATCCCACGTCAACGCGACGTCGCAACCACGACGTCAACATGGACACGGGAAATCGACGTCAGTGCGGCGTCGGAATTTGGTCATGACAGAAAGCTGACTTACCACACGACGTCGAATTTACGACGTCAACACGACAGCGGTAACCGACGTCATGACGACGTCGGACCTTGGTCACGACATAGCACGACTGACATACGACGTCAAAACACAGTCGAAACTACGACGTCAACACGACAGCGGTAATCGACGTCATGACGACGTCGGACTTTGGTCACGACATCTCACGACTGAAATACGACGTCAAAACAAAGTCGAGACTACGACGTCAAAACGACAGCGGTAACCGACGTCATGACGACGTCGGACCTTGGTCACGACATAGCACGACTGAAATACGACGTCAAAACACAGTCGAAACTACGACGTCAACACAACAGCGGTAACCGACGTCATGACGACGTCGGACTTTGGTCACGACATCTCACGACTGAAATACGACGTCAAAACAAAGTCGAGACTACGACGTCAAAACGACAGCGGTAACCGACGTCATGACGACGTCGGACCTTGGTCACGACATAGCACGACTGAAATACGACGTCAAAACACAGTCGAAACTACGACGTCAACACAACAGCGGTAACCGACGTCATGACGACGTCGGACTTTGGTCACGACATAGCACGACTGAAATACGACGTCAAAACAAAGTCGAGACTACGACGTCAACACGACAGCGGTAACCGACGTCATCACGACGTCGGACTTTGGTCACGACATATCACGACAGAAAGACGACGTCAAAACAAATTCGAGACTACGACGTCAAAACGACAGCGGTAACCGACCTCATGACGACGTCGGACTTTGGTCACGACATAGCACGACTGAAATACGACGTCAAAACAAAGTCGAGACTACGACGTCAACACGACAGCGGTAACCGACGTCATCACGACGTCGGACTTTGGTCACGACATATCACGACAGAAAGACGACGTCAAAACAAATTCGAGACTACGACGTCAAAACGACAGCGGTAACCGACGTCATGACGACGTCGGACTTTGGTCACGACATATCACGACAGAAAGACGACGTCAAAACAAAGTCGAGACTACGACGTCAAAGCGACAGCGGTAACCGACGTCATCACGACGTCGGGCTTTGGTCACGACATATCACGACAGAAAGACGACGTCAAAACAAGGTCGAGACTACGACGTCAAAACGACAGCGGTAACCGACGTCATCACGACGTCGGACTTTGGTCACGACATATCACGACAGAAATACGACGTCAAAACAAAGTCGAGACTACGACGTCAAAACGACAGCGGTAACCAACGTCATGACGACGTCGGACTTTGGTCACGACAAAGCACGACTGAAATACGACGTCAGAACAATGTCGAAACTACGACGTCAAAACGCCATTTATGCACCACCAAACTCGGTCGCGGGCTTCTGAAAATGTGCTTAAATAGGCGGGGTTTGCCGGGGAAAATAATGAAGCGAGCGGATCCAAGGTAAATTTCCCTTCCGAGTGCATATTTTCGCGTTCTAACGTTCGAGCCGATTTTCAAGGTGAAATGCCCCTTACGAGCGTATTTTGGCGGTGAAGTAGGGCTGGCTTTACCCCGCCCTAAAACACCAACTACATAGACAAAGTGAGTAGTGCGCCACCAGGTGGCAGCTGCCACCTAGCGGAGAAGTGCAGCGGAGATCGCAAGGCGCATGCGCGAAGTTTGAAAAATGTTGCGGAAAGGCGAGAGGAGTCCTACGGCATATGAATACGATTAGCTTATATTCACGAATATTTGCTTATGTATATAAATGAAAGGTAAGAATTTATAAATACTATACTGTATGGAACCTGAAGACACCAAGGTTCGAGCGTGACACCATAACATGAGGTGAACATAAGCCTTTATAAATTGAAACTTGTTGCTAGTGTTGTTACACCACTCGCTCCGCCCCCCACCCCCCCCCGGCCTGTCCCTCTGTCAGTTGATTCACGGGTGAGGGTAAATGCCCGATGTACTTCCGATCCTTCCGATCTTCTTCCGATCTACAGTTTACAGTGGGGCAATGTTAAAAAGAGTGCTTTATATGGATAGAGTGCATGTTGATTGCCATCACTCATCAGACTCCGTTTTCAGGATGATATTGTGTATCCAAAATGAATTATTGAATATTAGAGCCTTTTTACAACCAGCCAGATGTTTTTGTGCCGATGCAGCCGCCATGACACTGCTCAAATCTTGCTGCGCGTGACCTCTTTAAATAAAAATTGTTATAATATTTATTAAATGCATACACCATATCATCTTGAAAATAGAGTATAATAGCTGGGCTCGTATTAGCATTCGCCAATAGCCATTTGGCGAGAAAATTCAGGATTTGGCGAGAAGAACTTCCTTGACACTCGCCAACATGGCGAATATAAAATTTCAACTACAAACACATAACCAATTTATAACCAATATATTTGGCTAATTTTGGCTAATGTTTTTCCACGGAATTAGCCAAATTGGCTAATGAAAAAAATATCCTAGCGCGAGCCCAGAATAGCAATTAACATACACTATCTATATAAACCACTCTTTTTAACATCACCCCACCGTAAAGTTTAAATTGGAAGGGGATCGGCAAATCGGAAGTACATCGGTGATTTACCTTCAGCCTTGATTTACGGCGCCTGTGCAGCCACTGGCACAGCGGGAACCATCTACACTAAAGTAACCCCAAACGCCAGGGGGAGTAGGGGTCAACCTGCCCACCATCCCCCCCTTTTCCCCACCCTCTCTCTGGAGTTTGTGTGGTTCCTGTACGTGCCTCCCTATGCCATAGGCTATGGTACTGCCACTACCGCACTAGCCTGAAGCCAGTTTCATGAAACCCTTTGTCTGTTCTTATGTGTATAAACCTTCGTACAAAGATTGTGACATGTATGTCCTGTGCATTCCTCTTGTTAACACCTTGTTAACATACTTTATTGGTTCCTTTGGCTTTGTACATGTGTCTGCGAGTGCCTCAACCCTATCTTAGGGTACAGCCCTTTTGCATGCCTCCCCCCAAATATTTAGTGGTGTTTCTGTTTCTCAGGGAAACTTTTAATGACTTAGGGAAAAATCACTGAATTGTTTTTATATTTTATGTGGAAACTGTACCACGGTATAGGCTTGTTTTCAGGCTATACTGTCTACAACATTCTCTTTGGTATTTAATTTGCTTCCTGCATAATGTAATAATAAATGTGGTACAAAGTTTCATAAGATAGCCTTCCAACATATTAGTACCCATGTCTTACAATGTTAAACAGCATTGGTGAAGGGTAATTTACTAAGACGATAAGTGTATCCTTTGTTACAGATCAAGTCTGGAGAGGCTGGCAAAGATGTAAAAGAAATTTGCATGTTAATGCAATGCGAGAGAGGATCAGCAATGTTGTAAAGGCTAGATAATAAGAAGAAAAACTGAAGGATTTACTTGTTTTACAAATTGAAATGTATGCATTGTTTTGAAATTTAATCTGAAATATAAATTTGAAGGTATGTAACTATGATGCTGCTATATAGTGTATATTAATAGTATTTGTTTAATTTTATGTCAGTATACATAGAAGCAATGAACATTTTTTCACATAATGGTATCATGTTTCTCTAATATATCTATATGACTAGAATATGTATATTATATAAATATTTTGGAATTTGTGTCATGTAACCTTGAGTTAGTTATGTGTATATAATGCGCATACATCACATGTTGACATACTGGACTTTTTTATAGTAATACATATATATGAAAGGGGATTGTGAATCTCTTTATTTTTGTATTTTACAGACTGGTATTATATATATTTATATCATAGCATTATATATATATTGCTATATGTAATAGTGATTAGTACCATAGTGTACCATGGTATCCATGTAATAAAGTACCATGGTAAATTAGCATACCCTGGTACTTGGTATACCATGGTAAATTACCATGCTATACCGGATACATTTGGTAGCTGTGATCGAACAATTGTTATAATGTATCGGTTCCATGAACAACTATGTCGTTGTATTTTTATGTATGGCAAATGGACCACCCATATATACCTATGTTTATCAATGTATCACCATTGTACATTTAGCATGGTATGTTTACCTTGAATACCATATTAATTTACCATGATACATTTATTATGCCTACTATAGTAAATTTACCATGCCCATGGTAAATTTAACATAGAAGGCATAGTAAATGTACCATGGTAAGTTATTACCACTCCTACTATGGTAAATTTACCATGGGCATGGTAAATCCCTACTATAGTAAATTTACCATGGTACTTTTACTGTGGTAAATTTACCATGGCCACGGTAAATTTACAGTAGGCATATAGTAAATATACCATGGTAAATTTACCGTGGTATGTTTACCTAGAATACACTATAGTAATTTACCATGATGCATTTACTATGATAATTCTACCATGGTATTTCTATGTTAAATACATTATGGTATTACTATGGTAAATGCATCATGGTATCTTCATTGTATACATTACCATATACTATGGTAAATGTACCATAGTATAAACATGGTAAATGTACCATGGTATATCCATGGTACATGTTCCGTGGTAAATGTATCATGGTCTATCCGTGGTAAATGTATCATGGTCTATCCATGGTAAATGTACCATGGTATCTTTGTGATTCACATTAACCATATACCATGGTAAATGTGTCAAAAACCCCATGGTACATTTTCCATGGTGTATATACCATGGTCATACCATAGTAACATTGCATATGGGTTGCTCCTTTTACTGGCTGCTTAGTTCAAATTTGTACGCTGACAAGCTACCACTTTGGTCTCAATAATTATTGACTGTTAATTCCATTTGATATCAACGTTTGAAAAGGATGATAAAACATATCACTCACTGTCACCTGGTGACATGATACAAACACCGAGCTGAAAGGCACTGCTTCCCTGCATCCACTCGGGCTTTAATCGTTTAACAAAGCTGTGAATATCACATTATTGTATGGTGCTTAGGCCGCAGTCAGCTGTTGTACGGTTCACAGTGTTATTTGATTTTATAAGTATAAGAGAATTTCCTTGTGCCCGGCCGGGGTAGCCTGTATTACGGGTTACCGTGAGGCATATAATATAATTGTGTTGCATAATTATATTTTGCTCACTAGACTGTAGTCAGCTGTGTCCTATGTTCCGTACTAGGTTGCAGTCAACTGTTTTATGGGTCACGATGTAATATTTAATTGTGTAAGCTTAGAATTATGTGTTGCTTGCAAGGCTGCAGTCCGCGTTTTTTCGGTGAAACGAATGATATTTGATTGTATGTGTTAAAGAATTATATTTTACTGATGCCACAGTGGGCTGTTTTGCTGATCATACAGTTTCATTTGATATGAGAATTAGGATATGAGTATATTTAATTGCGTTACAAAATTACAGTGTACCGTACTCAGGCCGTTTTGAACTGTTTCCCGGGTCACGAAGTGAGATTTGACATTCGATTCGATTGTGCATCAGAGAATCGTATTTTGCTACCTAAGGCCGCACTCAGCTGTTTGACGGAGCTGTCTGATTCCTCTTTCCATTTTAAGTTGCGTTTTGTGTGCTCACGATCGAATAGTACAAGTAAAATACCTATATAATGTGTTTTGAAAAGGTTAAAAAAACAACATAATTGCAGCATGGATGGGTTTATTTCATTGTTTTTGTTAATGTATCGCATCTTTAATGATAAATTCCAGGTGCAGAGGCTGTCACTAATAAGAGGAAAACAGGTTTCCAACACGGTCCAGGAGATCATGAAAAGGTGAATGCTAACTCAAGCTTCGTGGTTTCATAAAGGGTTTGTAAGATACAAGTGGTTGTACGCAAGCTTAAAAACCGTTGCTGCCAGAATCTACACAACGTATGTGATATCTATGTGTCTGTACTGTGGCAAAGTTGTTAAGTTTGCTCTATTGCCAGTCAAGTCATCACTACTCCATCTTTATTTCTTAATGATTATGTTTATAATTAAATGTCGGCAATTTTCGATAAATTAAACAAAGTAACTCCCATCTTCCATACACAGGAAACATTCATGTAAAGTTTGTAAAGGCAACATTATGAGGCTTTCGAACACCTTTCCTCGCAGGACTATGACCAACGAGGTCATGGCAACCTTCAATCTAAAAGGCTGCAATGGCAAGAGGGCCTTCATGGGGACAGCCCTATTCAAAGTTGTCCGCGGTAAGTGGAAAATGCCTTGCTTGCCTTTGTATTGATATACTTTACAAGAGAAACATGAAGGCAAGAAATTTCAGAAAATGTGAGGTTCATGCCATCCATTTTCTTTTTGTTCCATTCTTATTCTAAATTTTACAACTGCTATATAACTTTGTATTTACTTAAATGTTTGTTTGCACGTTATTGACCAGTGTTAAAGATCAGCGTATTGGTAAATTATTTCATAAAGTTTAATATACTCATTGAAGAGCATTTACCACTGAAGAACTGATATCGAAGCAAGCAACATGTAGCTGTAGATAGAATATATGGCGCATAGTTTGGTATCTAAAGCAATTTCAAATCACGAAATTTGAAAAAAATCAGGCATCAAACGATCGACGTTGTAAATTCGTGCAAAATGACGTTGGATGCTTGAATTTGTCAGGCGAAGAATTTATCTAAATATTCAGATAAATGTGATTCTTTTACAAAAGAGATGTTCCAAGTGCCAAATTATAATATAGTAATTTGGGATAATGGTTAATAAATACTAATATTGGTACCTACCGACCAAAATGCGACGTCTGGTACAAGACGCCGTTACGACGTCACGAATCTGACGTCAGGCCATGATGCAAATACAATCACCTACCGACCAAAATGCGACGTCTGGTACAAGACGTCGTTACGTCGTCGCGAATCTGACGTCTGAACATGGCACTAATACAACCATATGCCGACTAAAATCCGACGTCTGGTACAAGACGTCGTTACGACGTCGCGAATCTGACGTCAGACCATGGTGCAAATACAACCACCTACCGACCAAAATGCGACGTCTGGTTCAAGACGTCGTTAGGACATCGCGAATGGTGACCATGGTGCAAAAGCAACCATCTGCCGACCAAAACTCCACGTCGAAGTTCAACAAACACCCGACGTCGTCACGACGTTGTGTGCCTGCTGGGTTGCGGGATCGTTATCCGTACAATTACTGGTTAAACGCAAAGATCCTTTCACTATTTACCGTGATCCGTTATAGCAGTCTCTGAATTCCTCGATATTCGCGATATCACCTTTGATGTGTGTTTTTTTCGCGCCCGGCTTTGAGCTTGTTCTTGGTGCAGACAAGGCTCGACCAGTTTATAGGGATACGATGTTAAATGGATTCTCAGAGTATGCTAAGGAGGTTCGGTTCTATATATATATATAATATATCATTGTTATTTCTCTGTTGTTTTCTGCGATGGGACGATTAATCGGCGTGGCTGTCAATAAATTCCTGGCATAAACTACACTAATTAATGTAGGCGAAAGGGTTCTCAGGTGCAGGTGCTCTAAGGCCAGACCACATACTTTTCTAAGAGGGTATAGATTTCTGAAGCGAATGAATTTGTTTGTTGTGTTTGTTCATCATGAACTTGTTACTCCTATGTCAATATCTTTAACAAACTCAGTGATTGTTGAAAGACGAGTTGTGAAATTACTTTCGAGATATGTTTATGGCAGTAATTTAAGTCTATATCTTTGTCTGGCTGAGAAGGACGCATGGTGGTGCCCACGCATGATTTTTCCACCGCGTAATCATCACTCTTTTCATAAACCGTAATTAACTATACACAAACATTCTTAACCCGGAGTAGAACATTTTATGAACAGATTGATCAGTCATCAAATACGTTTTTCATATGGTGTTTCCGCATACTACCGCCAGGAGTGTCAGAGACTATGACAAGCAGGCTGTTGTCGTGTGCAACTTAGGCCCTAATTATTGCAGTGAAAACCAGCCCGGGAGACAGTTTGCTAGTGGGTTCAAACGGCGGCACCCTCAGTGTGACGGTGGCATGTCTGTGCCACTCAACCATAGCGATTAACGCCCTATCTCTGGGACAGCACGACACCAGCCCGGGGGACGCTTTTCGCAGGAGCGCAAGCGGCGGCATCCGCTGGTGTGACCGGGTCATGTCTGTAATAGACACTCAACCGTAACGCCCCATATCTCGGACAGCACGACACTGCGTTCGGCTCTCCCCGTGATTCACGGATATCAAACCAACCGGTTGTAAGGTACGGGCCGGGCGGGTAGACACCCGGGGGTAGACGCCGTTTTAATGAATGCCAAGCAGGCGTGCATTTCCTTTCTGAATCATCGGAACCGGTTTGCTCCTGTTAGTTCCGGTCTTCTCTATAGCTTGCCAGTGGATAGCCTTATTAAGACGAAAATCTCGATTTTTAAGACGTAAAATTCTATTTTCGTCTTATGTCGGTGTGTTCCGTTTGTTATGGCGAAAATCGCCATTATGTGACTCTGCTCAGTTTGTGTGCGTGTGTGTGTGTGTGTCTGTCTGTCTGTGAGCACTATAACTGTCGAACACTTATAGCTATCGTTGTCAAACTTCGCCAACAGATGCGAGAAGTCTAATCTCAGGTCAAGTTCGTTGCCGGTAAAATCGGTCAAACGTCAACGTCACGGTGACGTCATACGTCCAAAACACATTTCCCCATCTAAATCGCTTAATATTACAGCTAGTATTTAGGTACGAGCAATAGCTTTCACGCTACAGGCTCTGGAAATTTCAAAATTTTCCACACCATTTTTTTTCCTTTAATCTCAATGCGATTGTCACGAGACTTTGCAGGGTCATTAAGGGTTTCACTTTTTGTTTCCATGGCAACGCAAAAATGGCCCAATGGTAAAAGATAGAACATTTTTGAAATATACCATCAGCCCAAAACCTAGAAACCTATAAGCCACGCAGCTCATCTTTGACACAAAAATTACTTAAGGTCGTATGTTAAAATTGATTATATTTCAGCAACCTGGGTTACGGGTCAAGGTCGTGTCCTTGAATATTGTAAATGTCGAGTGCTCGGTCGTAGCTCGAAAACTAAAAGACACCTGAGCACCAAACTTGTCCTGTTGGATAGAGGTGATATAGCTTATGCCAAATCCAAATTGGGAGCTTATATTTAAAATTTTACTAAAATCGGACTGGTGGTTATCACGTAACGGGTCATTTTAATTTTAAATTAACGAAATTTACGGTGCCCTCAATATTGACCGTACAAACTTGAAAATGGTATAGGACACCGGAATTGTATCGCCCGTCAGGGAAAAAATTGGTTAAAATTCGACGTGTTAACACTTTTGCGTAAATCGACTAAAATACCATTGCAATGGTAAACTAACTATAGGGTGTTTCCGTTCGCCTAACGCGACCCCCATCCCCCCACCTCCCGCGGCCCCCACCCCGGCCCTCTCCATGACCTCCAATACACACACGCATTCTGGCTTTGATGCGCTTCACTGGCGCACACTCTTGCCCTTATCCACACTCCACACCCACCCCTACCCTGTGTATTGCTGACCGGTCCGCTGCCGTTCTGCTGCTTGCTGCATGGTGCTCTTACCGTGGACCGAGAGCCGACCCCCACCCCCCCCCCCCCACACGGGCCCCAACTGAGGTCGAGGTGACAGCGATTGCGTCAGCATGGAAAGCTACGAAACGCTGTAATTCCCTTAATAATCGGCCCAGAAGGTCCCGGTTTGATTTATAATGTGCAGCGAGACGACCCCCATGCATCAGTCATGCGTCATGCGTCATCAGACGTCCATTTGAGCCATAAACTCTCAGCCGCCAGGGTGATGTGCCTTGTGTGTGTGTGTGTGTTTGTCACGTAAGACATTATTTTCCGAATGCCTTAAGATATCGACTTCCAAATTCACAAAAACGTGCGCAATGTCAATCGTCAGGCTAAGTTTGAAGATGGGTCATGTAGGCCAAAGGTCAAGGTCACAGGATGTTTTCGACATTTGCTTAACCATTGAAAAATTCTCAAAGTTTAACATGGGACCCTACGCGTACGGGAGCATTTTGGCGGGAACATGGCCTCATCAATTGCTCCATGAAGGGGACATGTCAGACAAACGACACCTTGCGTGAGACATGACAATAGTATTTGGGAGCAAAGTACTGTTGATCAAGGTCACGCTTCCAAGGTCACCTCAAGGTCAAGGTTACGAAACATGTTTTCCCGCGTAACTTCGTTAATAATTGGTCTAGAGATTCACGGTTTGTTTTAGAGTATTCTCTGAAAAAGTAATGTGCCCTCAAATTTCACCTCACATTGATAGTTTTCGAGTTATTGGATGATCAATTTTGACATTGCCGAAAGTGCAAAAAAATCGCTGTGACTACATCAATGCAGGTAGATGATTCATATATGGTGGTATATGTACCCATATTACTGGCATCATGTTTGCCAAATTGCATTAAAATCAAAGCAGTAGTTTCGACGCTAGCAAGTAATCACACTTAAACATGGCTAATCCCATTATAAAGTCTCGACACGCCAAATGACTGACGGCGGGCCACGCCAACGTCATGAAATGTCTTAACATAGTCGAATTGGTCCCATAGCCACAATTTTCGTCCTCCTTCTCAAGCTCTGCTTCACCGTCTAGGTCTGTGTGTGTGTCTGTCTGTAACGTTGCGCATTATCTTTCGAGTGCCTTAAAATATCGACGTCCAATTTCGCCAAAAAATCGGAATGGCAATTGTCAGGCTAAGTCCGTAGATGGGTCATGTAGGTCAAAGGTCAAGGTCACAAGGAATTTTTCGAAATTCGCTTAACCATTGAAAGATTGGACCAAAATCGCTATAGCGTTGCCAGTTTTTACTTAATGACGCTCAAAATAATTGTATACGGTCTTTCAATTTTGAAAATCGTCAGAATAGTTCTTCTGCACAAAATTCCCAAAGTTTAACATGGGATCCTACGGCAGCATTTTGGCGGGAAATGGTCTCAATTTCTCTGTGAAGGGTATAAGGGAGACAAACGTCACCTGGCGTGATACATGACATTAGTAATTGTGCACGAATAACTATATGGGACAAGGTCACGCTTCCAAGGTCAAGGTCACAGCAAGGTAAAGGTCACGAAACGGGGTTTTCCGAGGGGAGCCCCGATTTGGCGTGAAGCTGAAGATGGATGTATCGAAGCCACCACAGAATTGCACTAGGACGCTTAGTTTGGTCGCTAGAGCGCTCGCAAGAGGTGCACCCCCCTCCATGCTGACGCTCCCATTATGAGTCAACAGCGATATTGACCGGCACTCTTTCGGGGTTGCGATGGCCGCCGTTTGCTTAATAGCGACGCTAGAGAGTCGGGACTGGTTGCAAAAGACGGGCAAACGTCGACATGGGTATGGAATCCGCCTTCGCTTAGTTCCGCCGCTAGGGGGCTCCGTAATTCAGCGATGACGAGTCCGAGAACAGCGATTAGGGCGTGATCAAGGACACGTTGAAAGTCGGGATTTGGACGTATTCCCTCTAAACGACGCCCTCGACGTGGAAAAATAGCTCGCGTTGAACAGCAGCCGTTAGATGGCGCTCGTCCAGCACATCACGATACTTGGGGTTCAATTTGGGCTAATTTGCGCATTCAGCCAGCAATTTGGCCTCACTACTACAGCTTTCAGGGGGCGATATGGTCTCGAACGCCACGCTGAACAACCAATGAGTGAGCGGCGATGGGTCTTAAAATGGTCGAATTAGGCCCAAAACTCAGATTTTCGTCTCTTCTCAACCTCTGCTTGACCGTCTAGTTACAATGTTTAGCGCTTACAAACCTTCCCACGCCCTGTGAGCCAGTCGCCTACTTTACACTAGATCGGCATATATCGTGGCCAAGAAACTTGGCACGTGCAGCTAGGCGGGCATTTTAAAGTCCATCTCCCATGTCATATGTTAGTTTGTATATATTTGATCCTTTTGCACTATATTAACGAAATTCCATATGCACTGAATTTATTCACCACAAATATTATCAATATTAGCCATTTTATCACAGACCTAGCAAAAAAAGTAGAAGATATACTGGGGCAATTTTTTCATTGATTCGTGACGTCACAAGAAGAGCCGGTTTTGTTGCGCAATACGATAAACACTTTTTGGGCATGGCGTCTATAGGAAGGTCAGCGTCCTTCCGCATCGATCGGGATGCAGCGATGCCAGTACGATTATTTGGAATTAATAATAGTGAGGGTGAGGAAGAAGAAGTGGAGGAATTCAGGCAACTGGATCATGTGTTCTGCCGCCGTACATATCGCTTCGAGCCACCTCGACTGGAGACTGCAGATTGCCAAGGAACTGTAAAAGTTGAAAAATAAATATAAAATATTAATTCGGCGACCAGCAGACAAATTAGTGAAAACTACTTAGTTGTTTGTCCCAACCGGACACTATAACGTTCTGGCTTCCACAAGTATTAACATAAAAAGTACGTGATTATTCATATTACGTAATTAGTGTGCTGCGTGCTTTTTAAGCTAGGCCGATAAATGCCGCCTACCCTCCCTTCTGATGTGCATGAACAACTGCTTTTAGCGACCTTACATACATTTCATTTAACCCTGGATCTAGATTCACCCTTTTCATTTTTGGGAAGAAACGTAGCCCGTAGGCTGGCAACACACTGGCAGTGGCAGTGGCACTGGCCATTGCAGCTCAGTGTTTGTTTTCAGTGACAGTCTGTCAGTGTCACGAATGTTGTTCTAACCAACAAGAACATACCTCTAATGTCGTGGATCTAGGTACATGTGACACATATTCATCATTTAGATGTTAGAGCTTCCATGCCGCACGTCATTCAAACACCGCGGGCAGTCGAAGCGAGCGAGGCTCACTCAAACCGGTTCATCTTGTGACGTCACAAACTCCTACTCTGGGCGGGGGTTTGGAAATGGATCGTTCGCTGGTTGAGTTTATTTTGGTACAACTAAGCAGAACACAAACATCTTCCTATGCCATCGCATGTGTCTAAACGCAATTGCATCACGTGACGTCATCTTGCTCTTGGTGTGATTACTTGTCTCGGCTGTCGTGGAGGTAACAAAACGCCATGCATAAAGCAGACAAATAGTGCAATAACGCATACTTCCGTAGCTGATGTATGGCTCACCACGCTGTTTGGCTCCTATACCATCAGTGGCGTAGCCAGCCCGAGCCAGCCTCAACCTTTTTTTATGCAGACTATAACAACCGCGAGAGGAGGAGGAGAGGGGGGGGGGGGTCGTGTTCCCAAATCACGAAAATAATACTACGTCGTTATCGGCTACCAGTGCCCGAACAATTGCATATGTCAATCATGAGGGTTGTGGGAACTCCCCAATCACGATGAAAATCTGCCACTGTTCTCAAATCATTTAAAATGAGAAACAAAACGATCACGTTCCTCCCCCTTGCCCCCCCCCCCCCCCCCCCTCCCTCCTCAAGAATTTTTATGGTGGCAAGTATCGCCTACATGCATTAATAGATGAACTAAGCAAGAGCTAACGACAGAAGGAAAGAAATCATCGCAAATATGTATATTGAAGGAGTGGGGGGGGGGGGGGGGGTCGTGGACGCCCGAGATATACTGCGAGAGCTCATATATCTTATATAACATACCCATGCAGTAGATTTTCAGTAGTAGGTATCTCACAGAACTGATATTTCACATGATTTTAGAACTTTCTCCTTCTTTTCAGTGAATGAACTAAATGTATTGTAAACCCGATAAACGCTCGGCAACTGTTGCCCTTAGTGCTATGGCTGTTGACGTACGTAGCCTTAGTGTGGTTTATGAATAGCACCCTAGGCTTCGTCTTGGGGGCATACCGTGTCCACAGAGCGGGGTTAACGGGGAAAAAAACAAGCGGGCCTGCATGGAACTGCGAGATACCGCTCAGAGCGAATTTTAGAGGTGCAAAAAGGGAATCCGCCGAAACACAGCAATATATTAAGTACTTTCCCCACCTCCGGGGCATATAATATAGATTGAAAACTATAAAAAGAAAAGGAAAAATATATGGCTTGATAAAATACAAAATATCATGAAATGTTAATAGATCGTTCGTTGATACCGAGGGGCTCTAGAACAGATCATCAGAACAGAACTGATTTAGACCGGCATTTGTTAATGAGTACTTAGGTTGCATAATCGGTATTGTTACCGTAGACCGCCACGGCCAACCGTAGTCACTGTATTGTTATAGTAAATCGCCCACGCGTATCGTTGTTTTGACCGGCCCCGACCATCCGTGGTCCGTGGAGGTGTGAACCCCGTGTGACAACGGTGTCAAAGAGCATCGTGATCAGCTGTGTGGTCAACAACACATTCCAGTTTATTCCAGTCGATGGTCAAGCGACTGTCACGACTCCAACGCCCTATATAAGCCCAAGCCGAAGCAACATTTGAAACCGAAGCAGTTGTGTGTTGCTGAGAATGGCGATGTACAATAAGATCTTGTTGGCGGTCGTCTTGGCCCTGTGTGTGGCTGAGTCCATGCAGCGACCTCGCGGCCGAGGTAACAACAGGGGCAGAAAGCAAGAAAGTATAGTTTCATATAGTTTTATTCTGTTGAAAGATATGCGGCCTTGCATTTGGGTAGTTTTAGGCTACATATATGTTCTGGACACCATTGGCGTTACATCGTGTTTTTATAGATTATGCTGTTCGTGATTAATTATCAAAACTTCAATTTAATCTCGGATGCGCCATCTAGCTACGGGCATCAATTAGATCTAGAAGTGGGTGCCACTGATTTCAGATGGCAAGATAATGGATTGGGGCTTTAGGTCACCTATGTGCACAATATACGCACTGCACACTTCAGAATAAAGCGGCTCCACACGCGCGTGAGTGGGGGGAGGGCAGTCTGAGAATTGGGGTAATCCGGAGTACTATAATTTGAAGGGCAGTACGAATTTACCCATAGATCTGCCAACGGATATGAATTGCAGTTTTACACACTAGTATG
This sequence comes from Arenicola marina, assembly GCA_964019135.1. Lineage (NCBI taxonomy): Eukaryota > Metazoa > Annelida > Polychaeta > Arenicolidae > Arenicola > Arenicola marina. The sequence continues at coordinate 20,984,377 of OZ025259.1, read as the reverse complement.
TAAGTGTTGGTAAGGAGAATGCCCATGTAACTCGGCGCAAGCCGAGTACATATCTTTTTAAGAATGTTAACTTTTTAACTGTTACACGGGTATTCTCTGACTTAAAGTACGGTCGGTGAGCCTCACGTGGTCCATGTAGCGTGAATAAGAGCTCTTTTAAAGGGAACCGCCAGCCTGGCCTCTAACGCTGCTTTACGGATTCATATAATACTCAATTGTCTATCCTCCAAATTACAAAATTTTACGTTCTATCTGTAGCTCACCATAGCATTTAAAAGTGACCGCCAGGCACGATTTGGCCGCCTACCCAGGCGGCAGGCCATTTTGGAGGCGTGTCCGCGATTGACCAATCAGGAGGCGATACTCTAATTTATTCAAACCGGAAATTGCGCCTATTGTGTGAGCAAAACAAGAGCGCATGATAATCGCTAGTATAAATAACTGCGATTCTAACTCCAATCATGGCATTGTTGCGGATTCAATCGTCGCAAGACGTATATCAATTTGTTTGAACGGTACTTTTCCATGAAAGGCTAAGATCTTGCGCTACTGCACGGCTTGGAACTGCCGCTGTTCATCTAGAATACGCGGCCCTGATCTCTCTCTCCGCGAGCTGTAACGTATGGCGGCGCCATATGAATAGTCACAATATGCGTCACTTGCTCCGGCAAAATGGCGCGCTGCTCGACATTGATGGGGGCGGGTTGCCTTAATTTTTTTCTCCTTACCAGCCGGCCGAAACTAAGCGTTAACACTCGCCAATTTAATTTTAAGATGTAAACTTTCAGTGCAGATCGCGATTAAATTAGATTGGCCACCCGCTTTATGATGTACATTGCATCTCTCACTTCCGAAACCACTAAAATAGCTGACTGAAGTCCGTTCATATTTTATCTGAGAACCCAGGAAACGTATTGTGGTAGCAATGGTAAACTTGAGTCATACTTGAGCTAAGCTGAAACAATGGTTCGCCCTGACATGGAAGAACGTCGGACGCTGCAGCCACAAGTCAATTTAGTTCATCTTCAGCTTGCAAGAATGAGGTCGTGTTTTGCATCAAGGCGCGTAGGCTACTTCGCATTGAATTATGTGTCATTATACAGACGATAATGGTCATTTGTAAGTAATATGTAATATGATAAAATCATTCAAATTATTGGATACTGAAAGGATATGATACGCAGCGATGTTGCCATGGTGTTTGAAACAAGAAACACCCAGTGCGTTGTTAATGGATAGGATACGCTTTGCAAACGAGTTGCAAAATTCCGTTTTTGAAGTGGATTTTGTGATCTATGCTTGTTTGAGAAACAAGTTTGAGAAATTTGTATCTGTTTTTGCTGGGGCTTTCCATCGGGCGTCAAGCTTCCAGTTCTTCATCCATTGTGGTTGTGACCTGTTTTAGACAAGCTCACTTATTGCTCATGATTGGCATGGACTGCGATTGTCGATTTCGTAACAGAAGGACGATTGTTAGCAGAAAAATTGTTTGGTCTCATTGAGTCAATCGCAATTTATCCGCTCGCTAAAACAGTACATTCGTGAAAAATACTGTACAGTTTAGACAATAGAATGACGTCATAGCAGTACTTTAAATGATATTAATCGTCTGTTAATTGTTTTCAGCTCGACTTCAGCTGCAAAGTGGACAACATCACATCGGGCGAGACTCTGCGAGAGCGAGAGTGCCGTGGTCCCGCGCAGTGCATTCTGGGACCACTGAACCTAGCGGACCGTCACGGCGATATGGTGGTCGCCTCTTTCTGTGACGACATTCTGACGTCAGAGGGATCTTACAAAGGACTGGTGAGTAAGCATAGTATTAACAAGGTAACGATTCGAACTAAATTTTTAATGCGAAGTCTAAGGAAACGACATCGAAATAGTGTCTCTCAAGCAACGAAACACCTGGTTACAGCCTCCCAGATAATTGTTATCCTGCGTGCAAAAACGAAATTTAATGCGTATAATTGAATGATGACCATCAGATTATGTTTATGTGATATATGAGCAATCCGACAGTAGATAAAACCTAATGCGGCTGTTTGATGACTAACTGGCAGTGTCAGACGGGCTGTCAGCCGTGCAAATCATGCCCAGGCAGAATGTATACGTTAATAAATGTCAAGTTGTCGAGTGCCAGACTGATTTATCTCTGTTATTCATCAGTCGGTTCACAAAATTGACATGTAATTTTACCATTTCATTTCGTTGTATTGGTAATCACCTTTCATTTTAACCAAAATAGAGTCGATTATAGAACCACTCTATCTCGAAGTGACGGCAGCGTCTCCTACATATGCATTCGTTGCTTATTTTGCAGCTCTCCCAGGCCTGTTCATTTGTGACTGTTACCGAGGTTTCCATTGGCCAAGAGTGCCCGGAGAACGTCACTTGCAGCATCGGTCCTCTTGACGTCACCATCAGCGAAAGTGGCGCCAGCGCCTTCTTCTGTGACATCGAATTTCGGGCAGATAGCAGCCACAACGTAAGTAATCCAGAAATAATTACATACAGATACCGGACAGTGAGAACTGAGTGTAAATAACAAGCCATTGACAGAAATCCATGCCTACCCACATACGATAATAAATTCTACCGTCAGCCGGTGATTCGCAAGGTTGCTAATTGTTCATTGGATATCCATATGTCCATGTATTTCTCCGAGCGGACTAATTGTCTAAAAACCAGTATTTTAATATATGCAGGGGACTGACATGAAGGTGCTAGTACAATATTTTTTTCCAGGAGAAGCAGTTTTAATGTTGTATTAAATAGAAATGATATATATATTATGAATCCTTAGTGCATAAATGCCAATATATATCGAGCCATAACAAAGGGGCATATTCCCAAAGTTACGGCGTTGCCTCCTTTGTAACGTCACGAAGTCTTATGTTCTTCGTCATCCCTTAAGACGTCAAGACCGTTTCATTAAGCAAATATTTAGTGGACAGTAACATGTCATATTATTTCAATGATGTCTTGTCTTGTCTTGAGGCGTGTGCATAAATGAATGTCTATCTAACCCATCCGTTAGTTAGTTGTTAATCCAATCCCTTCAATCTATCTGCAGCGTCATGACGATAGTAGTGAGGAAAGCGACGACAGTGACACAAGTGCGGAAAGTGACAAAAGTGGCAGTCAAGGTCAAAGGCGGGATGGAACCCGGGACAGTTTGGAAGGCCCAAGGTCAAGGCCGGAACTTCGAGGCAGTGCACTTCGCCGTGGAAACCGCGGGTGAAACGTGATGCGGCGGTCGTTTCCATCACGACAATCTTTCGCCTCTGATCTCATTGGCATCAACACTTGGAAATGTTGCTAAAATTATTCATTTGTCCATTTATATGCATACCAAATAAAAGTATGTGTATATAATATGTATGTCGCTGTCGGTATCTTTGTGCCGTGTTATGCCCATTACGTCATTATGACGTCATTAGCCTTCTTAAACCGCGCATATGGCGAAGAAATTCATCCTGTCACCCATTTAAGTTGTCATTTTGAAATTTTGACGAAGAAATTTCTTACGAAACATTGGCACATGCTTGATTATTTCAGAACCATGGTTATGCAGTTTCATGATATGTCATAGCAAGTTATGCACACCACATTATCTTTCAACAGATACCCAAGCGAGCTTCTGACCTGTGTACATGTAAAATCTATAAAATTCTATCAATAGGCCTATAACATTATGTTAAAAATGTTAAAATCCATGCTAAAATATATATTCTATTAAACATAGGTGTTACATCTTTCGATATGACGGCAGTGGCAGATCTATGGGGTAGGCCACAGGGGGCACAGTCTCTATATTTACTGCGTTACAATACCAGCACCCCCCCCCCCACCCCTCCCTACTTCCCGTGCGTCCCAAGTTGATCACATGGATCCGCAGATGGATCCGGACGTATCATACAATGATTCATTACAATGGATCCGCAGATGGATCCGGACGTATCATACAATGATTCATTACATCCGCGGAGACAGAGTTGGACGAAAGGAAGTTCAGATATCTGAGCGGGACAAGATGTCCTGGTGTGTTGGCATGTCAGGCCCCTTGTCTGCACAATCGCGGGACAATAAAATGCGATTGGATGAAAGGTAGTAGAAACTTAAGGCTTATGCTAGAGTTCTAACCAGTGTCTCTCACCGATAGCCAGCGACAAAGATTTGTTTTTATCTTGTATCATAAGTGAAAGGATCAGATTCGCCGTTACCCGGCCGAGCTATTCTGTCGGCCTCTTTCTACAGCTGTTACATACCCCCGAGCGGCACTGTTAAAATCTGGTGTCGGTGTTCCCTGGGCAAAGAGTGTAACGAGGGCGCAGCCCGGCCAAAACCCCTTGGTCGCTGCGATCAGCGCCCCCGTGCGGCTGCAGAGTACAGATCAGCCATTTAGGGCAAGTAGGCTTGGCGTTCAAAGGTTAGCGATTATGCAAATTAACTTTCATCATTGTGCTGCCATTAATTGCCTCAACAACCGAAGATCGAATAGGAACTTTAGTTTCTTCCGCTTTCCAAAATATAGTAGCAGGTGAGAAGAATCTTTTTTTATTTAATATGGCCAAGTGAGTGCAGTTATTTAGAAATCTTGCTAAACATACCGCCCTGTGATTAAAAGTGATATTTTAAAACTTGCGATCAACGGGAGGGCGAGCGGGTTTGCATGGAGCGGCGGCGGCATAAAGAGGGTCAATGGAAAAAATGTACCCCTTCCGAGCGGGGACCGCGTAAACATCTCAAACCGGGCGTTGTATTAAGGCCCCCCCCCACCCCCGGATGAGTAATCATGCTCTGTTACGTGTACTGTCCGTTCTGAGCGCCAAGTGACGTCATCATACCTGTCAACCCGGTTGATTTATCACTGCCAAATTAAAAGTGTAACATATCCCTGACCTGTGGTTCTCTTTCAAACTGCATCCGTTCTCTATTACACATTCATATTCGCTTCGTCTTTATAACAGATGAGTGCACAGAATGATGCTGCACAGAGCCCGTCACAATGCAGTATATAGGAAATGCACCCTCTCGTTATATTACACTCTTTGCCCTGGATCCCCCGTGAACAAGACCGCTATAGAGCGGACATTTCTGGTGAGAAAGATAGAAATGATATTTCAATGAAATACCCTTTCCGAACGGATGGAGGTGTAAGAGAGGGGTGGGAATTACCACGGAACCCTACATATAGGATCTATGCCAGAGTGTCCAACATACACTCACCATCTACCTCCTTCCAACATATATATATATGCCTAGCTCTAGGCCCCTAGGCCCTAGGCATATATATATATAACCGATCGATCGACGTTTATATATATAATGAGTAATGTCCCCTGTGCAAGCCAATGATTCTCACGCCCAGTATTCGGACACTGTGGTGTATCGTAGGACAGACGCACCAGGGCCAAGTTGGCATGTTTGCGCAAACATCTATTCAGCCAACGCCCCGCGAGGCTTGATATGAAAAACAGTAGGCCAGGCCAATATCACACTTCAGATTTTCCGCCTGGTGGTCATGGCGGCCATATTGCTTGGCGGACAACTTAACGGTAATTCACTTTTATATGCCATATGTCGAACGACTATTTCCGAACAAATATAAGTTTCGAAATGTTGCAAATCGTAGATCAGAAATGGTGAAAGATGTTTCAAGTGAGCAGACAACTATTAACATCTTATATAGACCTACTTAGTTCCTCTTTCAGCAGGTTCAACCGGTTTTTCCTCGTAATCGGGTGCCGTATTTAGGTTTCCTAGCTGCGGATCTACCAGGAATATTAACGTAACATCGTCGGTGTGTCAATCCCCGAGGCTTCGTTCATATAACAGAAGCCATATTGCCTATATCACATCATCTATAATACATAGTCCGTTAAACCAATCGGTTAAACCAAACACACACCATCTATAGGGGTGAGGGGGCATAAAGGGGTCGATAAGCGTGGCAAGTATGAATTTTTAGTAAGTGCCTCTTGTCTGTATGGCCTCCTGGTATAGGGCTTTCCCCCAGGCCCAGTTTAGAGAGAGCGTTCGGTTATTGTTAAGTGGGCTCTCACAGGTTCAAATCTCACCTGTGCAAAGAAAAAAGATCCAAATGTTTTCCTTTGCGACGACTAAGGGGTTACTTGGTTACTAAGGGGAAACATGGCAAGACGAAAGTTTAGCTATTCATGGAGCCGATCTGACCATAATCCTTCTGATTTACTGATGTATGCCGGTCAACAATATATGAAAGTAATTGTGGCCTCTGATTGTCTTGCCGGAAATCGAACGCTAATCTCTTGTTCAGCTGCCGAGCTAAGAGCTATGGGTACAAAGATGAGCTGTGGCTGGGTCATATGTCAGTCCCCTCCTACGCAAGGTTTTAGAGGATTTGAAAATACCTTTTCTGCGCGGAAACCCCCATTTTTAGCTAAAAAAGCGACAGAATCGAGATAATTCCATGACTAAAATGTGGCTCTATACAGGCTTACAAACGTATATTCAATATATATATATGTTGCATTACGTAAGGAAAAAAAGGCCTAATATTAATGTATGCAGGATAACACCCCACCCCACCCTCCCTCGCCTGACAGATGTAGGGGGCTGGGGCACATTATGGGTGGGGCGACCATACACTTTCTCTGCAATGTGACGCAAATATAAATGTGAATTACACAAATTGTTTTTTGGCTAGAGGAGTGGCCAAAGATATGTAATCACGCCACATATGCAGCGCTGGGCCGCGATCAACCACGCATGACCGCCAAGTCACGTTGTAACAGTAAAACAGTTTCGTGACGTCATAAAAGGTGACCCCAATTGGATCGTGTCGCTAGCAGGCTAGCAGTAAGTGCACCCTGTCTTGGCCCGCGTGTGTTTATACCTCGCTGTCCCTGAAGTGTTTTAAGTATGTTCCAGAGAGGAAAAAAACAGCTTTACCGCAGGCTCATGGTCTTGTGACCGAGTCGGAGTCACGACTCACCCGCAGCCTATAAATGGCGGGAATTGTTCTCTGCTCAGGCACAGACGTCCACAGCGGCATTGGTAACGCAGAAGAAAGAAGGAAGCAGACGACAATTTTCAGAGGTGGACAACCTACACGTCGAGAACATGGCTCTTTACAAGAAGGCGCTGCTAGCTGTCCTGCTGGCTCTGTGTGTGGCTGAGTCCATGCAATCACCTCGCGGCTCTCGCTCTCGGGATGGAGATCGACTCCCGAGATTTAAACCACTGGTGAGTTAATAATAAGATTGTAAATTGAAAAAATAGTACGATTGTAGATTACAAAAAATAATAGGATTGCTATAATTACTAATGCTATAATTTTCAATTGAATAACATTATCGCAAATTGCTATGCGTCAATGGCATACCCAGGAGGCGTTTTTACCAAGTAATCCGTCTTGGAGTATGATAAGCTAGTCTTTCTAGGATAATCTCTTCCTTTGGAAACTCATCAAAAGAAACTCAAATTTCGAATCTCCTTACAAAAACAATGTAATTTTCTGGAGACACCATTTATCGAATACGCTACCGGTTCACTTCATAGTCTATATGATAGCAAAGTTGCAATCGTTCGGGAACGCTCACAGTATAGTGATTGGTATGATGGACCGTAAGAAACATTGTTTACGTCAGTACTGCGAGTGCAGATAACAAATAAATTTGTCATTTAAATAATATGAGCAAGCACACTCAGGGGCAGAACTTAGCACTCTCATGAAAAGCAGCTGAACATTGATGAATTTACTCGAGTATACGGATTCACATCAATGACGTAGTTGCCTGGTGTCATTCGCATATCACCCGCACCCGTGGACCTCTTTCTAGTCGCTAAGCGTTATGATAGCATACAGAACACGCCCGCTGTTTGCCTCGTGGTGGCATTACATCCAGGTATATCGACCCACAGGGGCGCCGAATAGGATTATGGCTTGCCCTATACGAGAGCGGAGCTTTCAATAGACCGATCCAGGCTGTCAATCATTTACTGACGTCATTATAACAATAGCGCGAGTTTGCGGGGCGTTAGGCAATTTTATTGTCGCGACATCAAGCTGTAGCAGCCCGCCAATTTTCATTATTCCCCCGAGGCCGCGTAGAGGCCGAGGGCGGATAATGAAAATGAAGGGCTGCTACAGGCTGATGAAGGGTCAATAAAATGTATAACGCCATGCAAAACTCGTGCTATTACTATTATTACGAGTTGAATCTAAATTTAAGGCGGTGTCTCTGTTTCTTTGGTTTAATTTCCGCATGCGACGATAAATTTTTGGACTGTCCGCAAATCGCAAGCCTTTCCACTTATATTTGGCCAGTCGCATTTTTGATGCCATATATCGTTGCCAAGAAACGTGGCACGTGCAACTAGGCAACTAGGCAGGTAAGCGGGCCATTAAAGCTATAACGATATTTTTTTGGGCGTGACGTCATGTTTCATTGTTCTATGTAATGTCGCTATGGCAACGATTGTCGATTGCATGGGCAGCAGGGCGGTTCGAGTTAGAATACGGCATTTAACAGCCTTCAGATTTAATGCTATCGCACTGGTTAACATGACACCCAACCACAGAGTAGATATTATACAGAGGGCCCACTCAGCCGTTTTAACGCGCCAGGCCGACCGTAGCGCCACCCGACGGTCAGCGTGTGGTTTTTGATTTTCGCGCTTCGGGACCAACACTTTACGATTTTCTTGATTTTCTGCAGTGAACGGCTTGCATTAATGTAATATTTTGAAAGGGAATGTAGCAAGTGTCATCATTATACCCATTATTATGGCAGTCTTTGAGGATAACATTGACTCCTGAGAGTTGTGGTGACGAAATATCATACGATATGGAAAAGTAATGCCTGTCACGCAGAAGAGGATCTCATTGATCATAAATATATGGCACTGATTAACTTGAAAATTGTTGCTCGTATTATGTTGTATAAGAAATAACAGTTACGAACACGTAAATCTCTCGGGAAAACGTCACACTGTTCAGGTTGGTTTATTCTACTGTTTTACCCATGCCCCACTTTGTCTTCAATCAAACAGTGCATTTATTATCACAACAAATTTTTTTCGCTCTTCAGCTCGACTTTGCTTGCAAAGTGGACAACATCACTACGGGCGAGACAATAAGCGAGCGAGCTTGCCGCAACTCTGAGCTGTGCACTCTGGGACCTATGAGCGTCGCGAATAGTGACGGCGAACTGGTGGCAGCCTCTTTCTGTGCTGGCGTCGCCACGTCGCTGGGAAATTACAAGGGAGTGGTGAGTGCATTCTTGTAGTATTTGAGAGGAATAATTCTTGAAACCTTGCGAAAAACCGACAACGAGCATGTCAAATCTTTATAGCCAGTAAATGTGTAGGCTTGGAGCCACCGGTTTTCATGGACCCCGCTCATTTTTCGTGTTCAACTCCCTCCTACTGTCGCAAGCTTTTCAACGTGACACAAAATGACCCAAAGTGAACCAAAGTGGCCCAAAGTGACTCAAAGTTACACCCCACCTCTGCCTCTCCCCCACCACCTCGTCTGGAACCGCGTCTGGATTATGAATATCAAATTTAGTATTGGTCCTGCAAGGACGTAATTAATCGTGATAAACCCATATCCACGTTTATCACAGGGCCTCCTCTAAGCCTACCTATGCATTCGTTTGCAGCTCTCTCAGGCCTGTTCATTGGCGACTGCTACCGAGGTTCTGAGTGAGCGAGCGTGCCCGGAGAACGTCACGTGCAGCGTCGGTCCTCTTGGCGTCACCATCGACGGCAGCGACGCCAGCGCCTTCTTCTGTGACATCGACTTCGAGTCTCGTGCTGACAGCAGCCGCAGCGTAAGTCTCCGATGTCCTATAGAGCGCATGTCGCCTATGATGGGGTCATCATATTTTTGCTTCGTTGACGAATGCCGTAGATGTAAAATGGCATCGTGGTGCTATGTGGTGAACGACTGATTTTACTATACCGTATCCGGTATACGGATTCGGTAAGGGAGAGGAAACAAGAGATTATTCCCTTTCGATTTTCCGTGTAGTTATTCCCATGTCAGGTAACAAGTCTTAAACCTCAGCATTTCTGTGTTTAGATAGCCCAAATGGCTGCAGACGTGACCTAGACTCCGATCCTAGGGGTAGCTATGGCGTATATAGTGACGTAATATGTAGTTTGCATGTTAATCATCAATCAATTCAAAGAGATTGGTGATTGCTACAACGGTATGTTACCTGTTTTCAGGGTGATGATGACAGTGACGAAAGTGACGATAGTGAGGGAGACAGCCGCCGGGGGGGCGGAAGACGGGGTGGAAATCAAGGTCGTGGTCAACGTCGCGGCCCGCCTGAAGGTCTTGGTCAGCCTGAAGATCGCGCTGGACGACGAGGAGATGGAGGGCGCGGACGTGGAGGCCGAGGAGGGCGAGGTTGAAGCGTAACCTAGCTGCGATATATATGGAGAAGATAGTTCTGAGCCTTCGAAGTCAACCTCTCATAATGTAACACCACTAGATGAAAAGGTGCAGAATTCAAGCTGGTCTTGAAATAAGTTATTCTTAAGTTAAGGTAAAGGAAGCTTTTAGTGATGTATTTTCGGAGAAACATACGAAACTCCCACTTTGGAGTCATAATAAAGTTGCCATTTTCTTCCGCTTTACTTATGACAAACGCGCTATAATTTAATTTATGTACAAGCCTTTGATACATATGATGAAGGCCACATGACAACATGGATAATAAAAGACGAGTCTTCGTAGCTACTGATTCATGTCTCGATTTGTTTTCAACATCAAACACAAATGCCCGAAAGACCCTCTGTTATTTCAACTGCTTGCGTCACGCCAACATCACTGAGAACAACAAACTAATTGCGATATGTGGTCATGACCGGTTACCATTTTAAATGAATAAACATTTTTTAGCAAATTAGTAAAACAAAATGTCCGTTCTGTTCATTTTAGAGTGCATTGTATATGTAACTTTGCGACTATATTGGGCCTGCTGAATTCATGGCAAAGGGCACTGACGCATTTATCTAGAGTGTTTTAACCTATGTAGGTCATATCGTAACAATGTGAAGGGTCTAGGTCGAGAGGAGCCACGTCTCCGGGAGTAACCCCCAACTCAACACGTATGGGATCTTTATCCTGCTTAAGATTTGCACAGGTGGGATCAGAACCACGCACCGGCCGCTAGGGCTGACTTAGCAGAGTCCAATGGACAATGGCTGAACGTGCTACCTACTGGGCCACGGGGCAACGACTTAAGGACAGTTCTCACTTTATAGTCAAAAACTAAAACGCATTAGAAGTTTCTGAACAAATTGTAGCATGTTACTCAATACAAGAAGTGACGAAAACAGGAGAACAAACTGGGGTCACAGGGGAAAATATTGAGCTGTCGATCTTTATTCAAGATGTTTAGCTAACAAACTTCAACACGGTATCAGAACTGCGATTCAGGAACCTTCCCACTACCCACCTTCTCATTTGCACAAACAGTTGCGGAAATTATCAACTGTTATGCCTTCACATCTATGATCATACCAGTATGCTTGTTCTAGGAATCTTGTCTACTAAACAAATATATCATTCTATCCGCGTTGTGTCTACGACGTATGTCACTATAAGATAATCAATGACTGTGCTATGGCCATGAAATTTGTAGCTACCGAGGCCCGGTACTGGCTTCTTTTGAGCGCTCACAAAACGCTTCAGGTTGCTTCTGGCCACAATATCTCTAGTTATGTGGTCATTTTTATTTGCCAGATTTGGAGCTCTTGGAGTTCTAGCCTGGTTCCGCCGCACTAACTTCGCTCACTCAGCAATATTTATATACGAGTACGAGCGGCGGTACCAACTGACGCTAGTTCCAATGCTTTCGCCACGGAGCGCTGTCGTATTAAGTGAGAATAGACCGATCCAGGCTTCGACACTAAGCCCCACCCACGCTTGAGTCCTTTTTCATTAATCGTGAGTGGAAAATTGACAATCATAGCTGATGGTTGGTATAAGTCAGGGGCGTGTGCATAAATTCTTGAAGGGGGGGGGGGCACAATAAATGATAAATTATGTGGTATAGGTAGGCTTCTCTCTGTCTCATCAGATAGACAATGAATACTACTAACGTTAGTAGTTTCCCATCACGTCGCTCATAGTTTCGTCCACACGAAATATATTCTTCTATATTCTTCCCTTCGCAATACGATTTCGCAATAAGACCTTTCTTCGAAATACAATTTTCTCATCGTAATAGCTAGTATGTCGTTCTATTAAAGGGAAAGCCAAGACAAGCGATGGATGATTTTTTATTGAAACTGTTAAACCGAAGGAGTTCATTACCAGAAGGACATATTTGTTCTGAATCTGATGGAGTAATCATCGATTGAACGCTAACCACTGTCCCAATGATAGAAAGAGCGCATTGCAGCTGACGATGACGTCACGGTAGCGGTCCGATACTTCCAACCTCGCCCGCCCGCTGTTGCAGCTCGCCACCAGGCCTCAATTATGTGATTCGTTAAAAACAACTCACCAGCCGTCAATCATGTTGTCTCTCAGGGCTTTATGATATATGGTTTATGTTATCACAATTAAGCGTATTGGCTGGATTGTGTAACGTGAGAACAAAGGTCTTCATGGCGCTACCATTCACCTTTAGGCCTACATATTACAAGTGCAAGGGTGTGGCCTCTCAACCGGTGACTACCCCGGCTCGGCACCTACCCCCTCCCCCCACATACACACCATCCTCAACCCAGTAACGTAAGTTTAGATGGTTAGTCAGTCGACACTCTAAAATAGGAGGCTAGGGAGAATTAAATGTCTGCGCCCGCCGAAAGTAGAAATTTATGGGCGACAGCAGGGGTCTTTAGGCCTAAAGTATTTTTTTTTCACTTAACTATATTTGTTTTCTGTTAGGAATCGTATCTTGAGACTATCTGCTCTCATTGGTCCTTCTGGAATTGGCTTCCCCCTTAACTTTTTAACGAAGTCTTAGCGCAGCGCGTTATGATCAACAACTCCGGCGGTGGAACTGGCCTAGAGTTGTTTCTGACAGGCAGGTCGGTTCCAAGCCTGGGTGCTCTTAGTGGCGCCGCCCTGGAGGCATACGTTGACGATGAGACACCCTGGCCGAACGAGCGCGAAGTGTATTTTTTCGGAAGAAATCTGCTATTTCTTAACACGGCTGACAAGTTTGTGTTTTAGTCAATATGGGAAAATAGGCTTCTTGAGCAGCAAACAAGTGCAATGAGTTCAGACGTTACATTTCGTCCTTTACCAACTGTCTTACGACAGTAACCTCTTCAGGCAAAACTACATCCAAAGTCGGCCGTTGGGTGCCGTTCCGCAAGCCCCACTATAACCGCTGGTCGGCCAGTCCAAACAATAACTAACGAGTTTTTAAAATGTCAAAGGAGGCCAATGGAAATCCATGTGTATCAGAATTAAGTAGATTTCCGTCGTCCATTTTGCGGGAGTTCTATGATATCTAACTACAACAGCTATCCGGCCGAGAAAGCAAGACCATTTGAGAGACGCTTAAGTGGAACCAGGCGGTAGAAACAAAAAAAGTTGTAGACAATTAGTCCTATTTATTGCTTTAACACCTCATACATGATGGAATAAAAGCAAACGATTACATGACATATGCATTGGAAGAGGCCAGCTTTCCCTGATTTTGTATTATGTCCAAGAAGACTAGAACATTTTTCGTGACGTCACTTCCGGTCACGTTTAATTTCCTCCCCGGCGTCCACCACGAGGTGGGCCACGACGCTGACCTTGACCTTGGCGGACAGGCTGAGCGCCTTGGTCTAGAGTTAGGCCTTGACCTTGGCCCTGCGACTGGCCCCGACGTTGACTTCTGGGTTCCTCCATCTCGCCATCTTGCCCTTCAACCTCCGCGGAGTCTTCATCATCATCCTGCTGGTGGGATTATAATAAATTGTACCTCAATTATATACTATATATAATAAATCTTATAACACTATGTTAACAACACCATTATAATCATGCAAGAGGCAAATATAGCGGATAATCTATTGTCTGAAAATACAGTAGACCCAAAGAAATGAATGTACATAGGTCTAATGCACAATGATGGAGCTTCCATCGAACTAATGCTTTCGATCATGGCTCTAGCTAAAGGGTAAGCACTCTTGTTTCAGCATAGCTCCATTATTACGTGCGGTTTGCATGGACCACGATATATTCAATTATCAACAGCTATCAACCCTCGGTCGGAACAACCATCGCGGCGAATATGCAAGGGTGAACCCGGCATAGGACAAACTTGCGTCCAACCAAAGATGAGTGGGGAGGGGGCGCTTGATGCTAGAGGAGATTACCTCTTGCTCCAACACCCCGCCCCTCTCCGGATCCGCCCCGGAAGCCGTGCTCTTCTTATTGTGAAATGTTTGACTTACCCTATGACTTCCGTCCCGGTCCGAATCCTCAAAGTTGATGTCACAGAAGAAGGCGGTGGCGTCCCTACCGTCGATTGTGACGTCAAGAGGACCGACGCTGCAGGTGCTGGTGTCGGGACATTCGCGGTCGACTAGGAGTCCGGTTGACGAGCCCAAGAAACAGGCTTGAGACAGCTGTAGCAAAGGATAACTGTATTAAAAACATGCTGTCTGCATGCACAAATGACGGGAAAATAAATATAGATTATGTAAAAATAATGTTTATCCAAGAGAAATAAAGGGGATACAAAAAAATACAGGTGAACTGAAATCAGTTGTCGGAGGCATGGAGGCATATGATTAAGTTTAAAGAATTTCCGAATCGACTGAGAATGCATTCGATGGAAGAATCGACATCAGCTTGAGTGAAGTGCAAGGTGCGGTCTTGGATATCAAAGACATGTGACAAAACGACATTCACGACGGATTGTTAACAACTGTCATATTACTGACAATTTGAAGAAAGTGTTCAGACACTTTTAATGTACATACCACTCCCTTATAAAGTGAAGGTCCCTCGGACGTCAGAATGTCGTCGCAGAAAGACGCGGCCACCGTTTCGCCGTCACGGTCTGCCAGACTCAGCGGTCCCAGAGTGCACTGCGCGGAGTCACGGCACTCTCGCTCTCGTACAGCTTCTCCCGTTGCTTCGTTGTCAATTTTGCAAGCAAGCTTCAGCTGAAAAAAGACATACAGCAATGAAAAAAAAAGAATGCCAATAATCATTGCACAAGAAACAGCCATTATCACACACAAAAACACGAAACACTTGTCATGAAATTAAGGCCAAACCCGTCAGACGTGTTAACTTTCAAAAACATTCTGAATACTATTGATAATGTAACTTTGCCTGCATAGATATTGAGACAGTGGCTGGGCCAAGCCTCTGCAATTCTGGAGCAATATCCGGTTACTATATCACAAACCCAAAAACTCGAATAGAAAACATGATAAGTAGTCCGGCTTTTACCACCGTTGTGTGGTAAACTCACCAGAGGCTTGAATCGAGGGGGCTGGTCACAGAAGAAGGCAACCACCAAGTCGCCGGTGTTGAGCTCAAAGGGCAAAGGACCCAGGGAGCATGTCACCTCTGCTGGACACTCTCGCACTCTGTCACTGGGGATGCTGTCTCCCGTGGCGGGATCCTCCAGGCGGCAAGGGGGTGGGGGGCCTCTCCTGTCTCCCCTACCGCCGTCTCTCCGACCGCCGCCCCGACGTCCCTGAGGGTGCTGCCAGGAGCCAACCACACACAGAGCCAGTACCACGGCCATCAACACATTCTTGTAAAAAGCCATTCTTCTTGAAGTGTCTTTGCTTGAAAATTGTCGACGTTTGGCGGGAATTTATCTTCGTTACGTGCTGCTATGAAGCTTCCACCCTGCAGACTGATTCCACTTCCATGGAAGCTGACGCTTTTATTCTACAAGGGTCGTGATAGAATGAAGGCCATGGCATCACGAGATCTCTCCATCGACACGACGCATCCCCCGCAATGACGTGACAAGAAATCTCGACGAAAAAGCGATGACACCAAGTCAACGCCAGGGTGACGTCACGGTGACCCGGCCTCCACGCAATCGGACGCCTGGTCGATGCAGTGGAGCGTATCGGTGCGTCACACACCTCTCTCGCCAGCGGCCCAGTAACTTCAAGTGAGACGTGCGCAAAGGGGTGGGGTGATGGGGGTGGAGCGATGGGGGGTGGGACATTGGGGGGTGGGGCTATGGATGGTGGGTGCGTAGAGTGGACACATTTGCATTCGACCGATGTGTATTTTCATCGCAAGGTACTAACAATATATTGGCAGATAAAACCAAGTAACAATGAGTGAATTACGTGCATAACCTTGTTCGGGCGTGACCCCCTCCCCCATTCTCCTCTGCTCTCCCCACCCCTCAACCATGCTAAGCGGCAGGTTTGTCGGTTAACTGTGTAAGACAAGTGATGACGATATTACATTCAGGTCACGCGTTTCTTACACTGAGGCATGGTTACCCGTATAAGCAACGGGTTTTGCAATATTTAATTGATGATGTATATTATAACGTGTATTTAAAATGGGGCGAACAGAACAAATCAACAAGACTACGTGATGAGTGTTTGTTTACTCAGGACGCTTCAACCTCTGTGTCACATTGTGACATTGAGAACGTCCATGTGGAGAGGAGACATGTAACACCTTGCTTCGATATTTGCACAAGTGGGATTTGAACCACGCACTGCCATTGGTGAGTGGCAAAATGTTCAACACTTTCTTATCTATTTTTATGGTATCACAATTAGGCCACAATATCATTAGAAGTGTTGCATTGCGATAAGTAGGATTTGTGACTAATGGCCCTGATGCAGAAATGGACTATTTCTGGCACGAAACAGAGCTTATCCACATACTTAGAAAAGTGAAACTTCAAATAGCTACTAATGCAAAAAGATAGACAATCCTATTCGCGTGAATCTACCAGTGGCGGATCAAGGGGGTGGGGATGGGGAAGGGGCACAGGGGGCATGTACCCCCCTTTCCCTGGAAAGTGGGCGAATAAAAGGCACGTGCCCCCACACAGGGGGCACAGCCCCCCCCCCCCACACGGTCAGAGGATCCGCGCCTGGATAGTACCCCACCACCCCCCCCCCACCCCGGTCGCAAGTTTCTCACTGGATCCGCGCTTGGATACTACTTACATAAATGGTGCCCCCCGTACGTAAATTCTGGATCCGCTACTATCTTCGTGTGTAACTGTAACGTTGTGAATACGGTGGCTGGGAGTCGGAGCCGCATCCTGCCTCTCACATATATCGTAATAGTTTATCAATGCTTCGCTCCAGTTAAAAATATGGTTATAACACCCAACTATGAAACTCACTTGATTGGTCACTTTTGGCATGTAGTGCATCGAGTTGTCACGTTCGCATTATCCATTATTAAGTAGCTTACAATTAGAGACAATTAGGTCAAATGTAGATTAGTAAAATAGTCACATATCATGTAAATGTAAACATGAGCTGGTTGTGTATTTAGAATGCAAGTATTTTGTATCGTAAACATTTCATTCGGTGGAGTCAGTGGTATGGGGTGTTGACAACAGGTACGCAAGGTCACAACCAGCTGTGTCGTCTAACTGGGGCTGCCATGAATCGTGCGCCTGTGGCGTATTTCACCAACGCAGTTTAACCACCTACTGGGCTTAGTCGGCTAAACCTACCATGTAAACGATGGGGGATTTTAGTCGTGCCAATTGTGTGTTTAAAGTCAGTCATAAATACCGTAGACTCACGTTTCGGCCCATATTTTCCGTGAATTTGCCGCGATCGCTCTGAAATTTACTCACATGAGAAAGCAACACGGTGCAATTTTAATGATACGAAACTTACGTGTGTACTGCGATGCTATCTTTTTTAAGACACAAACAATATTTCTCCATGCTCACACTCCATTGGCAGCAAACACAGTTTCGCAAACATATTAAAGCACACGTCATAAGATGACGTAGTTGCCATGGCGCCGAACTTGCTCTGAACAATTGCAACACAGAGCGATCGCAACACAATCGCGGAAAATATGGTCCAAAACGTGAGCCTCGGCATTAAGGACTTTGACTTTACGTGTGTGGGAGCCCAAAACGTCCCAACTGCCCAAATCGGGCCAGGATAAGAACTTTGACACTTAAAACATAATGCACAGTTAGATAAAACTTGAGCGTCAACGATAAATATATCACAAGAACCATGACCAGAGTTTATTTATGTCCTTAAGGGGGCCCCGACCTCGCATAATTATTGTTTTAACTGATAGATCTAGGGCCGGAGGATGTGACAAGTTCAAAAGAGGGCAAAGAGGCCAATTAATTCTGTAAAATTCTACTAACGCTTATTTTTTCCGTGCCTTGTTATGCACTGGCCCACACTTAAACTCTGCCCGCCCCCCCCCCCCCCACTCCTTCGAGCTTCTCCTCGAGTGTTATTCGTACATTGCTATCTAAGAGATACAAAACGAGTGTATCGCGGTTTCATATCGCTAGATTGTGGCTGATTGAAACGTCAAATGTAAATGTTCGTTTGTTCTTAGCTATGTATGAGGTTTTGGGTTATCGGACGTTTTCGGCCCCAACATACGTGCGCTGTAAAACTCACGCGTAGAGGTGGATAAGTGCGGAAGTGGTCATTACGACCCGTCATTACGACCCATCATTACGATACGTCATTACGACCCATCATTACGATACGTCACTACGATACGTCATTACGATACGTCATTACAACCCATCATTACCATACGTCATTACGATACGTCATTACAACCCATCATTACCATACGTCATTACGATCCATCATTACGATACGTCATTACGATCCATCATTACGACCCATCATTACGATACGTCACTACGATACGTCATTACGATAAATCATTATGATCCATCATTACGATACGTCATTACGATACGTCATTACAACCCATCATTACCATACGTCATTACGATCCATCATTACAATACGTCATTCCGATACATCATTACGATACGTCATTACGACCCATCATTACGATACGTCATTACGACCCATCATTACGATACGTCATTACGATACGTCATTACAACCCATCATTACCATACGTCATTACGATCCATCATTACAACCCATCATTACCATACGTCATTACGATCCATCATTACAATACGTCATTCCGATACATCATTACGATCCATCATTACAATACGTCATTACGATACGTCATTACGATCCATCATTACGATCCGTCGTTACGATACGTCATTACGATAAATCATTACGATCCATCATTACGATATGTCATTACGATACGTCATTACAACCCATTATTACCATACGTCATTACGATCCATCATTACAATACGTCATTCCGATAAATCATTACGATACGTCATTACGATACGTCATTACGACCCATCATTACGATACGTCATTTCGATAAATCATTATGATCCATCATTACGATACGTCATTACGATAAATCATTACGATCCATCATTACGATACCGCATTACGATACATCATTACGATACGTCATTACGACCCATTATTACGATACGTCATCACGACCCGTCATTAGGATCCGTCAATAGGATCCATTATTAGAACCCATCGAACTAGCTATTACTACACGTCAGCAGTACCAGTCAGTGGGTCCACACTTGCATGCGATGTCGTCGGATATCATTCACGTGGTTAACAATCAAGACAATTTAGGCCTTAGAAAAATAATTACAATTTTTGTCTGGGTATAACCTTTTATTCCCTGCACTCATTCGCGTTGCAACGACCCTCGCATTGTTATCACTGACATTAACACAGCAGGTTTAAATAATCATGAGATCGGAAGGGTGCATCTAGCTGCTCATGGCCGATAAGACAACCATCTCCTACGCTCTATGATATAAAAACAGACACTTGTATCTGCGGTGGGTGTATAAAGGTTCCTGGGTTTGTGAGGCCGGGTAGCCGCGCCAGTTAATGGCTGACTAAGGCCACCTGCCACACAGTCTACTGCGACCCAGCATTTGATTTAGGGTCTACCCAACTTTAAAATATAGGTCAGATGATGACCCGACCTAATTCAGAATAAACAGTTGTTCACGTTGTATTCTCCCGCGTGTGTGTTTACGCGTGATTTACACACAACACGGGCTTCAAATCATAAATCCCGACTGAGACATTTTGGGAGCATATATGTATTCGCGTCAACTTGATATTACATGCTAGATACAGCTGGTAGTTATTCTTCCCCAACTGTCGTTCCTGTTCCCGGTTTTGTAGAGACGTACTTTAAGAAAGTCGGTCCGGAACTATAGCTTTTGAAATGTAGGCACATCGCATAGCACGCGTCGGTAACATGAGACAAAGTACTTCACGTAGTGTCTGCTTGCCCCGGCACGTTTGTCGAATGCAGATAGCGCAGATGTAAGATGTACCGGTCAACGAGGTGACAAAGATGAACAAACTCACTATTGATTTCTTTCATTATATCATTTTTATTCTGTTTCACTTTGGAGCTATACAGACACCACTTGATTAGTCAGGTTGATACGGCGGAGACTAGAACGTGTTATGAATGTACTGTAATCGGAAAGACCAGCTCTCCTAATTTGAATATGCATAACAAGACAATAACAGTTTTGAGTGACGTCATGGATATCCGTTCTGCTTCAGTTTCCGCCTCGGCGTCCGCCACGTCTTGGCCCACGACCCTGTGCTTGAGGCTGGCCTTGATCTGGTCTCTGGCGCTGTGGACCTTGACCTGGGTTCTGACCTTGGCCTTCGCCCTGTGATGGCGGGCTTTGACGCTGGGGTTCAGGGACATTCATATCGTCGTCATCTTCACCATCTTCTGCATCCGGCTAAAGACAGCGGAAGAGTAAATATTACATAATTGCATAATAGACAGCGGAAGAGTAAATATTACATAAGTAAATATATGTCTCAGACATAGTAGCAGATATAAGCTAAAGCAGAAAAATGGGCTTATTCTGGGCATCATCGATAAACTAAATAATCCCCGCTTACATAGGTAATGCGACTCGTCTTCAGCACACCCGTCCACAACCGGCCCCTATATAGGTCCATAGTTCACCCACTTCTGGTCTGATACATTTGGACGTTGTTCTTGAATTAATAATGAATCTCGACATCCTGGCACTTTTGTCATTACCTTTATACCCATTCCACGACACGAGAAGACATATAACGATGAACACCACTTACTGCGCTGTCATGGTGTCTGGAGACGTCCTCAAACTCGATGTCACAGAAGAAGGCGGTGGCGTCGCTGCCGTCGATGATGACGCCAAGAGGACCGACGCTGCACGTGACGTCCTCCAGACACTCTCGGCCAATCAGAACGTCGTTACCACTCGTCAATGAACAGGCCTGGGAGAGCTGTCAAAAGATTTCGAAAATGCTAGTATAATATTTCGTCATGAATTATACAAGCGCACACATCAAATATCCAAATTACATTAATGTAATTCAGTATTTGTCCAACAAGTCACAAAAACATGGTATCGTGTGATAATCGTGTTCATTGCATTGAGGATGACGTGGGCGTCTTGTTTCATCTATATAACATAAAGGTCTGTATTAAAATGATTAGCAAACTCCGATTCATATATTCGTAGGACATCTGCTAACCGGTTATGGTTCTTTTTGCACTTACCACTCCCTTGTAAGGTGAAGGTCCCTCTGACGTCAAAATGTCGTCACAGAAAGACGCGGCCACCATTTCACCGTCACGGTTCGCCAGACTCAACGGTCCCAGAGTGCACTGCGCGGGGTCACGGCATTCACGCTCTCGTATGGTCTCGCCAGTTGTCTCATTGTCGACTTTGCATGCGAATTTCAGCTGTGAGATAAAATGATTGACATAATGAAATGATTTTTAACGCTTGAAATTATGAGATAATTATTATTGCTTACATCATTGAAGAAACTCAATAAATATATTAATCCACAGAATGGGTGTTTGACCAATAACACAGATAAAGGCATGACTAGATATCAGCAGAAGTAAGCATGCGGAAATTTTGGCTTGGTAAAGTTAACTCTTCAAATATATATCTAGACCCCCTGCTATCATTGCAAAATCAAAAAGTCGTTTTGCTTTTTGTTGTTACCTTAATAAATAGCGCCAATTGGTTAAGGCTACTCACCAGAGGCTTGAATCTAGGGGGCTGGTCACAGAAGAAGGCGACCACCAAGTCACCGGTGTTGAGCTCAAAGGGCACAGGACCCAGGGAGCAGGTCACCTCTGCTGGACACTCTCGCACTCTGTCACTGGGGATGCTGTCTCCCGTGGCGGGATCCTCCAGGCGGCAAGGGGGTGGGGGCCCTCTCCTGTCTCCCCTACCGCCGTCTCTCCGACTGCCGCCCCGACGGCCCTGAGGGTGCTGCCAGGAGTCAACCACACACAGAGCCAGTACCACGGCCATCAACAC
The DNA here is from genome assembly GCA_964019135.1 of Arenicola marina. Classification (NCBI taxonomy): domain Eukaryota; kingdom Metazoa; phylum Annelida; class Polychaeta; family Arenicolidae; genus Arenicola; species Arenicola marina. The sequence continues at coordinate 20,961,968 of OZ025259.1, read as the reverse complement.
ATTCTTGTAAAAAGCCATTCTTATCTTCGTTTGGAAATTGTGGTCTGCTGACTGTCGCTGGGAGCTGTAATGTCTTGATGTCTTCCTCGAGGATGTCAGCTCGCTGTGTACTGTCAATCCCAAGACAACCGCCACTTTTATCCAACCCTAGTCGTGATCTCTCAGAATTCAATCACCACGTGACCACGCCATCGGCACGACACACCCCATCATCAGTGACGTCACGTTCCTTTTTATTGATATTCAAAGGCCGTCTTACTGTTTTTTCTCGTTCTTAACAGATGTGACTGCTGTCAAATAGACACAATATCGATGCGTCAGAGTGACGTCACACGCGCCATTCACCGCGAGGCCCAGTCAGGAGGAGCCCCAGGGATGTGTGTCCCTGAGTCCAAATCGTCAACACGCCACCCAGCCACACCGTCCAATGACCCAGTTATAACATAACTTCCATAACTTCCTTTGCTTTATATGCCCTGCTTATTACCTGACAAACTATAATTGCATCGATAAATGCACATGTTAAAGTTATTATTCTCCCCTAACGGCGAGCCGTTGAGTTCTAAATTTGGCAATGTGCGCCATATTTAGAAATCAGCGAAGTATGACCGCAGTCAAAACACCCACCAACACTGAGCCAAGTAGGCTGGTGCACAGGGGCTTGGTGACTCAGTCCGTTCGCAGTGGGCTGGGAGCGCCGTCATGGGACCGTTATAGATCTGGGTCACTAGGACGCAGACCCCTCTGTCGTCACACATCACACGCTCGACGATGACTGCAACGAATCACGATGTTATCCCAGGATGAAAACTTTAACATGAAGACATGCGTCAGGCATACTGCTGATAGGTTGCTTCGCAACTTCGTGCGAACAGAACCGTGGAAACCACACTTCAAAATCCGAATGATGAAAGCGCGTTCTCGCAGAGGAGAACAATAAAACCACGATTTAAACCAAGTTGGCGCACACGAAGAAATTCCCCAGTCGATGGGTTACATATTCCAGATACAGACCCCATGATTGTAATCCATTACTCCTTGGTGTGCAGTTGCCGAATAAGCCAAGCGGGCTTTCATAGAGACAACAATGCATCAGATGCACTAAATTTATTATTCACCAAAAGTGGTATAGATATAGAACGGCAACCAATAGCAAGCACTGTTAATTGTTGAAATCAACATTCAAGATACTGCCTTTAAGCTTATCGCGCCAAACAGTGAAGGAGAACAAAGGGCCTTATTTTTTGAACTGAGTAAAGCTTTGGATAAATACGATATTAGTCCAGACGACAAGGTCATAATAGGATTGGACTTTAATACTATATTGAATAGTGAATTAGACCGTAAAGGGGGTACTCCAAAGGTGTCAAAACGCCCAGACTTAATTGAGCGCATCATGTATAAAGTAGAACTCCAAGATATACGGAGGATAAAACATCCGGATTGTAGAAGATTTACATGGAGGCAGACAGATCCGTCTTTCTCAAGTAGATTAGATCTTTGGTTAATAGCTGATACTCTATACGACCTAGATCATCAAACAGATATAATCCCTTCCATCAGATCGGATCATTCAGCAATACCTCTAGAAATAAATGCTCACCTAAGATCAAAAACATCAATTGGAAGAAGGTGCTGGAAGCTTAATAATTCTATTTTAGAAGATGAGGATTTTATTGAAGGGATTAGAGAGGAAAAATGGATAGATGCGGCCCATGACTTTAACCCCGGATGAAATGGTAATCTTTTACATATAAAATAAGGGAATTATCCACAAAAGTTTGTTCACAAAAAAGCAATAATAGAAAGAAAAGTAAAAAAAGAACTAAATGAAGACCTGAAAACTCTCCAAAACCTGATGGAGGAAAACGAAGAAGAACCTCATAGGGATCAGATGGAGAAATTAGCAGAAATAAAATCTGAACTTGAAAAGATAGCTACAACACGGAAGGACTGATTATAAGATCTACAATCACCTGGTTTGTACACGGAGAGAACAGCTCAAAATACTTTTTCGGTCTAGAAAAAGACCATAGAAACACATGAGTAAATTTAAACGCAATGATGGTTCTATCATAACAAACCAAAGAGAGATTATAAGCATTCAAACAGAATTATATGAAGACCTTTACAACTCAAAACTAAAGAAAACTTAAAAATAAATCAATATTTGGACAAAGTAACAGTCCCAACAGAAAAGAAAATGACTGATAGACCAATAACCTTAGATGAGTGTCGTAAAACACTAGAACCCCGTTAACAAATAAAACACCAGGTAACGATGGATTGAGTGCAGAGTTTTATATAAAATCCTGGTATCTATTTGGTACAGAAATGATAGAAAGCTTCAATGAATCATTCATCATAGGAGATCTAAACCACTTCAAAGAAACAAGCTGTGATAATTTAAAGAGATAAACATAAGGATGGAACACCTATACAAAGCTAGAGACCTATCTTCTTGTTAAATGTAGATCACAAGATATTAACAGAGACCCTGGCAAAAAGACTGATGAGAATTCTCCCTAATATAATACATATAGATCAATCAAAAGTATATGTCAGGGACAGATATATAGGACAAAATATAAGAACCTTAATAGATGTGTTACATTACACAAAAGATCAGAACCGCCCTGGAATGCCGATAACTATAGATTTTCAAAAAGAATTTGAAGCAAAAATACTTCGGTAGTAAGCAATATCCTAGCAATGTTAGCCAAGCAATATGTACACTCATGCAAAAACAAGGGTAACATCATTAACATGAACAAATGGGTAACAACCATTTCAGGCTGTGTTAAATATATATTATTTTAAGAATATAGGCTGTGTTATATATGTTATTCTAAGAAATTATGGTGGCAAAACAACGACGCAGGTAAAAATTCCATATCGAGTGGTGGAAAGGCTTTAGCTGAGCAGAGAGCAACCCCCTCTGTGTACGTGCTTTATGCGTACGTGTATTGTTTTTGTTTACTTCTTGGGTTTTTGTTTTTGTGACGTCATGACTGTGCTCCGTGATTTTTTTTGCGTTTTGAATTTTCCGTCGTTGTGGCGTTATTATGTACTGTCCTGTGATGAAATATTAGAAATAATTAACAAAATATATTTAAAAAAAAAACAAGCACTATTCTTGCTAAATTACATCATATATATATATATATATATATATTAACTTACAAGTTACAGGGTGATATTCTCCCTGTTTTACTTGTTAGAAACAATGTGTAGCACCGAATAGAGTTTATGGATAAGCTGGAAGGGCCGGGATTATTAACCTTGTCGTAAGTTAGGCAAGATGCCTTTTTACCATAACCTGTTTCAATTCATTGTTGGCTATATTCCTAATCTCAACGGGATATTCAATGTAATCTCGGCACTGGATTTAATCACTTCCTCTGCGATTATTTCTGTTTGGGCCAGATAAACGCCGAGAGGCAGAATATGTCCACACGGTAATACTTAACTTGTGGAAAGTAGCAATATGTCAGGTTGGAATTATGAACATCTGATAGAACCAGTTATTTGTTGTATAAGTTATATAAGTTATATATAAGAGAGACACTTGTCAAGCGTAACCCACTGCGATATTAGGGCCTCCACACGAAGGACGCACCCGCGCCAGCGCCCGCGCCAGCGACAACATTATCAAATAACCCGCATGAGTTTCAATGACGCCCAACACACTGGACGCGCCGCACCGCCCTGCGGCGCGCCATGCCGCGCTGCAACAATGAGAAATCGAAACGTTGCTAATTTCAAAGCGCTCTGCGGCGGGATGCGCTATATATGACCAATCAGAAAAATCAGAAAAATCAGAGACAGAGTGCGAGATTGTCCAGCAGAGGTGACCTGCTCCCTGGGTCTTGCGCCCGTTGAGCCTAACAACGGTGACTTGCGGCGGCAGCATCCTTAACAACAACTACGTCATCACCGCTGCGCACTGTGCGGATGGCATGTGAGTGCATGTGCACTGTGAAAATAGTGGAAACATGGAGTTTATTTTATTCGCGTGTTGTGTTAAGATCAATTTACTGGCAAGGTAAATTTAGTTACAAGTATGAGAGGCATGGCGTTCTCTTCATTATCCGTGGAAATTCTGCATTTGTCTTGCTGGTGCAGTTTGTTTGGGTGATAATGATGTTTTCGGTGTTTGTATCAGGACTGCCGCCGGTATCACTGTGTACACAGGACGTACTTAGATCAACGTTGGCTCCGATGGAACCGCCGTCGACGTCCTGCAGATTAAGCAGAACGCGGCCTACCAGCCCGCCATTACACCAATAACCCCGTCACCGTCAGCGGATGGGGCACCACCAGCTATGGTAAGTTATTTAACATTTGCGAGTGGGACTATCAGGTGATCGGGGACATATTGATATAGCGGCAAAGTTATTATGTAGTGGGTCCCAATGTATAATAATGTGTTATGCCAATGGGTACCACTAGCCACGGTAAGCCATTGAATAACAGTCCGAAGAAATATGCTCTTGATACGGGGGCGCATGAGTGTCTTCGAATTCCGTCGCAAAAGTAGATGTCCATGGCAGAAAATTACGGAAGTCGATATTTCAGTGTTACCAACCAGAAGATAGCATGCACATCGTTTCATAATCTTCATTTTTTATGCTATAGTTACATCATACTTACGATGCATGATCTTAATATATCTGTTTGAAACGCTTTCATTTTGGTTGTTCCTTGTCACTCGTTGGTCCCTGAACAGGAGGCCGTCTGTCCAATATTCTGCTGTAAACCAACATCTGGACCATGACCAACAATGCCTGCAGCTCTTACAGCGGCTACGGCACTGTCACCGATAAGATGTTGTGTACCGCTGTCAACACCCCCGGACGTGATGCCTGCCAGGTACGAGGGGTTCACTGAGGCTACCATGGCAACCATCGTCATGGAACGGTATTCTTTTCAAATATGTTACTGTGACTAATAATGCAATCCATCAAATTAAGATTTAAGCTTAAGTTATTCCTTGTTTTCTTGAGAAAATACATGTATATTGTTTGTATTTTAGGGTGACGGCCATCTGGTCTACAACCATATCGGCAGCTTCCAGCTGGTCGGTCTCGTGTCCTGGGGAATCAACTGCGCCACCAACCCGGGAGTCTACACCAGGGTCAGCGAGTTCCTGTCCTGGATCGCCGCCAACGCCAGCTGATGTTCACCTCATCCGAAAGGAATAAAACATAAACTATAACGGGACTTATGATTGAATTATTGGAGAAACGCACTGAGTAAATGGACGAGTGTGGGATTCTCCGTATGACCGCTCGTGTGACCGGCCTGCTTTATTATGCGATTCGATATTCATCGTTTTGTCGTTTACACTAGCGAAAGTTGACAAGGCTTAGCCGCATGGCGTTGTTATGTTGCTCACATGAGTCTGCACAGGAAGGATTTGACAACTTGAAGAAAGTGAACACATTCCCAACATGAGCAAACATATTCCTGTCCGTTTCTATCAAAAATCCTATTGACATTGAAACTTTTATTATAATTATACGATGTACACATTGAAACAAACACCCAACCCTCCCTCTCCCACCTATCAAAAACCTCACACGCAGGCAATTGTGAGCAAACAAATGGAAATCAAAATGGTTTGGGTAACTGCAATGAAAACACATAATATATTAGCAGGAGGCTGGTCGGTGGTAAAATCTGATATCTGGTATCTTTGCTCTCAAATAGACATTGCAATGTCTTTTCCGGCAAGGCATTATCGAACCGTTTGAGAAGCAATGCGCATTGGCATTCTATTGGCATTAAATTCACATAGCTACGGACTCGAAAGTGAAGCCGGGTAGCCGCACCAGTTGATGAATGACTAAGGACACCTGTCCCACACTCTAATGCGAGAACCAACATTCGATTTAGGGTCAACCCAAATTGGAAATATAGATCAAAGGATGACCCGACCTAATTTGGAATAAATAGTTGTTCACGCTGTATTTTTAGGCATGTGTGCTTTTGTTTAATTGTTATTTACATACGACATATGCGTCCAAATCACAAATGCACCAGGAGCGGATCTAGGGGGCGGGTGGGAAGAGGGTTGAGGACACACTGTAAAAAGCGGGCTCTCCGAGCACGCAAGTTTTCAGAGAGCACCCCCCCCCCCGCCCCACCCCCCGCCCCTTTGCAAATTCCTAGATCCGCCCTGCGCACCATAGATATTGTTCGCTTTTCACATTGTCTTATTTTCATATTACAACCAAAAACATATGTCGACAGAGACATTGTGGGAGCATGTACTCAACTCGCGTCAACTTGATATCCCATGCTATGTTCTAGATATGCCTACACTATGCCGGTAGTTGCTCTCGCTCAACTGTCGTAAATATCGTTTCTCTCCTCGAGTTTGCAGAGACGCACTTTCAGGAAGTCTGTCCGGAACTGTAGCATTAGGCACGCTACAAGGCACGCGTCGGTAACCTGAGACAAAGTACTTCACGTGGGGACTGCTTGCCCCGGCACGTTTGTCGAATGCAGATAGCGCAGATGTACGATGTACCGGTCAACGAGGTGACAAAGATGAACAAACTATTGATTTTTTTCATTATGTCAGTTTTATTCTTTTTTTCAATCAGAGGCAATACCGACACCACTTTATTAATCCGGTTGATACGACAGAGACCAGAACGTGTTAAAATTTATGTACTGCAATAGGAAGGACCAGCTTCCCTAATTTGAATATGCATAACAAGACAAGAATTTTTTTTGGCGACATCATGGATATTCGTTTAGCTTCAGTTTCCACCTCGGCCTCCGCCGCGTCTTGGCCCACGGCCCTGAGCTTGAGGCTGACCTTGACCTTGTCCCTGACGCTGTGGACCTTGGCCTTCGCCCTGTGATGGCGGGCTTTGACGCTGGGGTTGAGGGCCATTCATATCGTCATCCTCTTCACCATCTTCTGCATCCGGCTGAAGATAAAGAAAGAGTAAATGTTAGATACTCCTTATGTAAATATATGTATCAGTCATAGTAACAGATATAAGCTAAAGCGGATAAATGGGTTTATTCTGGGCATCATCGATATACTAAATAATTCCCGCTTTAATAAGTAATAAAACCCGTCTTGATCACACCTGTCCACAACAGGCCCCTATATAGGTCCATAGTTCAGCCGCTTCCGCTCTGATACATTTGGACGTTGTTCATGCATTAATAACAAATCTCGACATCCTAGTACTTTGGTCATTACCTTTATACCCATTCCCGACACGAGAAGACATATAACGATAAGCAACACTTACTGCGCCATGGTGTCTGGAGACGTCTCCACAGTCGATGTCACAGAAGAAGGCGGTGGCGTCGCTGCCGTCGATAATGACGTCAAGAGGACCGACGCTGCAAGTGGCGTCTTCCGGACACTCTTGGCCAATCAGAACGTCGTTACCACTCGTCAATGAACAGGCCTGGGAGAGCTGTCAAAAGGTTTCGAAAATGTTGATAAAATATTTCATGAATTACAGAAGCGCAAACATCAAATATCGAATTATGTTAATGTAATGCAGTATTTGTCCAACAAGTCACAAAAACATGGTATCGTGTGATAATCGTGTTGGTTGTGATGCAGGTGACGTTGGTGTCTTGTTTCATCTATGTAATATCAACGTCTATATTAACATTATATCATCTATGTAATATCAACGTCTATATTAACATTATATTAATCTCAGTAGGACATCTGATAACCAGTGAGGGTTCTAATTGCACTTACCACTCCCTTGTAAGGTGAAGGTCCCTCTGACGTCAAAATGTCGTCACAGAAAGACACGGCCACCATTTCACCGTCACGGTCCGCCAGACTCAGCGGTCCTAGAGTGCACTGCGCGGAGTCACGGCACTCACGCTCTCGTATGGTCTCGCCAGTTGCCTCGCTGTCAACTTTGCATGCGAATTTCAGCTGTGAAAAAAAATTATTAACATAATGAAAGGATTTTTTTTAAACTGATGAAATTATGAGATAATTATCGTTGCTTACATCATTGACATAACTCTATACATATAATATTCCACAAGATGGGCAAAATATTTTTTTTGCAACAATTAATTAAAGCAACAAATAACAAAGGTAAAGGCATGACTAGGTCAGCAGAAGGAAGCATTCGGACATTGTGGCTTGGTAAAGTTAACTATTCAAATATATATCTAGACTCCCTGCTTTCATTGCATTTTTCTATTTGGCTTTTTGTTGTTACTCTAATAAATAACGGCAATTGGTTAAGATTACTCACCAGAGGTTGGAACCTTAGGGGCTTGTCACAAAAGAAGGCAACCACCAAGTCACCGTTATTGAGCTCAAAGGGCACAGGACCCAAGGAGCAGGTCACCTCTGCTGGACACTCTCGCACTCTGTCACTGGGGATGCTGTCTCCCGTGGCGGGATCCTCCAGGCGGCAAGGGGGCGGGGGGCCTCGCCTGTCGCCCCTACCACCGTCTCTCCGACCGCCTCCCCGACGGCCCTGAGGGTGCTGCCAGGACCCAACCACACACAGAGCCAGCACCAAGGCCACCAACACATTCTTGTAAAAAGCCATTCTTAATTATCTTCGTTTGGAAATTGTGGTCTGCTGACTGTCGCTGGGAGCTGTAATGTCTTGATGTCTTCCTCAAGGATATCGGCCTGCTGTGTACTGTCAATCCCAAAACGACTGCCATTTTTATCCAACTCTAGTCGTGATCTCTCAGAATTCCACAAGCACGTGACCATGATATCTGCACGACACACCCCATCATCACGTGACATCACGTGCTTTTAACTTCATTGTCAAACAGACGCATTGTCGAGGCGTCAGAGTGACGTCACACGCGCCATTCACCGCGCGGCCCAGTCAGGAGAAGCCCCGGGGATGTGGGTCGCTGAGTACGAATCGTCAACACACCAACCCAGCCACACCGTCCAGGGACCCACTTATAACTTAGAAACTTATCTAACTCATTGTGCTGTATGTAACCTGTATATGAGCCACCTGACAAACAATATCTAGATCGGTGAATAAAAGGCATAATTATCTTTATACATTTATCTCATCCGCACAGCAGAGAAATCGAATTCCGTATTTGGCAATTGTGGCCGTATTTGGAAATCAGCGAAGCGCATCCGTAGTCAAAACATCTCCGAAGATATCTGTGCATGCCTGGTTGACCCAGTTCATTTCCAGTGAGCTGCGACAACCGTTTTGTGGCCACTATAGACTTGGGGCACTGGGACGCGGACCACTCTGACGTCACATACCTAATGTGACGATGATTGTAACGAATCACGATTCCATCCATGGGCACAGCCTGACAGTAGTACACGGTGGCGACACCTAGCGAGTACCATTTGTATGTGGTCGTGTTTTGCTTGCGAGAAGTTTTTCTTCTCCATATGTCAATCCATATAATCCAGTAATCGAATATAATCCAAAGTACATGACAGCATATAATATAAAATAAAAATATCATGACTTTTGGCCTTTTTTTTGTTATTAATCTCCGATATTCCGAAACTCGGAAACTGACAATGCCAAGTTCCATAGAGGGTTCGGGTGGGGCGGTTTAAGCTCACATTGCAAACAACTAGCCTGAAGAGATGTTATTGTATTATTCTTGCAATCATATAACAAAGTACTCATTGCGCAAAAAATCAACAAATTTGACCGTCTTTTTTTAATTTATTTGACGAAATGTGGTTGAATATATCGCAATCCCGATACAAGATACAATGTTAAGTTTGGATAAGGGGTTGGGATATTTAACCTCATATTTAAAAAAAACGCCTGAAGACATTTGTGCGAATTTATCATTAAATAAGAGGATATGTCTCGTAAAAAAACGAGATAGCGCACGAAACCGTGAAATCCGGATGGAAACTGGATTAACGAATTTACGAATTAGCGAACTACCATTACTTTACAATAACACAACCAAATGGGTCATTAAAATAGGGAACATACATAGATTCAGTTGCCAAGATCCATAGACTAGTTGGTGTGCAACTCCCACTGGTCAAACAAGGCAAGGAGCCTTTCTTTAAGAACACGATATATCAGATGTGCTAATGTTTTTCTTCTCAAAGATAATAGTTATCCGTTATTCACATGTAGAATATAGAAAGGTATTTCAGCATCAAGCAATGTAACTATTGCATTGTCAAACCCAAGCATTATTGCATCTTTGAGATAGTTGGTTTGTTTGTTATTCAGGACGCTTTAACCACTTTTGGTCAGATCGCGTCAATGGGAGAAGGAAGGGAGAGTGGAGCCATGTCCCCGGGGGTGCCCCCTAACTCTTTAAGAAGAAAGGAATGGGATCTTTATCCTGCGACTACACAGACATGGCCACGGCAGGGCTCGAACCACCGATCAACGTGCCGTTATGGCCTCAGGTGGCCAGGGCACTCAAGGCGAGCGCTCTAGCCCACTCAGCTATCTGGCCGGCCCCGCATGGCTAAGTAAACGACCGCTGAACTTGCCTGCGTCAGACTTGGTATTATCATATCCTCGCTTCGCTGAGTTCCAAATATGGTTATCATGGCCAAATATGGAACTCCCTTGACGAGCGGCACAGCAATGCACACATTTGTTCGTTGTTTAATACTATCGTTGGGATTACTATCATGTAGCTAAAAACAGGGACTTGGGCCTAATATTAGCTAATAGAATAATACAAATATCAACATGAGCCAGTAGGATCCTTAAGCGGTGGTATTTTGTACAGTAACCACTTCACTGCGTGGAGTTAGCCGATGTTTTGGTATCACGTACGCAAGGTCACAGGTTGCTGCGTCTCTTGACTGGGCCTTTGGATGAATGTCGCGCATGACGTCATCGCAGTCGTTTGTCATAAAAGAACTTCTTGATAACCTACACTGTTTCAGTTAGAATGTATCAGAGACAAATATGTGACGTCATTGGTGTTGGGGTGTAAACATTTCGTGGCCACGTGATCTTTGGAATGGTCAAGTCACGACTCGAGTTGAATAAAAGTGTCAGCTGTTCTTGGGTTGACAACACACAGCGATGGTATGGTGGTATATATGTGCCACTCGCGTTCTCGCATTCTCGCCTGGCACAACGAGAATGCGCGAGGCGAGAACGCGAGAATGCGCGGGCGAGAATGCGAGAATGCGCGAGGCGAGAATGCGAGTTTAATCTCGCCCGCGCATTGTCGCGTTCTCGCGTTCTCGCTACGCGCGTTCTCGCTACGCGCATTCTCGCCTCGCGCATTCTCGCCTCGCGCGTTCTCGCGTTCTCGCCTCGCGCGTTCTCGCCTCGCGCGTTCTCGCCTCGCGCATTCTAGCGTTCTAGCCTCGCGCGTTCTCGCCGAGAATGCGAGTTTAATCTCGCCCGCGCATTGTCGCGTTCTCGCGTTCTCGCTACGCGCATTCTCGCCTCGCGCATTCTCGCCTCGCGCGTTCTTGCGTTCTCGCCTCGCGCGTTCTCGCGTTCTCGCCTCGCGCGTTCTCGCCTCGCGCGTTCTCGCCTCGCGCGTTCTCGCCTCGCGCATTCTCGCGCTCTCGCCTCGCGCTTTCTCGCCGTGTGCCATGTTGCCGTAATTTTAGCCACCAAAATTTTCATTTGGCCGATTTGTCATATAAGGCATGCCCAATAAACAATGCCTTGTAGCAGGACTTTTTCAAGCCAGAGAGTTTAGCTAACGAAACGGGAACTTCTCATGCATTTAATGATTTCATGACTTACAACTATTCTATAGTGTCCTTCTGATATATCCAAACATTCACTACATTCAACTACAAAGAATAATTGTCGGCTATTCTGGCGACCATTACCACATTATAACTGGGGTGTGTCCACTCCATTTTATTGCATAAAAATCAATGTAAAGATCTCCCGACACATGTAGCTCATTGAAAATTACGTGGAAGTGGTGGGTTATTTATCTTTCACATCTTAGTGCCGCCATTGACTCGTTTTCGCACAAAATGATGTCAAAGTTTACTGTGTCCTGCAGTCTGTTAAAAAATGTAAGAGCAAGTTGTTTTTCCGCTTCCACTTTATTGTTCTTCAAAGAATATATAAAAGAAAGTGGCTTGTCACCTGCCTCCTTTGACCTTGCGTCAGTTTAGACCGTACAGAGGTCATGTAGTTCAGACTGTTCAAGATGTCCAGGTATCAACAAAAGAAGAATAGCCATAAGACATGACATTCTTAATAATCAGATCTATATGCGGTCTGTAGTAAATACAAAAGTAGTTACAAGACGTGCTTAATTTAGGATGTATTTTCGTACCAAAATGAATGACAAAGACGCCCTTTCCAGCGGCACGTCCTCGGCAGTCAATTACGTTGAGATCCCCCCGCCGCCAATCCCCCCCCGCCCCCTCCTGGCGTACAATCCTGGTGTCTTTATGTCGCTTTTGGTAGAATGGGTTTAACTGTGACTACGCATATCGCATAACGCATACAAGGTTGACTGAGGGCTGCTCCTACCACGCAACAGGTCAACAGTGAACGTAGCTATACAATAATGTATCAGCCTTCTGCTTCCTCACCCTGCCTGCTGCTCTACGGCCCTGGTACCTATTGCCCAGCCCTGTTGTCTTCACAGCCCTGGTACCTAATGCCTAGCCCTGTTGTCTTTACGGCCCCGGTACCTAATGCCCAGCCCTGTTGTCTTCACGGCCCCGGTACCTAATGCCCAGCCCTGCTGTCTTCACGGCCCCGGTACCTAATGCCCAGCCATGTTGTCTTCACGGCCCCGGTACCTAATGCCCAGCCCTGTTGTCTTCACAGCCCTGGTACCTAATGCCTAGCCCTGTAGTCTTCAAGGCCCCGGTACTTAATGCCCAGCCCTGTTGTCTTCACGGTCCCGGTACCTAATGCCCAGCCCTGTTGTCTTCACGGCCCCGGTACCTAATGCCTAGCCCTGTAGTCTTCAAGGCCCCGGTACCTAATGCCCAGCCCTGGTGTCTTCACGGCCGTGGAACCTAATGCCCAGCCCTGTTGTCTTCACGGCCCGGGTACCTAATGCCTAGTCCTGTTGTCTTCACGGCCCTGGTACCTAATGCCCAGCCCTGTTGTCTTCACAGCCCCGGTACCTAATGCCTAGCCCTGTTGTCTTCAAGGCCCCGGTACCTAATACCTAGCCCTGTTGTCTTCACGGCCCCGGTACCTAATGCCTAGCCCTGTTGTCTTCACGGCCCTGGTACCTAATGCCTAGCCCTGTTGTCTTCACGGCCCCGGTACCTAATACCTAGCCCTGTTGTCTTCACGGACCCAGTATCTAATGCCCAGCCCTGTTGTCTTCACGGCCCCGGTACCTAATGCCTAGCCCTGTTGTCTTCACGGCCCCGGTACCTAATGCCTAGCCCTGTTGTCTTCACGGCCCCGGTACCTAATGCCTAGCCCTGTTGTCTTCACGGCCCCGGTACCTAATACCTAGCCCTGTTGTCTTCACGGCCCCAGTACCTAATGCCTAGCCCTGTTGTCTTCACGGCCCGGTACTTAATGCCCAGCCCTGTTGTCTTCACGGCCCCGGTACCTAATGCCTAGCCCTGTTGTCTTCACAGCCCCGGTACCTAATGCCCAGCCCTGTTGTCTTCATGGCCCCGGTACCTAATGCCCAGCCCTGTTGTCTTCACGGCCCCGGTACCTAATGCCTAGCCCTGTAGTCTTCAAGGCCCCGGTACCTAATGCCCAGCCCTGGTGTCTTCACGGCCCCGGTACCTAATGCCCAGCCCTGTTGTCTTCACGGCCCCGGTACCTAATGCCTAGCCCTGTTGTCTTCACGGCCCTGGTACCTAATGCCCAGCCCTGTTGTCTTCACAGACCCGGTACCTAATGCCTAGCCCTGTTGTCTTCAAGGCCCCGGTACCTAATACCTAGCCCTGTTGTCTTCACGGCCCCGGTACCTAATGCCTAGCCCTGTTGTCTTCACGGCCCTGGTACCTAATGCCTAGCCCTGTTGTCTTCACGGCCCCGGTACCTAATACCTAGCCCTGTTGTCTTCACGGCCCCAGTACCTAATGCCCAGCCCTGTTGTCTTCACGGCCCCGGTACCTAATGCCTAGCCCTGTTGTCTCCACGGCCCTGGTACCTAATGCCTAGCCCTGTTGTCTTCACGGCCCCGGTACCTAGAACCTAGCCCTGTTGTCTTCACGGCCCCAGTACCTAATGCCTAGCCCTGTTGTCTTCACGGCCCCGGTACCTAATGCCTAGCCCTGTTGTCTTCACGGCCCCGGTACCTAATGCCTAGCCCTGTTGTCTTCACGGCCCCGGTACCTAATGCCTAGCCCTGTTGTCTTCACGGCCCCGGTACCTAATGCCTAGCCCTGTTGTCTTCACGGCCCCGGTACCTAATGCCTAGCCCTGTTGTCTTCACGGCCCCGGTACCTAACGCCTAGCCCTGTTGTCTTCACGGCCCCGGTACCTAATGCCTAGCCCTGTTGTCTTCACGGTCCCGGTACCTAATGCCTAGCCCTGTTGTCTTCACGGCCCCGGTACCCAGTGCCTAGCCCTGTTGTCTTCACGGCCCCGGTACCTAATGCCTAGCCCTGTTGTCTTCACGGCCCCGGTACCTAATGCCTAGCCCTGTTGTCTTCACGGCCCCGGTACCTAATGCCTAGCCCTGTTGTCTTCACGGCCCCGGTACCTAATGCCTAGCCCTGTTGTCTTCACAGCCCCGGTACCTAATGCCCAGCCATGTTGTCTTCACGGCCCCGGTACCTAATGCCTAGCCTGTTGTCTTCACGGCCCCGGTACCTAATACCTAGCCCTGTTGTCTTCACGGCCCCGGTACCTAATGCCCAGCCCTGTTGTCTTCACGGCCCCGGTATCTAATGCCCAGCCCTGTTGTCTTCACGGCCCCGATACCTAATGCCTAGCCCTGTTGCCCTCACGGTCCCGGTACCTAATGCCTATTCCTGTTGTCTTCACGGTCCCGGTACCTAATGCCCAGCCCTGTTGTCTTCACGGCCCCGGTACCTAATGCCTAGCCCTGTTGTCTTCACGGCCCCGGTATCTAATGCCTAGCTCTGTTGTCTTCACGGCCCCGGTACCTAATGCCTAGCTCTGTTGTAATGACGGCCCCGGTACCTAATGCCCAGCCATGTTGTCTTCACGGCCCCGATACCTAATGCCCAGCCCTGTTGTCTTCACGGCCCCGGTACCTAATGCCCAGCCCTGTTGTCTTCACGACCCCGGTACCTAATGCCTAGCCCTGTTGTCTTGACGGCCCCGGTACCTAATGCCTAGCCCTGTGGTCTTCACAGCCCCGGTACCTAATGCCCAGCCCTGTTGTCTTCACGGCCCCGGTACCTAATGCCTAGCCCTGTTGCCCTCACGGCCCCGGTACCTAATGCCTATTCCTGTTGTCTTCACGGCCCCGGTACCTAATGCCCAGCCCTGTAGTCTTCACGGCCCCGGTACCTAATGCCCAGCTCTGTTGTCTTCACGGCCCCGGTACCTAATGCCCAGCCCTGTTGTCTTCACGGCCCCGGTACCTAATGCCTAGCCCTGTTGTCTTCACGGCCCCGGTACCTAATGCCTAGCCCTGTTGTCTTCACGGCCCCGGTACCTAATGCCTAGCCCTGTTGTCTTCACGGCCCCGGTACCTAAGGCCTAGCCCTGTTGTCTTCACGGCCCCGGTACCTAATGCCCATCCCTGTAGTCTTCACGGCCCCGGTACCTAATGCCTAGCCTGTTGTCTTCACGGCCCCGGTACCTAATACCTAGCCATGTTGTCTTCACGGCCCCGTTACCTAATGCCCAGCCCTGTTGTCTTCACAGCCCCGGTATCTAATGCCCAGCCCTGTTGTCTTCACGGCCCCGGTACCTAATGCCTAGCCCTGTTGCCCTCACGGCCCCGGTACCTAATGCCTAGCCATGTTGTCTTCACGGCCCCGGTACCTAATGCCCAGCCCTGTTGTCTTCACGGCCCCGGTACCTAATGCCTAGCCCTGTTGTCTTCATGGCCCCGGTACCTAATGCCTATCCCTGTTGTCTTCACGGCCCCGGTATCTAATGCCTAGCTCTGTTGTCTTCACGGCCCCGGTACCAAATGCCTAGCCCTGTTGTAACGACGGCCCCGGTACCTAATGCCTAGCTCTGTTGTAATGACGGCCCCGGTACCTAATGCCCAGCCATGTTGTCTTCACGGCCCCGGTACCTAATGCCCAGCCCTGTTGTCTTCACGGCTCCGGTACCTAATGCCTAGCCATGTTGTCTTCACGGCCCCGGTACCTAATGCCTAGCCCTGTTGTCTTCACGGCCCCGGTACCTTGCCTAGCTCTGTTGTCTTCACGGCCCCGGTACCTTGCCTAGCCCTGTTGTCTTCACGGCCCCGGTACCTAATGCCCAGCCCTGTTGTCTTCACGACCCCGGTACCTAATGCCTAGCCCTGTTGTCTTCACGGCCCCGGTACCTAATGCCCAGCCCTGTTGTCTTCACGGCCCCGGTACCAAATGCCTAGCCCTGTTGTCTTCACGGCCCCGGTACCTAATGCCTAGCCCTGTTGTCTTCACGGCCCCGGTACGTAATGCCTAGCCCTGTTGTCTTCACGGCCCCGGTACCTAATGCCCAGCCCTGGTGTAACGACGGCCCCGGTACCTAATGCCCAGCCCTGTTGTCTTCACGGCCCCGGTATCTAATGCCTAGCCCTGTTGTCTTCACGGCCCCGGTACCTAATGCCTAGCCCTGTTGTCTTCACGGCCCCGGTATCTAATGCCTAGCTCTGTTGTCTTCACGGCCCCGGTACCAAATGCCTAGCCCTGTTGTAACGACGGCCCCGGTACCTAATGCCCAGCCCTGTTGTCTTCACGGCCCCGGTATCTAATGCCTAGCCCTGTTGTCTTCACGGCCCCGGTACCTAATACCTAGCCCTGTTGTCTTCACGGCCCCGGTACCTAATGCCCAGCCCTGTTGTCTTCACGGCCCCGGTATCTAATGCCCAGCCCTGTTGTCTTCACGGCCCCGATACCTAATGCCTAGCCCTGTTGCCCTCACGGTCCCGGTACCTAATGCCTATTCCTGTTGTCTTCACGGTCCCGGTACCTAATGCCCAGCCCTGTTGTCTTCACGGCCCCGGTACCTAATGCCTAGCCCTGTTGTCTTCACGGCCCCGGTATCTAATGCCTAGCTCTGTTGTCTTCACGGCCCCGGTACCTAATGCCTAGCTCTGTTGTAATGACGGCCCCGGTACCTAATGCCCAGCCATGTTGTCTTCACGGCCCCGATACCTAATGCCCAGCCCTGTTGTCTTCACGGCCCCGGTACCTAATGCCCAGCCCTGTTGTCTTCACGACCCCGGTACCTAATGCCTAGCCCTGTTGTCTTGACGGCCCCGGTACCTAATGCCTAGCCCTGTGGTCTTCACAGCCCCGGTACCTAATGCCCAGCCCTGTTGTCTTCACGGCCCCGGTACCTAATGCCTAGCCCTGTTGCCCTCACGGCCCCGGTACCTAATGCCTATTCCTGTTGTCTTCACGGCCCCGGTACCTAATGCCCAGCCCTGTAGTCTTCACGGCCCCGGTACCTAATGCCCAGCTCTGTTGTCTTCACGGCCCCGGTACCTAATGCCCAGCCCTGTTGTCTTCACGGCCCCGGTACCTAATGCCTAGCCCTGTTGTCTTCACGGCCCCGGTACCTAATGCCTAGCCCTGTTGTCTTCACGGCCCCGGTACCTAATGCCTAGCCCTGTTGTCTTCACGGCCCCGGTACCTAAGGCCTAGCCCTGTTGTCTTCACGGCCCCGGTACCTAATGCCCATCCCTGTAGTCTTCACGGCCCCGGTACCTAATGCCTAGCCTGTTGTCTTCACGGCCCCGGTACCTAATACCTAGCCATGTTGTCTTCACGGCCCCGTTACCTAATGCCCAGCCCTGTTGTCTTCACAGCCCCGGTATCTAATGCCCAGCCCTGTTGTCTTCACGGCCCCGGTACCTAATGCCTAGCCCTGTTGCCCTCACGGCCCCGGTACCTAATGCCTAGCCATGTTGTCTTCACGGCCCCGGTACCTAATGCCCAGCCCTGTTGTCTTCACGGCCCCGGTACCTAATGCCTAGCCCTGTTGTCTTCATGGCCCCGGTACCTAATGCCTATCCCTGTTGTCTTCACGGCCCCGGTATCTAATGCCTAGCTCTGTTGTCTTCACGGCCCCGGTACCAAATGCCTAGCCCTGTTGTAACGACGGCCCCGGTACCTAATGCCTAGCTCTGTTGTAATGACGGCCCCGGTACCTAATGCCCAGCCATGTTGTCTTCACGGCCCCGGTACCTAATGCCCAGCCCTGTTGTCTTCACGGCTCCGGTACCTAATGCCTAGCCATGTTGTCTTCACGGCCCCGGTACCTAATGCCTAGCCCTGTTGTCTTCACGGCCCCGGTACCTTGCCTAGCTCTGTTGTCTTCACGGCCCCGGTACCTTGCCTAGCCCTGTTGTCTTCACGGCCCCGGTACCTAATGCCCAGCCCTGTTGTCTTCACGACCCCGGTACCTAATGCCTAGCCCTGTTGTCTTCACGGCCCCGGTACCTAATGCCCAGCCCTGTTGTCTTCACGGCCCCGGTACCAAATGCCTAGCCCTGTTGTCTTCACGGCCCCGGTACCTAATGCCTAGCCCTGTTGTCTTCACGGCCCCGGTACGTAATGCCTAGCCCTGTTGTCTTCACGGCCCCGGTACCTAATGCCCAGCCCTGGTGTAACGACGGCCCCGGTACCTAATGCCCAGCCCTGTTGTCTTCACGGCCCCGGTATCTAATGCCTAGCCCTGTTGTCTTCACGGCCCCGGTACCTAATGCCTAGCCCTGTTGTCTTCACGGCCCCGGTATCTAATGCCTAGCTCTGTTGTCTTCACGGCCCCGGTACCAAATGCCTAGCCCTGTTGTAACGACGGCCCCGGTACCTAATGCCCAGCCCTGTTGTCTTCACGGCCCCGGTATCTAATGCCTAGCCCTGTTGTCTTCACGGCCCCGGTACCTAATGCCTAGCCCTGTTGTCTTCACGGCCCCGGTACCTAATGCCTAGCCCTGTTGCCCTCACGGCCCCGGTACCTAATGCCTAGCCCTGTTGTCTTCACGGCCCCGGTACCTAATGCCCAGCCCTGTTGTCTTCACGGCCCCGGTACCTAATGCCTAGCCCTGTTGTCTTCACGGCCCCGGTACCTAATGCCTAGTCCTGTTGTCTTCACGGCCCCGGTACCTAATGCCTAGCCCTGTTGTCTTCACGGCCCCGGTACCTAATGCCTAGCCCTGTTGTCTTCACGGCCCCGGTACCTAATGCCTAGCCCTGTTGTCTTCACGGTCCCGGTACCTAATGCCCAGCCCTGTTGTCTTCACGGCCCCGGTACCTAGTGCCTAGCCCTGTTGTAACGACGGCCCCGGTACCTAATGCCTAGCCCTGTTGTCTTCACGGTCCCGGTACCTAATGCCCAGCCCTGTTGTCTTCACGGCCCCGGTACCTAATGCCTAGCCCTGTTGTCTTCACGGTCCCGGTACCTAATGCCCAGCCCTGTTGTCTTCACGGCCCCGGTACCTAATGCCTAGCTCTGTTGTCTTCACGGCCCCGGTACCTAGTGCCTAGCTCTGTTGTAATGACGGCCCCGGTACCTAATGCCTAGCCCTGTTGTCTTCACGGCCCCGGTACCTAATGCCTAGCCCTGTTGTCTTCACGGCCCCGGTACCTAATGCCTAGTCCTGTTGTCTTCACGGCCCCGGTACCTAATGCCTAGCCCTGTTGTCTTCACGGCCCCGGTACCTAATGCCTAGCCCTGTTGTCTTCACGGCCCCGGTACCTAATGCCTAGCCCTGTTGTCTTCACGGTCCCGGTACCTAATGCCCAGCCATGTTGTCTTCACGGCCCCGGTACCTAATGCCCAGCCCTGTTGTCTTCACGGCCCCGGTACCTAATGCCCAGCCCTGTTGTCTTCACGGCCCCGGTATCTAATGCCTAGCCCTGTTGTCTTCACGGCCCCGGTACCTAATGCCTAGCCCTGTTGTAATGACGGCCCCGGTACCTAATGCCTAGCCCTGTTGTAATGACGGCCCCGGTACCTAATGCCTAGCCCTGTTGTCTTCACGGCCCCGGTACCTAATGCCCAGCCCTGTTGTCTTCACGGCCCCGGTATCTAATGCCTAGCCCTGTTGTCTTCACGGCCCCGGTACCTAATGCCCAGCCCTGTTGTCTTCACAGCCCCGGTACCTAATGCCTAGCCCTGTTGTCTTCACGGCCCCGGTACCTAATGCCTAGCTCTGTTGTCTTCACGGCCCCGGTACCTAATGCCCAGCCCTGTTGTCTTCACGGCCCCGGTACCTAATGCCTAGCCATGTTGTCTTCACGGCCCCGGTACCTAATGCCCAACCCTGTTGTCTTCACAGCCCCGGTACCTAATGCCTAGCTCTGTTGTCTTCACGGCCCCGGTACCTAATGCCCAGCCCTGTTGTCTTCACGGCCCCGGTACCTAATGCCCAGCCCTGTTGTCTTCACGGCTCCGGTACCTAATGCACAGCCCTGTTGTCTTCACGGTCTCGGTACCTAATGCCTAGCTCTGTTGTCTTCACGGCCCCAGTATCTAATGCCTAGCCCTGTTGTCTTCACGGCCCCGGTACCTAATGCCTAGCTCTGTTGTCTTCACGGCCCCGGTACCTAATGCCTAGCCCTGTTGTCTTCACGGCCCCGGTACCTAATGCTCATCCCTGTAGTCTTCACGGCCCTGGTACCTAATGCCCAGCCCTGTCGTCTTCACGGCCCCGGTACCAAATGCCTAGCTCTGTTGTCTTCACGGCCCCGGTACCTAGTGCCCAGCTCTGTTGTCTTCACGGCCCCGGTACCTAATGCCTAGCCCTGTTGTCTTCACGGCCCCGGTACCTAATGCTCATCCCTGTAGTCTTCACGGCCCTGGTACCTAATGCCCAGCCCTGTCGTCTTCACGGCCCCGGTACCAAATGCCTAGCTCTGTTGTCTTCACGGCCCCGGTACCTTATGCCTAGCCCTGTTGTCTTCACGGCCCCGGTACCTAGTGCCCAGCCCTGTTGTCTTCTCGGCCCCGGTACCTAATGCCCAGCCCTGTTGTCTTCACGGCCCCGGTACCTATGCCCAGCCCTGTTGTCTTCACGGCCCCGGTACCTAATGCCCAGCCCTGTTGTCTTCACGGCCCCGGTACCTAATGCCTAGCCCTGTTGTCTTCACGGCCCCGGTACTCTTAATGGCCCTGGTACCTAATGCCTAGCGCTGTTGTCTTCACGGCCCCGGTACCTAATGAGCATGCCATGGAATCTCACTTTTGCAATAGCATAGTACCTTGTCTTGCTACTGGCGTCCATCCCGTTTAAGGCCTGAAGGCTCATCGCGTCACGGCGACCCCCGAAGCCTCGGCGTTCATTGCTCGTCAATGACACGTGTTTTCCAGGACGTCTCAGCGACCCCCGAAGCCCAGACTTTCATTGCTTATCAACGACACTCCACGTCTTTTTCAGGACTCGAACTCGTTTCGTCTCGTTAGGCTCGTTTCTCCTTGGTCTGAAAGTCACCCTGGTCTGAACATCACCGTCGTTCTCTTATCTTGGACTAGCCAAAACCCTTGATTTGATTGAGTTTTAACGGCACTTTCAGCCTGTAAGCCTATATCATTCAATCTAAACTACTACTACTAAACTACTAGTGTTAGTACTAAAACCCTAAAATATCAATATGTGTGAGCTTGCAGATCCACAAATATTTGGCGTTAGAACGAAACTGACCAACTAAAAGCCAATCTTAATTGTATTCCACTTCCCGCGCAAATATACCTAAAATAGTTACGTCTGTAACGTTTTAGCATTTGCTAGAAAGTGCTTTCCTACAACTAATGTCAATGGCACATTTGCCTTGTATATTGGATCATCTGGGTTTCCTCGGGTGAAGATTGCCTCCTGTGTGACGTAGCCATGGTAGCTAATACATGGGCAGGTCGTGGCTAACGGGGTGATGACACTGTCGGCGCTAACACCTCGCCGACATAACAACTATTGATTAAAATCCCCGGTGTCCTCTATTATCGCTCACTGGATCAGGTCATATAAATAAATCGCTTTCCATCTCATTTCGAGACATCGGGCACATCTGCATAATATTATTTTAGATTATTATTACCGCGTTGACTATGAATTATTCCCAATTATGTAGTAGAATGATGTGGTAGATAGTTGTAGAATGATCCGTGACCGAGTAAACGTATCATTGCCACTCCTACAATAAAGCACCAAAGTTTGGTGTTTTATTATGATTGCTTAACTTATGGAATTAGAATTTTTGGTGACCAAGCATTCAAATTCCATAAGTCAAGCAGTCTCAAAGACCAAACAGCGATGATCCAGACAGTTTGACTTGTTATGTTCGTAAACAGCAGTAAACCCACGCTATTCCATA
Organism: Arenicola marina; assembly: GCA_964019135.1. NCBI lineage: Eukaryota > Metazoa > Annelida > Polychaeta > Arenicolidae > Arenicola > Arenicola marina. The sequence continues at coordinate 20,939,602 of OZ025259.1, read as the reverse complement.
GTGGTACGATGGCTGTTTCATGCATCAATCCCATATATATAACACTACTCGGCAGGGCGGTCTGGGCCTTTTATCGGTTTGTTTAATACGTAATTTACATTACTTTCTGTGCGCTCATAAATAACACTTCATAATCAAGGTACAATGTTACTGGAAGGTGACATGGAGTTATACCTCAATATAAGGGGAGGCGGCCAAACAACCTATTACACCTCACAAAGCTTTAGCCATGCTGTTTACGTACACCACAGTGGAGATAAATTATCAGGAGGATCACCAAAGGGTGCGGGCGGCCCTTGGGGCTCCGGGGTTCGCCTGGGCCACGTGGTGGGGTGATACACACGGTCACACTCTTCTTGGGCGTTATATAAGTACTGGATGAGTGCATTATGATCGAAGCACCTGCTTTGTGATAACCACAGATTGTGCCGCTAAGAGTTATATTTCGCACAGTAATGCCACAGAAAAGTACAGGGATCAAAGTACAGGGATATATTTAATCTGATCTAGCTTCTGCATTGATCCATATTTAAGGCACAGACAATTATAAAATTAACTAACCAGCTATATCACCCTCAGTGAACGAAGCATTATCTATGGCGTTATGACGATATGACTTCCATAACGGCGTTATAATTCAAACTTTCTATCTTATACAATGCAACACGAAATGATAGCATATGCATTACACATTTACATTTTGCCGATTAATCTGACGTGACCCCACTGACGTGTAGGAAGGCAGAATTTTATAGATTATAGAATCTTTAAAAGTGCCGCTCAAGACCATGTAATGAGAGATGCAAGTTGTGTGTTGAAGAATAGGCCACGACAAGAAGCCCTGGGCAACATTATTCTCTCAAAATCTGGGGCGGGGAGGCATGAGGGGGGATGCTGGAATATTACACGGGGACCAATTTACGTACCATCACATATCGATCTTCAGTTGTGCGCCAAATGAAGCGATAATCAGCGTGTAATAATTACACATATTACATCCACATTCACCTTTGAAATGTTACTTTCGAGATAAATCGTACCCAAAACTCCGGAATATAGACACTCTTTCTTGATGTCAGATGATAAAACATATTACATAGAATACGTAAACACTATGATTGTTCGCGCACACACTATAATGAAAGCTGTAGTCGATTCCCTACTAACGTCTAAGGATTTTAACATTGACACCGTTGTGCCTCTAGAGAAGCGGGCTTGCCTGGGGGCACTTGCGCCAAGTAAGATTTGTGTCTTTTCCCACACAACGTGACAGAGAGAAGGAAGGGTAGAGCGGAGCCATGTCCCCCTACTCTTTGCGAAGAAGGACATGGGATTTATATCCTGCGACCACACAGACCTGACCACAGCGGGGCTCACACCACCAAACCGAAGTGCCGTTTCCCTCTATGGTGGCCAGATCGCTGAATGAGAAATAATTATATCGCATGTACTTCATTGCAGCGACAACAGAATACAAGAAAAACGAACGAGGCCCCGAAAACAGCTGTGAAAATCAGAGTTAAAGTCAAGTCACATTTCGGTTGATTCCCAAAAGGAATGAAGGTGATACAGCCAAAAACAAGGATAGATATTCAAACCTGACTTTCATAGCCCTTTCCGAAATAAAAACAAAGTCCCTCGTCCAATCAATATTTCATTTCGGTCCCAGTTGCATCCAGCTCACCTTTGGCAGCCGTGCCCTTTACGATTCGGACTATAGCGCACAAAGGTCCTTACGTCTGTTAGGACCCAAAACGTTATAGTGACGAAAACCTCAGACCACACTTTCTGAGCCATCTAGGAGCAAATATACAGTTTCACACTATGTCTCGATTGCCATAACTATTGACGGCGGCTATGAATATAAGGGCCCCATAGGGGCTTTTTCGACACGGCGACACGGCGATTTTTAAAATCGACAACGCGACATTGGGGCTGTCTTAGAATCGACATGCGACATAAGACTTAGCGACGCGCGACATGGAACTTTTCTTAAAATCGACACGCGACATGGACCTTTTCTTAAAATCGACACGCGACATAGACCTTTTCTTAAAATCGAAACACGACATGGACCTTTTCTTAAAATCGACAACGCGACATGGCTACCCCCCCCTCAGGGGCCCTAATATATGATGCAGTAACGCTTCAGTTTCAGATATATTTACGTGCTTTCATAAATGATGCAATACCAGGTGTTGCCCCGCCCCCCCCCCCCTCCCCCCCGGGTCCATCCCCATCCTTAGATTTCCTTTTTTTTCCTCCTTCAAAAACGTCACGCAGGCTTGTGTGAGCGATAACCGGGAGGTTCAAATTAAAACTGTATATTATATTCTGCCAAGGTATGACTTTTTGGTCAGTATGACCTTTTGGGTTCTAACCTACGTCTTCCCCTAACTTCCCCACATCTTCATGACATCCACTACCCCCAGTAGAGCGATTAGACCGGTTACATCCAGTTTCAATTCATTTCTTACGCCCTTTTCACACGTTTCCAAGTATTACAGTCTCAACAGCTGCGTATCCATTTACATATCTACAGTGTATAGCCGCTAGCCTTTATCTCCAGTCACACCCGCAACCCGTATAATATGGCCTCTCAGTTCACTCCTCACCAGACAGAGCAGCCGACCAACCCCTCACGACCCACACCCCGAAGTCTCGCGTCCTCCTCCCCCCCACCCCCCAATAACGCCCACACCCTCTCCTGTCTCACCTCGAGGCAGACTGGCTTACTCGAGTCATACCCGCGGACAATAGGCCTCGCCAGGGCCAAACCCAATTATGACAACACCGACCATTCCGGACTTTAGGAGTAATGGAACCGTCGGCATGAGGCCGTATGTCTGTCTGCCTATCGCTATCAGAATCTGTATGCACGGCGGGCGGCGGTACGGTAGAAGCTAGAAGAAGGGAGAGGGTGGGGGGCGCTCCTCGGTTTTGGATGGGGTGGGGTGGGGGGGGGGGTGGATGTGGCGGGTCTCTGCCAACCCTGTTCACAACACGTGTTGGTTTTGTTCCCAATGCAACCCACTCTCATACGCCAACTAATCAACGTGGCGGGCGATTAGTCCCCCTGTGACGTCATAAAAATGGCAGCTGTGATCAGATTGTCGTGACCAATGAATAAATGAATGAAGGAATGGGTGTTTTAGGTCGCCTTTGTGAACATAGGAGCAAACTGGGCCAAGAAACCTCCCTGGGCTAAGAAACCTCCCTGGAACCTCCCTTGGCCAAGAAACCTCCCTTGGCCAAGAAACCTCCATGGGCAAAGAAACCTCCTTGGGCCATGAAACCTCCCTGGAACCTCCCTTGGCCATGAAACCTCCCTTGGCCAAGAAACCTCCAAGGACCAAAAAACATCCCTGGGCCAAGAAACCTCCCTGGGCCAAGAAACCTCCCTGGACCAAGAAACCTCCTTGAGCCATGAAACCTCCCTGGGCCATGAAACCTCCCTGGGCCATGAAACCTCCTTGAGCCATGAAACCTCCCTGGGCCAAGAAACCCCCTTGAGCCATGAAACCTCATTGGGCCATGAAACCTCCCTGGGCCATGACCCCTCCCGGGGCCAAGAAACCTCCCTGGGCCAAGAAACCTCCCTGGGCCAAGAAACCTCCCTGGGCCAAGAAACCTTCCTGGGCCAAGAAACCTCCCTGGGCCATGAAACCTCCCGGGGCCAAGAAACCTTCCTGGGCCAAGAAACCTCCCTGGGCCAAGAAACCTCCCTGGGCCAAGAAACCTTCCTGGGCCATGAAACCTCCCTGGGCCATGAAACCTCCCTGGGCCAAGAAACCTCCCTGGGCCATGAGACCTCCCTGGAACCTCCCTGGGACAAGAAACCTCCATGGGCCAAGAAACCTCCATGGGCCAAGAAACCTCCCTGGGCCATGAGACCTTCCTGGAACCTCTCTGGGCCATGAAGCCTCCCTGGAACCTCTCTGGGCCATGAAACCTCCCTGGGCCATAAAACCTCCCTGGGCCAAGAAAACTCCCTGGGCCAAGAAACCTCCCTGGGCCATGAAACCTCCCTGGGCCAAGAACACTCCCTGGGCCAATAAACCTCTCTGGGCCATGAAACCTCCCTGGGCCATGAAACCTCCCTGGAACATCCCTGGGCCAAGAACCTCCCTGGGCCAAGAAACCTCCCTGGGCCATGAAACTTTCCTGGGCCAAGAAACCTCCCTGGGCCAAGAAACCTCCCTGGGCCATGAAACCTCCCTGGGACAAGAAACCTCCTTGAGCCATGAAACCTCTCTGGGCCATGAAACTTCCCTGGGCCAAGAAACCTCCCTGGGCCAAGAAACCTCGCTGGGCCATGAAACCTCCCTGGGCCAAGAAACCTCCCTGAGCCAATAGACCTCCCTGGGCCATGAAATCTCCCTGGGCCAAGAAAACTCCCTGGGCCCATAAACCTCTGTGGGCCCTGAAACCTCCCTGGGCCCTGAAACCTCCCTGGGCCAAGAAACCTCCCTGGACCAAGAAATCTCCCTGGAACATCCCTGGGCCAAGAACCTCCCTGGGCCAAGAAACCTCCCTGGGCCATGAAACTTTCCTGGGCCAAGAAACCTCCCTGGGCCAATAAACCTTCCTGGGCCAAGAAACCTCCCTGGGCCAAGAACCTCCCTCGGCCAAGAAACCTCCCTGGGCCATGAAACCTCCCTGGGCCAAGAAACCTCCTTGAGCCATGAAACCTCCCTGGGCCATGAAACTTCCCTGGGCCAAGAAACCTCCCTGGGCCAACAAACCTCCCTGGGCCATGAAACCTCCCTGGGCCAAGAAACCTCCTTGAGCCAATAAACCTCCCTGGGCCATGAAACCTCCCTGGGCCAAGAAAACTCCCTGGGCCCATAAACCTCTGTGGGCCCTGAAACCTCCCTGGGCCATGAAACCTCCCAGGGCCATGAAACCTCCCTGGGCCAAGAAAACCCCCTGGGCCATGAAACCTCCCTGGAACCTATCTGGACCATTAAACCTCCCTGGGCCATTAAACCTCCCTGGAACCTCTCTGGGCCATGAAACCTCCCTGGAACATCACTGGGCCAAGAACGTCCCTGGGCCAAGAAACCTCCCTGGGCCATGAAACTTCCCTGGGCCAAGAAACCTCCCGGGGCCATGAAACCTCCCTGGGCCTAGAAAACTTCCTGGGCCAATAAACCTCCCTGGGCCATGAAACCTCCCTGGGCCATGAAACCTCCCTGGGCCAAGAAACCTTCCGGGGCCAAGAAATGTCCTTGAGCCATGAAACCTTCCTGGGCCATGAAACTTCCCTGGGCCAAGAAACCTCTCCGGGCCAAGAAACCTCCCTGGGCCAAGAAACCTCCCTGGGCCATGAAACCTCCCTGGAACCTATTTGGGCCATGAAACCTCCCTGGGCCATTGAACCTACCTGGAACCTCTCTGGGCCATGAAACCTCCCTGGGCCATGAAACCTCCCTGGGCCAAGAAACCTCCCTGAGTCATGAAACCTCCCTGGGCCAAGAAAACTCCCTGGGCCAAGAAAACTCCCTGGGCCCATATACCTCTGTGGGCCCTGAAACCTCCCTGGGCCATGAAACCTCCCTGGGCCAAGAAACCTCCCTGGGCCAAGAAACCTCCCTGGGCCAAGAAACCTCCCTGGACCAAGAAACTTTCCTGGGCAATGAAACCTCCCTGGGCCATGAAACCTCCCTAGGCCAAGAAACCACCCTGGGCCATGAAACCTCCCGGGGCCAAGAAACCTCCCTGGGCCAAGAAACCTCCCTGGGCCAAGAAACCTCCCTGGGCCAAGAAACCTCCCTGGGCCATGAAACCTCCCTGGAACCTCTCTGGGCCATAAAACCTCCCTGGAACATCCCTGGGCCAAGAACCTCCCTGGGCCAAGAAACTTCCCTGGGCCATGAAACCTCCCTAGGCCAAGAAACCTCCTTGAGCCATGAAACCTCCCTGGGCCATGAAACTTCCCTGGGCCAAGAAACCTCCCTGGGCCAAGAAACCTCCCTGGGCCATGAAACCACCCTGGGCCAAGAAACCTCCTTGAGCCAATAAACCTCCCTGGGCCATGAAACCTCCCTGGGCCAAGAAACCTCCTTGAGCCAATAAACCTCCCTGGGCCATGAAACCTCCCTGGGCCAAGAAAACTCCCTGGGCCCATAAACCTCTGTGGGCCATGAAACCTCCATGGGCCATGAAACCTCCCTGGGCCAAGAAACCTCCCTGGGCCAAGAAACCTCCCTGGGCCAAGAAACCTCCCTGGGCCAAGAAACCTCCCTGGGCCAAGAAACCTCCCTGGGCCAAGAAACCTTCCTGAGCCAAGAAACCTCCTTGAGCCATGAAACCTCCCTGGGCCATGGAACCTCCCTAGGCCAAGAAACCTCCCTGGGCCATGAAATCTCCCGGGGCCAAGAAACCTCCCTGGGCCAAGAAACCTCCTTGAGCCATGAAACCTCCCTGGGCCATGAAGCAACCCTAGGCCAAGAAAACTCCCTGGGCCATGAAACCTCCCTGGGCCAAGAAACCTTCCTGGGCCAAGAAACCTCCTTGAGCCATGAAACCTGCCTGGGCCATGAAACCTCCCTAGGCCAAGAAACCACCCTGGGCCATGAAACCTCCCGGGGCCAAGAAACCTCCCTGGGCCAAGAAACCTCCTTGAGCCATGAAACCTGCCTGGGCCATGAAACCTCCCTGGGCCAAGAAACCTCCTTGGGCCAAGAAACCTTCCTGGGCCATGAAACCTCCCAGGGCCATGAAACCTCCCTGGGCCAAGAAACCTCCCTGGGCCATGAAACCTTCCTGGAACCTATCTGGGCCATGAAACCTCCCTGGGCCATTAAACCTCCCTGGAACCTCTCTGGGCCAGGAAACCTCCCTGGAACATCCCTGGGCCAAGAACCTCCCTGGGCCAAGAAACCTCCCTGGCCCATGAAACCTCCCTGGCCAAGAAACCTCCTGGAGCCATGAAACCTCCCTGGGCCATGAAACTTTCCTGGGCCAAGAAACCTCCCTGGGCCAAGAAACCTCCCTGGGCCAAGAAACCTCCCTGGGCCAAGAAACCTCCCTGGGCCATGAAACCTCCCTGGGCCAAGAAACCTCCTTGAGCCAATAAACCTCCCTGGGCCATGAAACCTCCCTGGGCCAAGAAAACTCCCTGGGCCCATAAACCTCTGTGGGCCCTGAAACCTCCCTGGGCCATGAAACCTCCCTGGGCCATTAGACCTCCCTGGAACCTCTCTGGGCCATGAAACCTCCCTGGAACTTCCCTGGGCCAAGAACCTCCCTGGGCCAAGAAACCTCCCTGGGCCATGAAACTTCCCTGGGCCAAGAAACCTCCCGGGGCCATGAAACCTCCCTGGGGCTAGAAAACTTTCATTGGCCAATAAACCTCCCTGGGCCATGAAACCTCCCTGGGCCAAGAAAACTCCCTGGGCCCATAAACCTCTATGGGCCCTGAAACCTCCCTGGGCCAATAAACCTCCCTGGGCCAATAAGCCTCCCTGGTCCATGAAACCTCCCTGGGCCAAGAAACCTCCCTGGGCCAAGAAACCTCCCTGGGCCATGAAACCTCCCTGGAACCTATTTGGGCCATGAAACCTCCCTGGGCCATTGAACCTACCTGGAACCTCTCTGGGCCATGAAACCTCCCTGGGCCATGAAACCTCCCTGGGCCAAGAAACCTCCCTGAGTCATGAAACCTCCCTGGGCCAAGAAAACTCCCTGGGCCAAGAAAACTCCCTGGGCCCATATACCTCTGTGGGCCCTGAAACCTCCCTGGGCCATGAAACCTCCCTGGGCCAAGAAACCTCCCTGGGCCAAGAAACCTCCCTGGGCCAAGAAACCTCCCTGGACCAAGAAACTTTCCTGGGCAATGAAACCTCCCTGGGCCATGAAACCTCCCTAGGCCAAGAAACCACCCTGGGCCATGAAACCTCCCGGGGCCAAGAAACCTCCCTGGGCCAAGAAACCTCCCTGGGCCAAGAAACCTCCCTGGGCCAAGAAACCTCCCTGGGCCATGAAACCTCCCTGGAACCTCTCTGGGCCATAAAACCTCCCTGGAACATCCCTGGGCCAAGAACCTCCCTGGGCCAAGAAACCTCCCTGGGCCATGAAACCTCCCTAGGCCAAGAAACCTCCTTGAGCCATGAAACCTCCCTGGGCCATGAAACTTCCCTGGGCCAAGAAACCTCCCTGGGCCAAGAAACCTCCCTGGGCCATGAAACCACCCTGGGCCAAGAAACCTCCTTGAGCCAATAAACCTCCCTGGGCCAAGAAACCTCCCTGGGCCAAGAAACCTCCCTGGGCCAAGAAACCTCCCTGGGCCAAGAAACCTTCCTGAGCCAAGAAACCTCCTTGAGCCATGAAACCTCCCTGGGCCATGGAACCTCCCTAGGCCAAGAAACCTCCCTGGGCCATGAAATCTCCCGGGGCCAAGAAACCTCCCTGGGCCAAGAAACCTCCTTGAGCCATGAAACCTCCCTGGGCCATGAAGCAACCCTAGGCCAAGAAAACTCCCTGGGCCATGAAACCTCCCTGGGCCAAGAAACCTTCCTGGGCCAAGAAACCTCCTTGAGCCATGAAACCTGCCTGGGCCATGAAACCTCCCTAGGCCAAGAAACCACCATGGGCCATGAAACCTCCCGGGGCCAAGAAACCTCCCTGGGCCAAGAAACCTCCTTGAGCCATGAAACCTGCCTGGGCCATGAAACCTCCCTGGGCCAAGAAACCTCCTTGGGCCAAGAAACCTTCCTGGGCCATGAAACCTCCCAGGGCCATGAAACCTCCCTGGGCCAAGAAACCTCCCTGGGCCATGAAACCTTCCTGGAACCTATCTGGGCCATGAAACCTCCCTGGGCCATTAAACCTCCCTGGAACCTCTCTGGGCCAGGAAACCTCCCTGGAACATCCCTGGGCCAAGAACCTCCCTGGGCCAAGAAACCTCCCTGGCCCATGAAACCTCCCTGGCCAAGAAACCTCCTGGAGCCATGAAACCTCCCTGGGCCATGAAACTTTCCTGGGCCAAGAAACCTCCCTGGGCCAAGAAACCTCCCTGGGCCAAGAAACCTCCCTGGGCCAAGAAACCTCCCTGGGCCATGAAACCTCCCTGGGCCAAGAAACCTCCTTGAGCCAATAAACCTCCCTGGGCCATGAAACCTCCCTGGGCCATGAAACCTCCCTGGGCCAAGAAACCTCCTTGAGCCAATAAAACTCCCTGAGCCATGAAACCTCCCTGGGCCAAGAAAACTCCCTGGGCCCATAAACCTCTGTGGGCCCTGAAACCTCCCTGGGCCATGAAACCTCCCTGGGCCATTAGACCTCCCTGGAACCTCTCTGGGCCATGAAACCTCCCTGGAACTTCCCTGGGCCAAGAACCTCCCTGGGCCAAGAAACCTCCCTGGGCCATGAAACTTCCCTGGGCCAAGAAACCTCCCGGGGCCATGAAACCTCCCTGGGGCTAGAAAACTTTCATTGGCCAATAAACCTCCCTGGGCCATGAAACCTCCCTGGGCCAAGAAAACTCCCTGGGCCCATAAACCTCTATGGGCCCTGAAACCTCCCTGGGCCAATAAACCTCCCTGGGCCAATAAGCCTCCCTGGTCCATGAAACCTCCCTGGGCCATGAAACTTCCCTGGGCCAAGAAACCTCCCTGGGCCAAGAAACCTTCCTGGGCCATGAAACCTCCCTGGGCCAAGAAACTTCCTTGAGCCATTAAACACCTCCCTGGGCTATGAAACTTCCCTGGGCCATGAAACAACCCTGGGCCAAGAAACCTCGCTGGGCCATGAAACCTTCCTGGGCCAAGAAACCTCCCTGAAACCTCCCTGGGACAAGAAACCTCCATGGGCCAAGAAACCTCCCTGGGCCAAGAAACCTCCCTGGGCCATGAAACCTCCCTGGAACCTATCTGGGCCATGAAACCTCCCTGGGCCATTGAACCTCGCTGGAACCTCTCTGGGCCATGAAACCTCCCTGGGCCATGAAACCTCCCTGGGCCAAGAAACCTCCCTGGGCCATGAAACCTCCCTGGGCCAAGAAACCTCCCTGGGCCAAGAAACCTCCCTGGGCCATGAAGCCTCCCTGGAACCTCTCTGGGCCATGAAACCTCCCTGGAACATCCCTGGGCCAAGAACCTCCCTGGGCCAAGAAACCTCCCTGGGCCATGAAACCTCCCTGGGCCAAGAAACCTCCTTGAGCCATGAAACCTCCCTGGGCCATGAAACTTCCCTGGGCCAAGAAACCTCCCTGGGCCAAGAAACCTCCCTGGGCCATGAAACCTCCCTGGGCCAAGAAACCTTCTTGAGCCAATAAACCTCCCTGGGCCATGAAACCTCCCTGGGCCAAGAAAACTCCCTGGGCCCATAAACCTCTGTGGGCCCTAAAACCTCCCTGGGCCAAGAAACCTCCCTGGGCCAAGAAACCTCCCTGGGCCAAGCCATGAAACCTCCCTGGGCCATGGAACCTCCCTAGGCCAAGAAACCTCCCTGGGCCATGAAACCTCCCGGGGCCAAGAAACCTCCCTGGGCCAAGAAACCTCCTTGAGCCATGAAACCTCCCTGGGCCATGAAACAACCCTGGGCCAAGAAACCTCCCTGGGCCATGAAACCTCCCTGGGCCAAGAAACCTCTCTGGAACCTCACTGGGACAAGAAACCTCCATGGGCCAAGAAACCTCCCTGGGCCAGGAAACCTCCCTGGGCCTAGAAAACTTCCTGGGCCAATAAACCTCCCTGGGCCTAGAAAACTTCCTGGGCCAATAAACCTCCCTGGGCCATGAAACTTTCCTGGGCCAAGAAAACTCCCTGGGCCCATAAACCTCTATAGGCCCTGAAACCTTCCTGGGCCAATAAACCTCCCTGGGCCAAGAAACCTCCCTCGGCGATGAAACCTCCCTGGGCCAAGAAACCTCCCTGGAACCTCCCTGGGACAAGAAACCGCCCTGGAACCTCCCTGGGACAAGAAACCTCCCTGGGCCAAGAAACCTCCCTGGGCCAAGAAACCTCCCTGGGCCATGAAACGTTCCTGGAACCTATCTGGGCTATGAAACCTCCCTGGGCCAAGAAACCTCCCTGGGCCATGAAACCTCCCTGGGCCTAGAAAACTTCCTGGGCCAATAAACCTCCCTGGGCCATGAAACCTCCCTGGGCCAAGAAACCTCCCTGGGCCAAGAAACCTCCCTGGGCCATGAAACCTCCCTGGAACCTCTCTGGGCCATGAAACCTCCCTGGAACATCCCTGGGCCAAGAACCTCCCTGGGCCAAGAAACCTCCCTGGGCCATGAAACCTCCCTGGGCCAAGAAACCTTCCGGGGCCAAGAAACCTCCTTGAGCCATGAAACCTCCCTGGGCCATGAAACTTCCCTGGGCCAAGAAACCTCCCTGGGCCAAGAAACCTCCCTGGGCCATGAAACCTCCCTGGGCCAAGAAACTTCCTTGAGCCATTAAAAACCTCCCTGGGCCATGAAACCTCCCTGGGCCATGAAACGTCTCTGGAACCTATCTGGGCCATGAAACCTCCCTGGGCCATTGAACCTACCTGGAACCTCTCTGGGCCATGAAACCTCCCTGGGCCATGAAACCTCCCTGGGCCAAGAAACCTCCCTGAGTCATGAAACCTCCCTGGGCCAAGAAAACTCCCTGGGCCAAGAAAACTCCCTGGGCCCATATACCTCTGTGGGCCCTGAAACCTCCCTGGGCCATGAAACCTCCCTGGGCCAAGAAACCTCCCTGGGCCAAGAAACCTCCCTGGGCCAAGAAACCTCCCTGGACCAAGAAACCTTCCTGGGCAATGAAACCTCCCTGGGCCATGAAACCTCCCTAGGCCAAGAAACCACCCTGGGCCATGAAACCTCCCGGGGCCAAGAAACCTCCCTGGGCCAAGAAACCTCCCTGGGCCAAGAAACCTCCCTGGGCCAAGAAACCTCCCTGGGCCATGAAACCTCCCTGGAACCTCTCTGGGCCATAAAACCTCCCTGGAACATCCCTGGGCCAAGAACCTCCCTGGGCCAAGAAACCTCCCTGGGCCATGAAACCTCCCTAGGCCAAGAAACCTCCTTGAGCCATGAAACCTCCCTGGGCCATGAAACTTCCCTGGGCCAAGAAACCTCCCTGGGCCAAGAAACCTCCCTGGGCCATGAAACCACCCTGGGCCAAGAAACCTCCTTGAGCCAATAAACCTCCCTGGGCCATGAAACCTCCCTGGGCCAAGAAACCTCCTTGAGCCAATAAACCTCCCTGGGCCATGAAACCTCCCTGGGCCAAGAAAACTCCCTGGGCCCATAAACTTCTGTGGGCCATGAAACCTCCATGGGCCATGAAACCTCCCTGGGCCAAGAAACCTCCCTGGGCCAAGAAACCTCCCTGGGCCAAGAAACCTCCCTGGGCCAAGAAACCTCCCTGGGCCAAGAAACCTTCCTGAGCCAAGAAACCTCCTTGAGCCATGAAACCTCCCTGGGCCATGGAACCTCCCTAGGCCAAGAAACCTCCCTGGGCCATGAAATCTCCCGGGGCCAAGAAACCTCCCTGGGCCAAGAAACCTCCTTGAGCCATGAAACCTCCCTGGGCCATGAAGCAACCCTAGGCCAAGAAAACTCCCTGGGCCATGAAACCTCCCTGGGCCAAGAAACCTTCCTGGGCCAAGAAACCTCCTTGAGCCATGAAACCTGCCTGGGCCATGAAACCTCCCTAGGCCAAGAAACCACCCTGGGCCATGAAACTTCCCGGGGCCAAGAAACCTCCCTGGGCCAAGAAACCTCCTTGAGCCATGAAACCTGCCTGGGCCATGAAACCTCCCTGGGCCAAGAAACCTCCTTGGGCCAAGAAACCTTCCTGGGCCATGAAACCTCCCAGGGCCATGAAACCTCCCTGGGCCAAGAAACCTCCCTGGGCCATGAAACCTCCCTGGAACCTATCTGGGCCATGAAACCTCCCTGGGCCATTAAACCTCCCTGGAACCTCTCTGGGCCAGGAAACCTCCCTGGAACATCCCTGGGCCAAGAACCTCCCTGGGCCAAGAAACCTCCCTGGCCCATGAAACCTCCCTGGCCAAGAAACCTCCTGGAGCCATGAAACCTCCCTGGGCCATGAAACTTTCCTGGGCCAAGAAACCTCCCTGGGCCAAGAAACCTCCCTGGGCCAAGAAACCTCCCTGGGCCAAGAAACCTCCCTGGGCCATGAAACCTCCCTGGGCCAAGAAACCTCCTTGAGCCAATAAAACTCCCTGAGCCATGAAACCTCCCTGGGCCAAGAAAACTCCCTGGGCCCATAAACCTCTGTGGGCCCTGAAACCTCCCTGGGCCATGAAACCTCCCTGGGCCATTAGACCTCCCTGGAACCTCTCTGGGCCATGAAACCTCCCTGGAACTTCCCTGGGCCAAGAACCTCCCTGGGCCAAGAAACCTCCCTGGGCCATGAAACTTCCCTGGGCCAAGAAACCTCCCGGGGCCATGAAACCTCCCTGGGGCTAGAAAACTTTCATTGGCCAATAAACCTCCCTGGGCCATGAAACCTCCCTGGGCCAAGAAAACTCCCTGGGCCCATAAACCTCTATGGGCCCTGAAACCTCCCTGGGCCAATAAACCTCCCTGGGCCAATAAGCCTCCCTGGTCCATGAAACCTCCCTGGGCCATGAAACCTCCCTGGGCCATGAAACCTCCCTGGGCCAAGAAACCTCCCTGGGCCATGAAACCTCCCTGGGCCAAGAAACCTTCCGGGGCCAAGAAACCTCCTTGAGCCACGAAACCTCCCTGGGCCAAGAAACCTTCCTGGGCCATGAAACCTCCCTGGGCCAAGAAACTTCCTTGAGCCATTAAACACCTCCCTGGGCTATGAAACTTCCCTGGGCCATGAAACAACCCTGGGCCAAGAAACCTCGCTGGGCCATGAAACCTTCCTGGGCCAAGAAACCTCCCTGAAACCTCCCTGGGACAAGAAACCTCCATGGGCCAAGAAACCTCCCTGGGCCAAGAAACCTCCCTGGGCCATGAAACCTCCCTGGAACCTATCTGGGCCATGAAACCTCCCTGGGCCATTGAACCTCCCTGGAACCTCTCTGGGCCATGAAACCTCCCTGGGCCATGAAACCTCCCTGGGCCAAGAAACCTCCCTGGGCCATGAAACCTCCCTGGGCCAAGAAACCTCCCTGGGCCAAGAAACCTCCCTGGGCCATGAAACCTCCCTGGAACCTCTCTGGGCCATGAAACCTCCCTGGAACATCCCTGGGCCAAGAACCTCCCTGGGCCAAGAAACCTCCCTGGGCCATGAAACCTTCCTGGGCCAAGAAACCTCCTTGAGCCATGAAACCTCCCTGGGCCATGAAACTTCCCTGGGCCAAGAAACCTCCCTGGGCCAAGAAACCTCCCTGGGCCATGAAACCTCCCTGGGCCAAGAAACCTTCTTGAGCCAATAAACCTCCCTGGGCCATGAAACCTCCCTGGGCCAAGAAAACTCCCTGGGCCCATAAACCTCTGTGGGCCCTAAAACCTCCCTGGGCCAAGAAACCTCCCTGGGCCAAGAAACCTCCCTGGGCCAAGCCATGAAACCTCCCTGGGCCATGGAACCTCCCTAGGCCAAGAAACCTCCCTGGGCCATGAAACCTCCCGGGGCCAAGAAACCTCCCTGGGCCAAGAAACCTCCTTGAGCCATGAAACCTCCCTGGGCCATGAAACAACCCTTGGCCAAGAAACCTCCCTGGGCCATGAAACCTCCCTGGGCCAAGAAACCTCTCTGGAGCCTCACTGGGACAAGAAACCTCCATGGGCCAAGAAACCTCCCTGGGCCAGGAAACCTCCCTGGGCCTAGAAAACTTCCTGGGCCAATAAACCTCCCTGGGCCTAGAAAACTTCCTGGGCCAATAAACCTCCCTGGGCCATGAAACTTTCCTGGGCCAAGAAAACTCCCTGGGCCCATAAACCTCTATGGGCCCTGAAACCTTCCTGGGCCAATAAACCTCCCTGGGCCAAGAAACCTCCCTCGGCGATGAAACCTCCCTGGGCCAAGAAACCTCCCTGGAACCTCCCTGGGACAAGAAACTTCCCTCTGCCATGAAACGTCTCTGGAACCTATCTGGGCCATGAAACCTCCCTGGGCCATTGAACCTACCTGGAACCTCTCTGGGCCATGAAACCTCCCTGGGCCATGAAACCTCCCTGGGCCATGAAACGTCTCTGGAACCTATCTGGGCCATGAAACCTCCCTGGGCCATTGAACCTACCTGGAACCTCTCTGGGCCATGAAACCTCCCTGGGCCATGAAACCTCCCTGGGCCAAGAAACCTCCCTGAGTCATGAAACCTCCCTGGGCCAAGAAAACTCCCTGGGCCAAGAAAACTCCCTGGGCCCATATACCTCTGTGGGCCCTGAAACCTCCCTGGGCCATGAAACCTCCCTGGGCCAAGAAACCTCCCTGGGCCAAGAAACCTCCCTGGGCCAAGAAACCTCCCTGGACCAAGAAACCTTCCTGGGCAATGAAACCTCCCTGGGCCATGAAACCTCCCTAGGCCAAGAAACCACCCTGGGCCATGAAACCTCCCGGGGCCAAGAAACCTCCCTGGGCCAAGAAACCTCCCTGGGCCAAGAAACCTCCCTGGGCCAAGAAACCTCCCTGGGCCATGAAACCTCCCTGGAACCTCTCTGGGCCATAAAACCTCCCTGGAACATCCCTGGGCCAAGAACCTCCCTGGGCCAAGAAACCTCCCTGGGCCATGAAACCTCCCTAGGCCAAGAAACCTCCTTGAGCCATGAAACCTCCCTGGGCCATGAAACTTCCCTGGGCCAAGAAACCTCCCTGGGCCAAGAAACCTCCCTGGGCCATGAAACCACCCTGGGCCAAGAAACCTCCTTGAGCCAATAAACCTCCCTGGGCCATGAAACCTCCCTGGGCCAAGAAACCTCCTTGAGCCAATAAACCTCCCTGGGCCATGAAACCTCCCTGGGCCAAGAAAACTCCCTGGGCCCATAAACCTCTGTGGGCCATGAAACCTCCATGGGCCATGAAACCTCCCTGGGCCAAGAAACCTCCCTGGGCCAAGAAACCTCCCTGGGCCAAGAAACCTCCCTGGGCCAAGAAACCTCCCTGGGCCAAGAAACCTTCCTGAGCCAAGAAACCTCCTTGAGCCATGAAACCTCCCTGGGCCATGGAACCTCCCTAGGCCAAGAAACCTCCCTGGGCCATGAAATCTCCCGGGGCCAAGAAACCTCCCTGGGCCAAGAAACCTCCTTGAGCCATGAAACCTCCCTGGGCCATGAAGCAACCCTAGGCCAAGAAAACTCCCTGGGCCATGAAACCTCCCTGGGCCAAGAAACCTTCCTGGGCCAAGAAACCTCCTTGAGCCATGAAACCTGCCTGGGCCATGAAACCTCCCTAGGCCAAGAAACCACCCTGGGCCATGAAACTTCCCGGGGCCAAGAAACCTCCCTGGGCCAAGAAACCTCCTTGAGCCATGAAACCTGCCTGGGCCATGAAACCTCCCAGGGCCATGAAACCTCCCTGGGCCAAGAAACCTCCCTGGGCCATGAAACCTCCCTGGAACCTATCTGGGCCATGAAACCTCCCTGGGCCATTAAACCTCCCTGGAACCTCTCTGGGCCAGGAAACCTCCCTGGAACATCCCTGGGCCAAGAACCTCCCTGGGCCAAGAAACCTCCCTGGCCCATGAAACCTCCCTGGCCAAGAAACCTCCTGGAGCCATGAAACCTCCCTGGGCCATGAAACTTTCCTGGGCCAAGAAACCTCCCTGGGCCAAGAAACCTCCCTGGGCCAAGAAACCTCCCTGGGCCAAGAAACCTCCCTGGGCCATGAAACCTCCCTGGGCCAAGAAACCTCCTTGAGCCAATAAACCTCCCTGAGCCATGAAACCTCCCTGGGCCAAGAAAACTCCCTGGGCCCATAAACCTCTGTGGGCCCTGAAACCTCCCTGGGCCATGAAACCTCCCTGGGCCATTAGACCTCCCTGGAACCTCTCTGGGCCATGAAACCTCCCTGGAACTTCCCTGGGCCAAGAACCTCCCTGGGCCAAGAAACCTCCCTGGGCCATGAAACTTCCCTGGGCCAAGAAACCTCCCGGGGCCATGAAACCTCCCTGGGGCTAGAAAACTTTCATTGGCCAATAAACCTCCCTGGGCCATGAAACCTCCCTGGGCCAAGAAAACTCCCTGGGCCCATAAACCTCTATGGGCCCTGAAACCTCCCTCTGCCAATAAACCTCCCTGGGCCAATAAGCCTCCCTGGTCCATGAAACCTCCCTGGGCCATGAAACCTCCCTGGGCCATGAAACCTCCCTGGGCCAAGAAACCTCCCTGGGCCATGAAACCTCCCTGGGCCAAGAAACCTTCCGGGGCCAAGAAACCTCCTTGAGCCACGAAACCTCCCTGGGCCAAGAAACCTTCCTGGGCCATGAAACCTCCCTGGGCCAAGAAACTTCCTTGAGCCATTAAACACCTCCCTGGGCTATGAAACTTCCCTGGGCCATGAAACAACCCTGGGCCAAGAAACCTCGCTGGGCCATGAAACCTTCCTGGGCCAAGAAACCTCCCTGAAACCTCCCTGGGACAAGAAACCTCCATGGGCCAAGAAACCTCCCTGGGCCAAGAAACCTCCCTGGGCCATGAAACCTCCCTGGAACCTATCTGGGCCATGAAACCTCCCTGGGCCATTGAACCTCCCTGGAACCTCTCTGGGCCATGAAACCTCCCTGGGCCATGAAACCTCCCTGGGCCAAGAAACCTCCCTGGGCCATGAAACCTCCCTGGGCCAAGAAACCTCCCTGGGCCAAGAAACCTCCCTGGGCCATGAAACCTCCCTGGAACCTCTCTGGGCCATGAAACCTCCCTGGAACATCCCTGGGCCAAGAACCTCCCTGGGCCAAGAAACCTCCCTGGGCCATGAAACCTCCCTGGGCCAAGAAACCTCCCTGGGCCAAGAAACCTCCCTGGGCCATGAAACCTCCCTGGAACCTCTCTGGGCCATGAAACCTCCCTGGAACATCCCTGGGCCAAGAACCTCCCTGGGCCAAGAAACCTCCTTGAGCCATGAAACCTCCCTGGGCCAAGAAAACTCCCTGGGCCCATAAACCTCTGTGGGCCCTAAAACCTCCCTGGGCCAAGAAACCTCCCTGGGCCAAGAAACCTCCCTGGGCCAAGCCATGAAACCTCCCTGGGCCATGGAACCTCCCTAGGCCAAGAAACCTCCCTGGGCCATGAAACCTCCCGGGGCCAAGAAACCTCCCTGGGCCAAGAAACCTCCTTGAGCCATGAAACCTCCCTGGGCCATGAAACAACCCTGGGCCAAGAAACCTCCCTGGGCCATGAAACCTCCCTGGGCCAAGAAACCTCTCTGGAGCCTCACTGGGACAAGAAACCTCCATGGGCCAAGAAACCTCCCTGGGCCAGGAAACCTCCCTGGGCCTAGAAAACTTCCTGGGCCAATAAACCTCCCTGGGCCTAGAAAACTTCCTGGGCCAATAAACCTCCCTGGGCCATGAAACTTTCCTGGGCCAAGAAAACTCCCTGGGCCCATAAACCTCTATGGGCCCTGAAACCTTCCTGGGCCAATAAACCTCCCTGGGCCAAGAAACCTCCCTCGGCGATGAAACCTCCCTGGGCCAAGAAACCTCCCTGGAACCTCCCTGGGACAAGAAACTTCCCTGGAACCTCCCTGGGACAAGAAACCTCCATGGGCCAAGAAACCTCCCTGGGCCAAGAAACCTCCCTGGGCCATGAAACGTCCCTGGAACCTATCTGGGCTATGAAACCTCCCTGGGCCAAGAAACCTCCCTGGGCCATGAAACCTCCCTGGGCCTAGAAAACTTCCTGGGCCAATAAACCTCCCTGGGCCATGAAACCTCCCTGGGCCAAGAAACCTCCCTGGGCCAAGAAACCTCCCTGGGCCATGAAACCTCCCTGGAACCTCTCTGGGCCATGAAACCTCCCTGGAACATCCCTGGGCCAAGAACCTCCCTGGGCCAAGAAACCTCCCTGGGCCATGAAACCTCCCTGGGCCAAGAAACCTTCCGGGGCCAAGAAACCTCCTTGAGCCATGAAACCTCCCTGGGCCATGAAACTTCCCTGGGCCAAGAAACCTCCCTGGGCCAAGAAACCTCCCTGGGCCATGAAACCTCCCTGGGCCAAGAAACTTCCTTGAGCCATAAAAAACCTCCCTGGGCCATGAAACCTCCCTGGGCCATGAAACGTCTCTGGAACCTATCTGGGCCATGAAACCTCCCTGGGCCAAGAAACCTCCCTGGGCCATGAAACCTCCCTGGGCCTAGAAAACTTCCTGGGCCAATAAACCTCTCTGGGCCATGAAACTTCCCTGGGCCAAGAAAACTACCTGGGCCCATAAACCTCTATGGACCCTGAAACCTCCCTGGGCCAATAAACCTATCTGGGCCAATAAGCCTCCCTGGGCCATGAAACCTCCCTGGGCCATGAAACCTCCCTGGGCCATGAAACCTCCCTGGGCCAAGAAACCTCCCTGGGCCATGAAACCTCCCTGGGCCAAGAAACCTTCCAGGGCCAAGAAACCTCCTTCAGCCATGAAACCTCCCTGGGCCATGAAACTTCCCGGGGCCAAGAAACCTCCCTGGGCCAAGAAACCTCCCTGGGCCATGAAACCTCCCTGGGCCAAGAAACTTCCTTGAGCCATTAAAAACCTCCCTGGGCCATAAAACTTTCCTGGGCCATGAAACTTCCCTGGGCCAAGAAACCTCCCTGGAACCTTCCTGGGACAAGAAACCTCCATGGGCCAAGAAACCTCCCTGGGCCAAGAAACCTCCCTGGGCCATGAAACCTTCCTGGAACCAATCTGGGCCATGAAACCTCCCTGGGCCATTGAAACTCCCTGGATCCTCTCTGGGCCATGAAACCTCCCTGGGCCATTGAACCTCCCTGGATCCTCTCTGGGCCATGAAACCTCCCTGGGCCATGAAGCCTCCCTGGGCCAAGAAACCTCCCTGGGCCATGAAACCTTCCTGGAACCTATCTGGGCCATGAAACTTCCCTGGGCCATTGAACCTCCCTGGAACCTCTCTGGGCCATGAAACCTAGCTGGGCCATGAAACCTCCCTGGGCCAAGAAACCTCCCTGGGCCATGAAACCTCCCTGGGCCAAGAAAACTCCCTGGGGCTAATAAACCTCCCTGGGCCATGAAACCTCCCTGGGCCAAGAAACCTCCCTGGGCCATGAAACCTCCCTGGAACCTATCTGGGCCATGAAACCTCCCTGGGCCATTGAACCTCCCTGGAACCTCTCTGGGCCATGAAACCTCCCTGGGCCATGAAACTTCCCTGGGCCAAGAAAACTCCCTGGGCCCAAAAACCTCTATGGGCCCTGAAACCTCCCTGGGCCAATAAACCTCCCTGGGCCAATAAGCCTCCCTGGGCCATGAAACCTCCCTGGGCCATGAAACCTCCCTGGGCCATGAAACCTCCCTGGGCCAATAAACCTTCCTGGGCCATGAAACTTCCCTGGGCCAAGAAAACTCCCTGGGCCCAAAAACCTCTATGGGCCCTGAAACCTCCCTGGGCCAAGAAACCTCCCTGGGCCATGAAACCTTCCTGGGCCAAGAAACCTCCTTGAGCCATGAAACCTCCCTGGGCCATGAAACTTCCCTGGGCCAAGAAACCTCCCTGGGCCAAGAAACCTCCCTGGGCCATGAAACCTCCCTGGGCCAAGAAACCTTCTTGAGCCAATAAACCTCCCTGGGCCATGAAACCTCCCTGGGCAAAGAAAACTCCCTGGGCCCATAAACCTCTGTGGGCCCTAAAACCTCCCTGGGCCAAGAAACCTCCCTGGGCCAAGAAACCTCCCTGGGCCAAGCCATGAAACCTCCCTGGGCCATGGAACCTCCCTAGGCCAAGAAACCTCCCTGGGCCATGAAACCTCCCGGGGCCAAGAAACCTCCCTGGGCCAAGAAACCTCCTTGAGCCATGAAACCTCCCTGGGCCATGAAACAACCCTGGGCCAAGAAACCTCCCTGGGCCATGAAACCTCCCTGGGCCAAGAAACCTCTCTGGAGCCTCACTGGGACAAGAAACCTCCATGGGCCAAGAAACCTCCCTGGGCCAGGAAACCTCCCTGGGCCTAGAAAACTTCCTGGGCCAATAAACCTCCCTGGGCCTAGAAAACTTCCTGGGCCAATAAACCTCCCTGGGCCATGAAACTTTCCTGGGCCAAGAAAACTCCCTTGGCCCATAAACCTCTATGGGCCCTGAAACCTTCCTGGGCCAATAAACCTCCCTGGGCCAAGAAACCTCCCTCGGCGATGAAACCTCCCTGGGCCAAGAAACCTCCCTGGAACCTCCCTGGGACAAGAAACTTCCCTGGAACCTCCCTGGGACAAGAAACCTCCATGGGCCAAGAAACCTCCCTGGGCCAAGAAACCTCCCTGGGCCATGAAACGTCCCTGGAACCTATCTGGGCTATGAAACCTCCCTGGGCCAAGAAACCTCCCTGGGCCATGAAACCTCCCTGGGCCTAGAAAACTTCCTGGGCCAATAAACCTCCCTGGGCCATGAAACCTCCCTGGGCCAAGAAACCTCCCTGGGCCAAGAAACCTCCCTGGGCCATGAAACCTCCCTGGAACCTCTCTGGGCCATGAAACCTCCCTGGAACATCCCTGGGCCAAGAACCTCCCTGGGCCAAGAAACCTCCCTGGGCCATGAAACCTCCCTGGGCCAAGAAACCTTCCGGGGCCAAGAAACCTCCTTGAGCCATGAAACCTCCCTGGGCCATGAAACTTCCCTGGGCCAAGAAACCTCCCTGGGCCAAGAAACCTCCCTGGGCCATGAAACCTCCCTGGGCCAAGAAACTTCCTTGAGCCATAAAAAACCTCCCTGGGCCATGAAACCTCCCTGGGCCATGAAACGTCTCTGGAACCTATCTGGGCCATGAAACCTCCCTGGGCCAAGAAACCTCCCTGGGCCATGAAACCTCCCTGGGCCTAGAAAACTTCCTGGGCCAATAAACCTCTCTGGGCCATGAAACTTCCCTGGGCCAAGAAAACTACCTGGGCCCATAAACCTCTATGGACCCTGAAACCTCCCTGGGCCAATAAACCTATCTGGGCCAATAAGCCTCCCTGGGCCATGAAACCTCCCTGGGCCATGAAACCTCCCTGGGCCATGAAACCTCCCTGGGCCAAGAAACCTCCCTGGGCCATGAAACCTCCCTGGGCCAAGAAACCTTCCAGGGCCAAGAAACCTCCTTCAGCCATGAAACCTCCCTGGGCCATGAAACTTCCCGGGGCCAAGAAACCTCCCTGGGCCAAGAAACCTCCCTGGGCCATGAAACCTCCCTGGGCCAAGAAACTTCCTTGAGCCATTAAAAACCTCCCTGGGCCATAAAACTTTCCTGGGCCATGAAACTTCCCTGGGCCAAGAAACCTCCCTGGAACCTTCCTGGGACAAGAAACCTCCATGGGCCAAGAAACCTCCCTGGGCCAAGAAACCTCCCTGGGCCATGAAACCTTCCTGGAACCAATCTGGGCCATGAAACCTCCCTGGGCCATTGAAACTCCCTGGATCCTCTCTGGGCCATGAAACCTCCCTGGGCCATGAAGCCTCCCTGGGCCAAGAAACCTCCCTGGGCCATGAAACCTTCCTGGAACCTATCTGGGCCATGAAACTTCCCTGGGCCATTGAACCTCCCTGGAACCTCTCTGGGCCATGAAACCTAGCTGGGCCATGAAACCTCCCTGGGCCAAGAAACCTCCCTGGGCCATGAAACCTCCCTGGGCCAAGAAAACTCCCTGGGGCTAATAAACCTCCCTGGGCCATGAAACCTCCCTGGGCCAAGAAACCTCCCTGGGCCATGAAACCTCCCTGGAACCTATCTGGGCCATGAAACCTCCCTGGGCCATTGAACCTCCCTGGAACCTCTCTGGGCCATGAAACCTCCCTGGGCCATGA
Organism: Arenicola marina; assembly: GCA_964019135.1. NCBI lineage: Eukaryota > Metazoa > Annelida > Polychaeta > Arenicolidae > Arenicola > Arenicola marina. Next base: position 20,916,733 of record OZ025259.1, on the reverse strand, counting down.
AACTTCCCTGGGCCAAGAAAACTCCCTGGGCCCAAAAACCTCTATGGGCCCTGAAACCTCCCTGGGCCAATAAACCTCCCTGGGCCAATAAGCCTCCCTGGGCCATGAAACCTCCCTGGGCCATGAAACCTCCCTGGGCCATGAAACCTCCCTGGGCCAATAAACCTTCCTGGGCCATGAAACTTCCCTGGGCCAAGAAAACTCCCTGGGCCCAAAAACCTCTATGGGCCCTGAAACCTCCCTGGGCCAATAAACCTCCCTGGGCCAATAAGCCTCCCTGGGCCATGAAACCTCCCTGGGCGATGAAACCTCCCTGGGCCATGAAACCTCCCTGGGCCAAAAAACCTCCCTGGGCCATGAAACCTCCCTGGGCCAAGAAACCTTCCGGGGCCAAGAAAGCTCCTTGAGCCATGAAACCTCCCTGGGCCAAGAAACCTCCCTGGGCCATGAAACCTCCCTGGGCCAAGAAACTTCCTTGAGCCATTAAAAACCTCTCTGGGCCATGAAACTTTCCCGGGCCATGAAACAACCCTGGGCCAAGAAACCTCCCTGGTCCATGAAACCTCCCTGGGCCAAGAAACCTCCCTGGAACCTCCCTGAGCCAAGAAACCTCCATGGGCCAAGAAACCTCCCTGGGCCAAGAAACCTCCCTGGGCCATGAAACCTCCCTGGAACCTATCTGGGCCATGAAACCTCCCTGGGCCATTGAACCTCCCTGGAACCTCTCTGGGCTATGAAACCTCCCTGGGCCATGAAACCTCCCTGGGCCAAGAAACCTCCCTGGGCCATGAAACCTCCCTGGGCCAAGAAACCTCCCTGGGCCAAGAAACCTCCCTGGGCCAAGAAACCTCCCTGGGCCAAGAAACCTCCCTGGGCCATGAAACCTCCCTGGGCCAAGAAACCTCCATGGGCCAAGAAACCTCCCTGGGCCAAGAAACCTCCCTGGGCCATGAAACCTCCCTGGAACCTATCTGGGCCATGAAACCTCCCTGGGCCATTGAACCTCCCTGGAACCTCTCTGGGCCATAGAACCTCCCTGGGCCAAGAAACCTCCCTGGGCCATGAAACCTCCCTGGGCCAAGAAAACTCCCTGGGCCAATAAACCTCCCTGGGCCATGAAACCTCCCTGTGCCAAGAAAACTCCCTGGGCCCATAAACCTCTGTGGGCCCTGAAACCTCCCTGGGCCATGAAACCTCCCTGGGCCATTAAACCTCCCTGGGCCAAGAAACCTCCCTGGAACCTCCCTGGGACAAGAAACCTCCATGGGCCAAGAAACCTCCCTGGGCCAAGAAACCTCCCTGGGCCATGAAACCTCCCTGGAACCTATCTGGGCCATGAAACCTCCCTGGGCCATTGAACCTCCCTGGAACCTCTCTGGGCCATGAAACCTCCCTGGGCCATGAAACCTCCCTGGGCCAAGAAACCTCCCTGGGCCATGAAACCTCCCTGGGCCAAGAAACCTCCCTGGGCCATGAAACCTCCCTGGGCCAAGAAACCTCCCTGGGCCATGAAACCTCCCTGGGCCTAGAAAACTTCCTGGGCCAAGAAACCTCCCTGGGCCAGGAAACCTCCCTGGGCCTAGAAAACTTCCTGGGCCAATAAACCTCCCTGGGCCTAGAAAACTTCCTGGGCCAATAAACCTCCCTGGGCCATGAAACTTTCCTGGGCCAAGAAAACTCCCTGGGCCCATAAACCTCTATGGGCCCTGAAACCTTCCTGGGCCAATAAACCTCCCTGGGCCAAGAAACCTCCCTCGGCGATGAAACCTCCCTGGGCCAAGAAACCTCCCTGGAACCTCCCTGGGACAAGAAACTTCCCTGGAACCTCCCTGGGACAAGAAACCTCCATGGGCCAAGAAACCTCCCTGGGCCAAGAAACCTCCCTGGGCCATGAAACGTCCCTGGAACCTATCTGGGCTATGAAACCTCCCTGGGCCAAGAAACCTCCCTGGGCCATGAAACCTCCCTGGGCCTAGAAAACTTCCTGGGCCAAGAAACCTCCCTGGGCCAAGAAACCTCCCTGGGCCATGAAACCTCCCTGGAACCTCTCTGGGCCATGAAACCTCCCTGGAACATCCCTGGGCCAAGAACCTCCCTGGGCCAAGAAACCTCCCTGGGCCATGAAACCTCCCTGGGCCAAGAAACCTTCCGGGGCCAAGAAACCTCCTTGAGCCATGAAACCTCCCTGGGCCATGAAACTTCCCTGGGCCAAGAAACCTCCCTGGGCCAAGAAACCTCCCTGGGCCATGAAACCTCCCTGGGCCAAGAAACTTCCTTGAGCCATAAAAAACCTCCCTGGGCCATGAAACCTCCCTGGGCCATGAAACGTCTCTGGAACCTATCTGGGCCATGAAACCTCCCTGGGCCAAGAAACCTCCCTGGGCCATGAAACCTCCCTGGGCCTAGAAAACTTCCTGGGCCAATAAACCTCTCTGGGCCATGAAACTTCCCTGGGCCAAGAAAACTACCTGGGCCCATAAACCTCTATGGACCCTGAAACCTCCCTGGGCCAATAAACCTATCTGGGCCAATAAGCCTCCCTGGGCCATGAAACCTCCCTGGGCCATGAAACCTCCCTGGGCCATGAAACCTCCCTGGGCCAAGAAACCTCCCTGGGCCATGAAACCTCCCTGGGCCAAGAAACCTTCCAGGGCCAAGAAACCTCCTTCAGCCATGAAACCTCCCTGGGCCATGAAACTTCCCGGGGCCAAGAAACCTCCCTGGGCCAAGAAACCTCCCTGGGCCATGAAACCTCCCTGGGCCAAGAAACTTCCTTGAGCCATTAAAAACCTCCCTGGGCCATAAAACTTTCCTGGGCCATGAAACTTCCCTGGGCCAAGAAACCTCCCTGGAACCTTCCTGGGACAAGAAACCTCCATGGGCCAAGAAACCTCCCTGGGCCAAGAAACCTCCCTGGGCCATGAAACCTTCCTGGAACCAATCTGGGCCATGAAACCTCCCTGGGCCATTGAAACTCCCTGGATCCTCTCTGGGCCATGAAACCTCCCTGGGCCATTGAACCTCCCTGGATCCTCTCTGGGCCATGAAACCTCCCTGGGCCATGAAGCCTCCCTGGGCCAAGAAACCTCCCTGGGCCATGAAACCTTCCTGGAACCTATCTGGGCCATGAAACTTCCCTGGGCCATTGAACCTCCCTGGAACCTCTCTGGGCCATGAAACCTAGCTGGGCCATGAAACCTCCCTGGGCCAAGAAACCTCCCTGGGCCATGAAACCTCCCTGGGCCAAGAAAACTCCCTGGGGCTAATAAACCTCCCTGGGCCATGAAACCTCCCTGGGCCAAGAAACCTCCCTGGGCCATGAAACCTCCCTGGAACCTATCTGGGCCATGAAACCTCCCTGGGCCATTGAACCTCCCTGGAACCTCTCTGGGCCATGAAACCTCCCTGGGCCATGAAACTTCCCTGGGCCAAGAAAACTCCCTGGGCCCAAAAACCTCTATGGGCCCTGAAACCTCCCTGGGCCAATAAACCTCCCTGGGCCAATAAGCCTCCCTGGGCCATGAAACCTCCCTGGGCCATGAAACCTCCCTGGGCCATGAAACCTCCCTGGGCCAATAAACCTTCCTGGGCCATGAAACTTCCCTGGGCCAAGAAAACTCCCTGGGCCCAAAAACCTCAATGGGCCCTGAAACCTCCCTGGGCCAATAAACCTCCCTGGGCCAATAAGCCTCCCTGGGCCATGAAACCTCCCTGGGCGATGAAACCTCCCTGGGCCATGAAACCTCCCTGGGCCAAAAAACCTCCCTGGGCCATGAAACCTCCCTGGGCCAAGAAACCTCCCTGGGCCATGAAACCTTCCTGGGCCAAGAAACCTCCTTGAGCCATGAAACCTCCCTGGGCCATGAAACTTCCCTGGGCCAAGAAACCTCCCTGGGCCAAGAAACCTCCCTGGGCCATGAAACCTCCCTGGGCCAAGAAACTTCCTTGAGCCATAAAAAACCTCCCTGGGCCATGAAACCTCCCTGGGCCATGAAACGTCTCTGGAACCTATCTGGGCCATGAAACCTCCCTGGGCCAAGAAACCTCCCTGGGCCATGAAACCTCCCTGGGCCTAGAAAACTTCCTGGGCCAATAAACCTCTCTGGGCCATGAAACTTCCCTGGGCCAAGAAAACTACCTGGGCCCATAAACCTCTATGGACCCTGAAACCTCCCTGGGCCAATAAACCTATCTGGGCCAATAAGCCTCCCTGGGCCATGAAACCTCCCTGGGCCATGAAACCTCCCTGGGCCATGAAACCTCCCTGGGCCAAGAAACCTCCCTGGGCCATGAAACCTCCCTGGGCCAAGAAACCTTCCAGGGCCAAGAAACCTCCTTCAGCCATGAAACCTCCCTGGGCCATGAAACTTCCCGGGGCCAAGAAACCTCCCTGGGCCAAGAAACCTCCCTGGGCCATGAAACCTCCCTGGGCCAAGAAACTTCCTTGAGCCATTAAAAACCTCCCTGGGCCATAAAACTTTCCTGGGCCATGAAACTTCCCTGGGCCAAGAAACCTCCCTGGAACCTTCCTGGGACAAGAAACCTCCATGGGCCAAGAAACCTCCCTGGGCCAAGAAACCTCCCTGGGCCATGAAACCTTCCTGGAACCAATCTGGGCCATGAAACCTCCCTGGGCCATTGAAACTCCCTGGATCCTCTCTGGGCCATGAAACCTCCCTGGGCCATTGAACCTCCCTGGATCCTCTCTGGGCCATAAAACCTCCCTGGGCCATGAAGCCTCCCTGGGCCAAGAAACCTCCCTGGGCCATGAAACCTTCCTGGAACCTATCTGGGCCATGAAACTTCCCTGGGCCATTGAACCTCCCTGGAACCTCTCTGGGCCATGAAACCTAGCTGGGCCATGAAACCTCCCTGGGCCAAGAAACCTCCCTGGGCCATGAAACCTCCCTGGGCCAAGAAAACTCCCTGGGGCTAATAAACCTCCCTGGGCCATGAAACCTCCCTGGGCCAAGAAACCTCCCTGGGCCATGAAACCTCCCTGGAACCTATCTGGGCCATGAAACCTCCCTGGGCCATTGAACCTCCCTGGAACCTCTCTGGGCCATGAAACCTCCCTGGGCCATGAAACTTCCCTGGGCCAAGAAAACTCCCTGGGCCCAAAAACCTCTATGGGCCCTGAAACCTCCCTGGGCCAATAAACCTCCCTGGGCCAATAAGCCTCCCTGGGCCATGAAACCTCCCTGGGCCATGAAACCTCCCTGGGCCATGAAACCTCCCTGGGCCAATAAACCTTCCTGGGCCATGAAACTTCCCTGGGCCAAGAAAACTCCCTGGGCCCAAAAACCTCAATGGGCCCTGAAACCTCCCTGGGCCAATAAACCTCCCTGGGCCAATAAGCCTCCCTGGGCCATGAAACCTCCCTGGGCGATGAAACCTCCCTGGGCCATGAAACCTCCCTGGGCCAAAAAACCTCCCTGGGCCATGAAACCTCCCTGGGCCAAGAAACCTCCCTGGGCCATGAAACCTTCCTGGGCCAAGAAACCTCCTTGAGCCATGAAACCTCCCTGGGCCATGAAACTTCCCTGGGCCAAGAAACCTCCCTGGGCCAAGAAACCTCCCTGGGCCATGAAACCTCCCTGGGCCAAGAAACCTTCTTGAGCCAATAAACCTCCCTGGGCCATGAAACCTCCCTGGGCCAAGAAAACTCCCTGGGCCCATAAACCTCTGTGGGCCCTAAAACCTCCCTGGGCCAAGAAACCTCCCTGGGCCAAGAAACCTCCCTGGGCCAAGCCATGAAACCTCCCTGGGCCATGGAACCTCCCTAGGCCAAGAAACCTCCCTGGGCCATGAAACCTCCCGGGGCCAAGAAACCTCCCTGGGCCAAGAAACCTCCTTGAGCCATGAAACCTCCCTGGGCCATGAAACAACCCTGGGCCAAGAAACCTCCCTGGGCCATGAAACCTCCCTGGGCCAAGAAACCTCTCTGGAGCCTCACTGGGACAAGAAACCTCCATGGGCCAAGAAACCTCCCTGGGCCAGGAAACCTCCCTGGGCCTAGAAAACTTCCTGGGCCAATAAACCTCCCTGGGCCTAGAAAACTTCCTGGGCCAATAAACCTCCCTGGGCCATGAAACTTTCCTGGGCCAAGAAAACTCCCTGGGCCCATAAACCTCTATGGGCCCTGAAACCTTCCTGGGCCAATAAACCTCCCTGGGCCAAGAAACCTCCCTCGGCGATGAAACCTCCCTGGGCCAAGAAACCTCCCTGGAACCTCCCTGGGACAAGAAACTTCCCTGGAACCTCCCTGGGACAAGAAACCTCCATGGGCCAAGAAACCTCCCTGGGCCAAGAAACCTCCCTGGGCCATGAAACGTCCCTGGAACCTATCTGGGCTATGAAACCTCCCTGGGCCAAGAAACCTCCCTGGGCCATGAAACCTCCCTGGGCCTAGAAAACTTCCTGGGCCAATAAACCTCCCTGGGCCATGAAACCTCCCTGGGCCAAGAAACCTCCCTGGGCCAAGAAACCTCCCTGGGCCATGAAACCTCCCTGGAACCTCTCTGGGCCATGAAACCTCCCTGGAACATCCCTGGGCCAAGAACCTCCCTGGGCCAAGAAACCTCCCTGGGCCATGAAACCTCCCTGGGCCAAGAAACCTTCCGGGGCCAAGAAACCTCCTTGAGCCATGAAACCTCCCTGGGCCATGAAACTTCCCTGGGCCAAGAAACCTCCCTGGGCCAAGAAACCTCCCTGAGCCATGAAACCTCCCTGGGCCAAGAAACTTCCTTGAGCCATAAAAAACCTCCCTGGGCCATGAAACCTCCCTGGGCCATGAAACGTCTCTGGAACCTATCTGGGCCATGAAACCTCCCTGGGCCAAGAAACCTCCCTGGGCCATGAAACCTCCCTGGGCCTAGAAAACTTCCTGGGCCAATAAACCTCTCTGGGCCATGAAACTTCCCTGGGCCAAGAAAACTACCTGGGCCCATAAACCTCTATGGACCCTGAAACCTCTCTGGGCCAATAAACCTATCTGGGCCAATAAGCCTCCCTGGGCCATGAAACCTCCCTGGGCCATGAAACCTCCCTGGGCCATGAAACCTCCCTGGGCCAAGAAACCTCCCTGGGCCATGAAACCTCCCTGGGCCAAGAAACCTTCCGAGGCCAAGAAACCTCCTTCAGCCATGAAACCTCCCTGGGCCATGAAACTTCCCGGGGCCAAGAAACCTCCCTGGGCCAAGAAACCTCCCTGGGCCATGAAACCTCCCTGGGCCAAGAAACTTCCTTGAGCCATTAAAAACCTCCCTGGGCCATAAAACTTTCCTGGGCCATGAAACTTCCCTGGGCCAAGAAACCTCCCTGGAACCTTCCTGGGACAAGAAACCTCCATGGGCCAAGAAACCTCCCTGGGCCAAGAAACCTCCCTGGGCCATGAAACCTTCCTGGAACCAATCTGGGCCATGAAACCTCCCTGGGCCATTGAAACTCCCTGGATCCTCTCTGGGCCATGAAACCTCCCTGGGCCATTGAACCTCCCTGGATCCTCTCTGGGCCATGAAACCTCCCTGGGCCATGAAGCCTCCCTGGGCCAAGAAACCTCCCTGGGCCATGAAACCTTCCTGGAACCTATCTGGGCCATGAAACTTCCCTGGGCCATTGAACCTCCCTGGAACCTCTCTGGGCCATGAAACCTAGCTGGGCCATGAAACCTCCCTGGGCCAAGAAACCTCCCTGGGCCATGAAACCTCCCTGGGCCAAGAAAACTCCCTGGGGCTAATAAACCTCCCTGGGCCATGAAACCTCCCTGGGCCAAGAAACCTCCCTGGGCCATGAAACCTCCCTGGAACCTATCTGGGCCATGAAACCTCCCTGGGCCATTGAACCTCCCTGGAACCTCTCTGGGCCATGAAACCTCCCTGGGCCATGAAACTTCCCTGGGCCAAGAAAACTCCCTGGGCCCAAAAACCTCTATGGGCCCTGAAACCTCCCTGGGCCAATAAACCTCCCTGGGCCAATAAGCCTCCCTGGGCCATGAAACCTCCCTGGGCCATGAAACCTCCCTGGGCCATGAAACCTCCCTGGGCCAATAAACCTTCCTGGGCCATGAAACTTCCCTGGGCCAAGAAAACTCCCTGGGCCCAAAAACCTCTATGGGCCCTGAAACCTCCCTGGGCCAATAAACCTCCCTGGGCCAATAAGCCTCCCTGGGCCATGAAACCTCCCTGGGCGATGAAACCTCCCTGGGCCATGAAACCTCCCTGGGCCAAAAAACCTCCCTGGGCCATGAAACCTCCCTGGGCCAAGAAACCTTCCGGGGCCAAGAAAGCTCCTTGAGCCATGAAACCTCCCTGGGCCAAGAAACCTCCCTGGGCCATGAAACCTCCCTGGGCCAAGAAACTTCCTTGAGCCATTAAAAACCTCTCTGGGCCATGAAACTTTCCCGGGCCATGAAACAACCCTGGGCCAAGAAACCTCCCTGGTCCATGAAACCTCCCTGGGCCAAGAAACCTCCCTGGAACCTCCCTGAGCCAAGAAACCTCCATGGGCCAAGAAACCTCCCTGGGCCAAGAAACCTCCCTGGGCCATGAAACCTCCCTGGAACCTATCTGGGCCATGAAACCTCCCTGGGCCATTGAACCTCCCTGGAACCTCTCTGGGCTATGAAACCTCCCTGGGCCATGAAACCTCCCTGGGCCAAGAAACCTCCCTGGGCCATGAAACCTCCCTGGGCCAAGAAACCTCCCTGGGCCAAGAAACCTCCCTGGGTCAAGAAACCTCCCTGGGCCAAGAAACCTCCCTGGGCCATGAAACCTCCCTGGGCCAAGAAACCTCCATGGGCCAAGAAACCTCCCTGGGCCAAGAAACCTCCCTGGGCCATGAAACCTCCCTGGAACCTATCTGGGCCATGAAACCTCCCTGGGCCATTGAACCTCCCTGGAACCTCTCTGGGCCATAGAACCTCCCTGGGCCAAGAAACCTCCCTGGGCCATGAAACCTCCCTGGGCCAAGAAAACTCCCTGGGCCAATAAACCTCCCTGGGCCATGAAACCTCCCTGTGCCAAGAAAACTCCCTGGGCCCATAAACCTCTGTGGGCCCTGAAACCTCCCTGGGCCATGAAACCTCCCTGGGCCATTAAACCTCCCTGGGCCAAGAAACCTCCCTGGAACCTCCCTGGGACAAGAAACCTCCATGGGCCAAGAAACCTCCCTGGGCCAAGAAACCTCCCTGGGCCATGAAACCTCCCTGGAACCTCTCTGGGCCATGAAACCTCCCTGGAACATCCCTGGGCCAAGAACCTCCCTGGGCCAAGAAACCTCCCTGGGCCATGAAACCTCCCTGGGCCAAGAAACCTTCCGGGGCCAAGAAACCTCCTTGAGCCATGAAACCTCCCTGGGCCATGAAACTTCCCTGGGCCAAGAAACCTCCCTGGGCCAAGAAACCTCCCTGGGCCATGAAACCTCCCTGGGCCAAGAAACTTCCTTGAGCCATAAAAAACCTCCCTGGGCCATGAAACCTCCCTGGGCCATGAAACGTCTCTGGAACCTATCTGGGCCATGAAACCTCCCTGGGCCAAGAAACCTCCCTGGGCCATGAAACCTCCTTGGGCCTAGAAAACTTTCTGGGCCAATAAACCTCTCTGGGCCATGAAACTTCCCTGGGCCAAGAAAACTACCTGGGCCCATAAACCTCTATGGACCCTGAAACCTCCCTGGGCCAATAAACCTATCTGGGCCAATAAGCCTCCCTGGGCCATGAAACCTCCCTGGGCCATGAAACCTCCCTGGGCCATGAAACCTCCCTGGGCCAAGAAACCTCCCTGGGCCATGAAACCTCCCTGGGCCAAGAAACCTTCCAGGGCCAAGAAACCTCCTTCAGCCATGAAACCTCCCTGGGCCATGAAACTTCCCGGGGCCAAGAAACCTCCCTGGGCCAAGAAACCTCCCTGGGCCATGAAACCTCCCTGGGCCAAGAAACTTCCTTGAGCCATTAAAAACCTCCCTGGGCCATAAAACTTTCCTGGGCCATGAAACTTCCCTGGGCCAAGAAACCTCCCTGGAACCTTCCTGGGACAAGAAACCTCCATGGGCCAAGAAACCTCCCTGGGCCAAGAAACCTCCCTGGGCCATGAAACCTTCCTGGAACCAATCTGGGCCATGAAACCTCCCTGGGCCATTGAAACTCCCTGGATCCTCTCTGGGCCATGAAACCTCCCTGGGCCATTGAACCTCCCTGGATCCTCTCTGGGCCATGAAACCTCCCTGGGCCATGAAGCCTCCCTGGGCCAAGAAACCTCCCTGGGCCATGAAACCTTCCTGGAACCTATCTGGGCCATGAAACTTCCCTGGGCCATTGAACCTCCCTGGAACCTCTCTGGGCCATGAAACCTAGCTGGGCCATGAAACCTCCCTGGGCCAAGAAACCTCCCTGGGCCATGAAACCTCCCTGGGCCAAGAAAACTCCCTGGGGCTAATAAACCTCCCTGGGCCATGAAACCTCCCTGGGCCAAGAAACCTCCCTGGGCCATGAAACCTCCCTGGAACCTATCTGGGCCATGAAACCTCCCTGGGCCATTGAACCTCCCTGGAACCTCTCTGGGCCATGAAACCTCCCTGGGCCATGAAACTTCCCTGGGCCAAGAAAACTCCCTGGGCCCAAAAACCTCTATGGGCCCTGAAACCTCCCTGGGCCAATAAACCTCCCTGGGCCAATAAGCCTCCCTGGGCCATGAAACCTCCCTGGGCCATGAAACCTCCCTGGGCCATGAAACCTCCCTGGGCCAATAAACCTTCCTGGGCCATGAAACTTCCCTGGGCCAAGAAAACTCCCTGGGCCCAAAAACCTCAATGGGCCCTGAAACCTCCCTGGGCCAATAAACCTCCCTGGGCCAATAAGCCTCCCTGGGCCATGAAACCTCCCTGGGCGATGAAACCTCCCTGGGCCATGAAACCTCCCTGGGCCAAAAAACCTCCCTGGGCCATGAAACCTCCCTGGGCCAAGAAACCTCCCTGGGCCATGAAACCTTCCTGGGCCAAGAAACCTCCTTGAGCCATGAAACCTCCCTGGGCCATGAAACTTCCCTGGGCCAAGAAACCTCCCTGGGCCAAGAAACCTCCCTGGGCCATGAAACCTCCCTGGGCCAAGAAACCTTCTTGAGCCAATAAACCTCCCTGGGCCATGAAACCTCCCTGGGCCAAGAAAACTCCCTGGGCCCATAAACCTCTGTGGGCCCTAAAACCTCCCTGGGCCAAGAAACCTCCCTGGGCCAAGAAACCTCCCTGGGCCAAGCCATGAAACCTCCCTGGGCCATGGAACCTCCCTAGGCCAAAAAACCTCCCTGGGCCATGAAACCTCCCGGGGCCAAGAAACCTCCCTGGGCCAAGAAACCTCCTTGAGCCATGAAACCTCCCTGGGCCATGAAACAACCCTGGGCCAAGAAACCTCCCTGGGCCATGAAACCTCCCTGGGCCAAGAAACCTCTCTGGAGCCTCACTGGGACAAGAAACCTCCATGGGCCAAGAAACCTCCCTGGGCCAGGAAACCTCCCTGGGCCTAGAAAACTTCCTGGGCCAATAAACCTCCCTGGGCCTAGAAAACTTCCTGGGCCAATAAACCTCCCTGGGCCATGAAACTTTCCTGGGCCAAGAAAACTCCCTGGGCCCATAAACCTCTATGGGCCCTGAAACCTTCCTGGGCCAATAAACCTCCCTGGGCCAAGAAACCTCCCTCGGCGATGAAACCTCCCTGGGCCAAGAAACCTCCCTGGAACCTCCCTGGGACAAGAAACTTCCCTGGAACCTCCCTGGGACAAGAAACCTCCATGGGCCAAGAAACCTCCCTGGGCCAAGAAACCTCCCTGGGCCATGAAACGTCCCTGGAACCTATCTGGGCTATGAAACCTCCCTGGGCCAAGAAACCTCCCTGGGCCATGAAACCTCCCTGGGCCTAGAAAACTTCCTGGGCCAATAAACCTCCCTGGGCCATGAAACCTCCCTGGGCCAAGAAACCTCCCTGGGCCAAGAAACCTCCCTGGGCCATGAAACCTCCCTGGAACCTCTCTGGGCCATGAAACCTCCCTGGAACATCCCTGGGCCAAGAACCTCCCTGGGCCAAGAAACCTCCCTGGGCCATGAAACCTCCCTGGGCCAAGAAACCTTCCGGGGCCAAGAAACCTCCTTGAGCCATGAAACCTCCCTGGGCCATGAAACTTCCCTGGGCCAAGAAACCTCCCTGGGCCAAGAAACCTCCCTGAGCCATGAAACCTCCCTGGGCCAAGAAACTTCCTTGAGCCATAAAAAACCTCCCTGGGCCATGAAACCTCCCTGGGCCATGAAACGTCTCTGGAACCTATCTGGGCCATGAAACCTCCCTGGGCCAAGAAACCTCCCTGGGCCATGAAACCTCCCTGGGCCTAGAAAACTTCCTGGGCCAATAAACCTCTCTGGGCCATGAAACTTCCCTTGGCCAAGAAAACTACCTGGGCCCATAAACCTCTATGGACCCTGAAACCTCTCTGGGCCAATAAACCTATCTGGGCCAATAAGCCTCCCTGGGCCATGAAACCTCCCTGGGCCATGAAACCTCCCTGGGCCATGAAACCTCCCTGGGCCAAGAAACCTCCCTGGGCCATGAAACCTCCCTGGGCCAAGAAACCTTCCGAGGCCAAGAAACCTCCTTCAGCCATGAAACCTCCCTGGGCCATGAAACTTCCCGGGGCCAAGAAACCTCCCTGGGCCAAGAAACCTCCCTGGGCCATGAAACCTCCCTGGGCCAAGAAACTTCCTTGAGCCATTAAAAACCTCCCTGGGCCATAAAACTTTCCTGGGCCATGAAACTTCCCTGGGCCAAGAAACCTCCCTGGAACCTTCCTGGGACAAGAAACCTCCATGGGCCAAGAAACCTCCCTGGGCCAAGAAACCTCCCTGGGCCATGAAACCTTCCTGGAACCAATCTGGGCCATGAAACCTCCCTGGGCCATTGAAACTCCCTGGATCCTCTCTGGGCCATGAAACCTCCCTGGGCCATTGAACCTCCCTGGATCCTCTCTGGGCCATGAAACCTCCCTGGGCCATGAAGCCTCCCTGGGCCAAGAAACCTCCCTGGGCCATGAAACCTTCCTGGAACCTATCTGGGCCATGAAACTTCCCTGGGCCATTGAACCTCCCTGGAACCTCTCTGGGCCATGAAACCTAGCTGGGCCATGAAACCTCCCTGGGCCAAGAAACCTCCCTGGGCCATGAAACCTCCCTGGGCCAAGAAAACTCCCTGGGGCTAATAAACCTCCCTGGGCCATGAAACCTCCCTGGGCCAAGAAACCTCCCTGGGCCATGAAACCTCCCTGGAACCTATCTGGGCCATGAAACCTCCCTGGGCCATTGAACCTCCCTGGAACCTCTCTGGGCCATGAAACCTCCCTGGGCCATGAAACTTCCCTGGGCCAAGAAAACTCCCTGGGCCCAAAAACCTCTATGGGCCCTGAAACCTCCCTGGGCCAATAAACCTCCCTGGGCCAATAAGCCTCCCTGGGCCATGAAACCTCCCTGGGCCATGAAACCTCCCTGGGCCATGAAACCTCCCTGGGCCAATAAACCTTCCTGGGCCATGAAACTTCCCTGGGCCAAGAAAACTCCCTGGGCCCAAAAACCTCTATGGGCCCTGAAACCTCCCTGGGCCAATAAACCTCCCTGGGCCAATAAGCCTCCCTGGGCCATGAAACCTCCCTGGGCGATGAAACCTCCCTGGGCCATGAAACCTCCCTGGGCCAAAAAACCTCCCTGGGCCATGAAACCTCCCTGGGCCAAGAAACCTTCCGGGGCCAAGAAAGCTCCTTGAGCCATGAAACCTCCCTGGGCCAAGAAACCTCCCTGGGCCATGAAACCTCCCTGGGCCCAAAAACCTCTATGGGCCCTGAAACCTCCCTGGGCCAATAAACCTCCCTGGGCCAATAAGCCTCCCTGGGCCATGAAACCTCCCTGGGCGATGAAACCTCCCTGGGCCATGAAACCTCCCTGGGCCAAAAAACCTCCCTGGGCCATGAAACCTCCCTGGGCCAAGAAACCTTCCGGGGCCAAGAAAGCTCCTTGAGCCATGAAACCTCCCTGGGCCAAGAAACCTCCCTGGGCCATGAAACCTCCCTGGGCCAAGAAACTTCCTTGAGCCATTAAAAACCTCTCTGGGCCATGAAACTTTCCCGGGCCATGAAACAACCCTGGGCCAAGAAACCTCCCTGGTCCATGAAACCTCCCTGGGCCAAGAAACCTCCCTGGAACCTCCCTGAGCCAAGAAACCTCCATGGGCCAAGAAACCTCCCTGGGCCAAGAAACCTCCCTGGGCCATGAAACCTCCCTGGAACCTATCTGGGCCATGAAACCTCCCTGGGCCATTGAACCTCCCTGGAACCTCTCTGGGCTATGAAACCTCCCTGGGCCATGAAACCTCCCTGGGCCAAGAAACCTCCCTGGGCCATGAAACCTCCCTGGGCCAAGAAACCTCCCTGGGCCAAGAAACCTCCCTGGGCCAAGAAACCTCCCTGGGCCAAGAAACCTCCCTGGGCCATGAAACCTCCCTGGGCCAAGAAACCTCCATGGGCCAAGAAACCTCCCTGGGCCAAGAAACCTCCCTGGGCCATGAAACCTCCCTGGAACCTATCTGGGCCATGAAACCTCCCTGGGCCATTGAACCTCCCTGGAACCTCTCTGGGCCATAGAACCTCCCTGGGCCAAGAAACCTCCCTGGGCCATGAAACCTCCCTGGGCCAAGAAAACTCCCTGGGCCAATAAACCTCCCTGGGCCATGAAACCTCCCTGTGCCAAGAAAACTCCCTGGGCCCATAAACCTCTGTGGGCCCTGAAACCTCCCTGGGCCATGAAACCTCCCTGGGCCATTAAACCTCCCTGGGCCAAGAAACCTCCCTGGAACCTCCCTGGGACAAGAAACCTCCATGGGCCAAGAAACCTCCCTGGGCCAAGAAACCTCCCTGGGCCATGAAACCTCCCTGGAACCTATCTGGGCCATGAAACCTCCCTGGGCCATTGAACCTCCCTGGAACCTCTCTGGGCCATGAAACCTCCCTGGGCCATGAAACCTCCCTGGGCCAAGAAACCTCCCTGGGCCATGAAACCTCCCTGGGCCAAGAAACCTCCCTGGGCCATGAAACCTCCCTGGGCCAAGAAACCTCCCTGGGCCATGAAACCTCCCTGGGCCTAGAAAACTTCCTGGGCCAAGAAACCTCCCTGGGCCAGGAAACCTCCCTGGGCCTAGAAAACTTCCTGGGCCAATAAACCTCCCTGGGCCTAGAAAACTTCCTGGGCCAATAAACCTCCCTGGGCCATGAAACTTTCCTGGGCCAAGAAAACTCCCTGGGCCCATAAACCTCTATGGGCCCTGAAACCTTCCTGGGCCAATAAACCTCCCTGGGCCAAGAAACCTCCCTCGGCGATGAAACCTCCCTGGGCCAAGAAACCTCCCTGGAACCTCCCTGGGACAAGAAACTTCCCTGGAACCTCCCTGGGACAAGAAACCTCCATGGGCCAAGAAACCTCCCTGGGCCAAGAAACCTCCCTGGGCCATGAAACGTCCCTGGAACCTATCTGGGCTATGAAACCTCCCTGGGCCAAGAAACCTCCCTGGGCCATGAAACCTCCCTGGGCCTAGAAAACTTCCTGGGCCAAGAAACCTCCCTGGGCCAAGAAACCTCCCTGGGCCATGAAACCTCCCTGGAACCTCTCTGGGCCATGAAACCTCCCTGGAACATCCCTGGGCCAAGAACCTCCCTGGGCCAAGAAACCTCCCTGGGCCATGAAACCTCCCTGGGCCAAGAAACCTTCCGGGGCCAAGAAACCTCCTTGAGCCATGAAACCTCCCTGGGCCATGAAACTTCCCTGGGCCAAGAAACCTCCCTGGGCCAAGAAACCTCCCTGGGCCATGAAACCTCCCTGGGCCAAGAAACTTCCTTGAGCCATAAAAAACCTCCCTGGGCCATGAAACCTCCCTGGGCCATGAAACGTCTCTGGAACCTATCTGGGCCATGAAACCTCCCTGGGCCAAGAAACCTCCCTGGGCCATGAAACCTCCCTGGGCCTAGAAAACTTCCTGGGCCAATAAACCTCTCTGGGCCATGAAACTTCCCTGGGCCAAGAAAACTACCTGGGCCCATAAACCTCTATGGACCCTGAAACCTCCCTGGGCCAATAAACCTATCTGGGCCAATAAGCCTCCCTGGGCCATGAAACCTCCCTGGGCCATGAAACCTCCCTGGGCCATGAAACCTCCCTGGGCCAAGAAACCTCCCTGGGCCATGAAACCTCCCTGGGCCAAGAAACCTTCCAGGGCCAAGAAACCTCCTTCAGCCATGAAACCTCCCTGGGCCATGAAACTTCCCGGGGCCAAGAAACCTCCCTGGGCCAAGAAACCTCCCTGGGCCATGAAACCTCCCTGGGCCAAGAAACTTCCTTGAGCCATTAAAAACCTCCCTGGGCCATAAAACTTTCCTGGGCCATGAAACTTCCCTGGGCCAAGAAACCTCCCTGGAACCTTCCTGGGACAAGAAACCTCCATGGGCCAAGAAACCTCCCTGGGCCAAGAAACCTCCCTGGGCCATGAAACCTTCCTGGAACCAATCTGGGCCATGAAACCTCCCTGGGCCATTGAAACTCCCTGGATCCTCTCTGGGCCATGAAACCTCCCTGGGCCATTGAACCTCCCTGGATCCTCTCTGGGCCATGAAACCTCCCTGGGCCATGAAGCCTCCCTGGGCCAAGAAACCTCCCTGGGCCATGAAACCTTCCTGGAACCTATCTGGGCCATGAAACTTCCCTGGGCCATTGAACCTCCCTGGAACCTCTCTGGGCCATGAAACCTAGCTGGGCCATGAAACCTCCCTGGGCCAAGAAACCTCCCTGGGCCATGAAACCTCCCTGGGCCAAGAAAACTCCCTGGGGCTAATAAACCTCCCTGGGCCATGAAACCTCCCTGGGCCAAGAAACCTCCCTGGGCCATGAAACCTCCCTGGAACCTATCTGGGCCATGAAACCTCCCTGGGCCATTGAACCTCCCTGGAACCTCTCTGGGCCATGAAACCTCCCTGGGCCATGAAACTTCCCTGGGCCAAGAAAACTCCCTGGGCCCAAAAACCTCTATGGGCCCTGAAACCTCCCTGGGCCAATAAACCTCCCTGGGCCAATAAGCCTCCCTGGGCCATGAAACCTCCCTGGGCCATGAAACCTCCCTGGGCCATGAAACCTCCCTGGGCCAATAAACCTTCCTGGGCCATGAAACTTCCCTGGGCCAAGAAAACTCCCTGGGCCCAAAAACCTCAATGGGCCCTGAAACCTCCCTGGGCCAATAAACCTCCCTGGGCCAATAAGCCTCCCTGGGCCATGAAACCTCCCTGGGCGATGAAACCTCCCTGGGCCATGAAACCTCCCTGGGCCAAAAAACCTCCCTGGGCCATGAAACCTCCCTGGGCCAAGAAACCTCCCTGGGCCATGAAACCTTCCTGGGCCAAGAAACCTCCTTGAGCCATGAAACCTCCCTGGGCCATGAAACTTCCCTGGGCCAAGAAACCTCCCTGGGCCAAGAAACCTCCCTGGGCCATGAAACCTCCCTGGGCCAAGAAACTTCCTTGAGCCATAAAAAACCTCCCTGGGCCATGAAACCTCCCTGGGCCATGAAACGTCTCTGGAACCTATCTGGGCCATGAAACCTCCCTGGGCCAAGAAACCTCCCTGGGCCATGAAACCTCCCTGGGCCTAGAAAACTTCCTGGGCCAATAAACCTCTCTGGGCCATGAAACTTCCCTGGGCCAAGAAAACTACCTGGGCCCATAAACCTCTATGGACCCTGAAACCTCCCTGGGCCAATAAACCTATCTGGGCCAATAAGCCTCCCTGGGCCATGAAACCTCCCTGGGCCATGAAACCTCCCTGGGCCATGAAACCTCCCTGGGCCAAGAAACCTCCCTGGGCCATGAAACCTCCCTGGGCCAAGAAACCTTCCAGGGCCAAGAAACCTCCTTCAGCCATGAAACCTCCCTGGGCCATGAAACTTCCCGGGGCCAAGAAACCTCCCTGGGCCAAGAAACCTCCCTGGGCCATGAAACCTCCCTGGGCCAAGAAACTTCCTTGAGCCATTAAAAACCTCCCTGGGCCATAAAACTTTCCTGGGCCATGAAACTTCCCTGGGCCAAGAAACCTCCCTGGAACCTTCCTGGGACAAGAAACCTCCATGGGCCAAGAAACCTCCCTGGGCCAAGAAACCTCCCTGGGCCATGAAACCTTCCTGGAACCAATCTGGGCCATGAAACCTCCCTGGGCCATTGAAACTCCCTGGATCCTCTCTGGGCCATGAAACCTCCCTGGGCCATTGAACCTCCCTGGATCCTCTCTGGGCCATAAAACCTCCCTGGGCCATGAAGCCTCCCTGGGCCAAGAAACCTCCCTGGGCCATGAAACCTTCCTGGAACCTATCTGGGCCATGAAACTTCCCTGGGCCATTGAACCTCCCTGGAACCTCTCTGGGCCATGAAACCTAGCTGGGCCATGAAACCTCCCTGGGCCAAGAAACCTCCCTGGGCCATGAAACCTCCCTGGGCCAAGAAAACTCCCTGGGGCTAATAAACCTCCCTGGGCCATGAAACCTCCCTGGGCCAAGAAACCTCCCTGGGCCATGAAACCTCCCTGGAACCTATCTGGGCCATGAAACCTCCCTGGGCCATTGAACCTCCCTGGAACCTCTCTGGGCCATGAAACCTCCCTGGGCCATGAAACTTCCCTGGGCCAAGAAAACTCCCTGGGCCCAAAAACCTCTATGGGCCCTGAAACCTCCCTGGGCCAATAAACCTCCCTGGGCCAATAAGCCTCCCTGGGCCATGAAACCTCCCTGGGCCATGAAACCTCCCTGGGCCATGAAACCTCCCTGGGCCAATAAACCTTCCTGGGCCATGAAACTTCCCTGGGCCAAGAAAACTCCCTGGGCCCAAAAACCTCAATGGGCCCTGAAACCTCCCTGGGCCAATAAACCTCCCTGGGCCAATAAGCCTCCCTGGGCCATGAAACCTCCCTGGGCGATGAAACCTCCCTGGGCCATGAAACCTCCCTGGGCCAAAAAACCTCCCTGGGCCATGAAACCTCCCTGGGCCAAGAAACCTCCCTGGGCCATGAAACCTTCCTGGGCCAAGAAACCTCCTTGAGCCATGAAACCTCCCTGGGCCATGAAACTTCCCTGGGCCAAGAAACCTCCCTGGGCCAAGAAACCTCCCTGGGCCATGAAACCTCCCTGGGCCAAGAAACCTTCTTGAGCCAATAAACCTCCCTGGGCCATGAAACCTCCCTGGGCCAAGAAAACTCCCTGGGCCCATAAACCTCTGTGGGCCCTAAAACCTCCCTGGGCCAAGAAACCTCCCTGGGCCAAGAAACCTCCCTGGGCCAAGCCATGAAACCTCCCTGGGCCATGGAACCTCCCTAGGCCAAGAAACCTCCCTGGGCCATGAAACCTCCCGGGGCCAAGAAACCTCCCTGGGCCAAGAAACCTCCTTGAGCCATGAAACCTCCCTGGGCCATGAAACAACCCTGGGCCAAGAAACCTCCCTGGGCCATGAAACCTCCCTGGGCCAAGAAACCTCTCTGGAGCCTCACTGGGACAAGAAACCTCCATGGGCCAAGAAACCTCCCTGGGCCAGGAAACCTCCCTGGGCCTAGAAAACTTCCTGGGCCAATAAACCTCCCTGGGCCTAGAAAACTTCCTGGGCCAATAAACCTCCCTGGGCCATGAAACTTTCCTGGGCCAAGAAAACTCCCTGGGCCCATAAACCTCTATGGGCCCTGAAACCTTCCTGGGCCAATAAACCTCCCTGGGCCAAGAAACCTCCCTCGGCGATGAAACCTCCCTGGGCCAAGAAACCTCCCTGGAACCTCCCTGGGACAAGAAACTTCCCTGGAACCTCCCTGGGACAAGAAACCTCTATGGGCCAAGAAACCTCCCTGGGCCAAGAAACCTCCCTGGGCCATGAAACGTCCCTGGAACCTATCTGGGCTATGAAACCTCCCTGGGCCAAGAAACCTCCCTGGGCCATGAAACCTCCCTGGGCCTAGAAAACTTCCTGGGCCAATAAACCTCCCTGGGCCATGAAACCTCCCTGGGCCAAGAAACCTCCCTGGGCCAAGAAACCTCCCTGGGCCATGAAACCTCCCTGGAACCTCTCTGGGCCATGAAACCTCCCTGGAACATCCCTGGGCCAAGAACCTCCCTGGGCCAAGAAACCTCCCTGGGCCATGAAACCTCCCTGGGCCAAGAAACCTTCCGGGGCCAAGAAACCTCCTTGAGCCATGAAACCTCCCTGGGCCATGAAACTTCCCTGGGCCAAGAAACCTCCCTGGGCCAAGAAACCTCCCTGAGCCATGAAACCTCCCTGGGCCAAGAAACTTCCTTGAGCCATAAAAAACCTCCCTGGGCCATGAAACCTCCCTGGGCCATGAAACGTCTCTGGAACCTATCTGGGCCATGAAACCTCCCTGGGCCAAGAAACCTCCCTGGGCCATGAAACCTCCCTGGGCCTAGAAAACTTCCTGGGCCAATAAACCTCTCTGGGCCATGAAACTTCCCTGGGCCAAGAAAACTACCTGGGCCCATAAACCTCTATGGACCCTGAAACCTCTCTGGGCCAATAAACCTATCTGGGCCAATAAGCCTCCCTGGGCCATGAAACCTCCCTGGGCCATGAAACCTCCCTGGGCCATGAAACCTCCCTGGGCCAAGAAACCTCCCTGGGCCATGAAACCTCCCTGGGCCAAGAAACCTTCCGAGGCCAAGAAACCTCCTTCAGCCATGAAACCTCCCTGGGCCATGAAACTTCCCGGGGCCAAGAAACCTCCCTGGGCCAAGAAACCTCCCTGGGCCATGAAACCTCCCTGGGCCAAGAAACTTCCTTGAGCCATTAAAAACCTCCCTGGGCCATAAAACTTTCCTGGGCCATGAAACTTCCCTGGGCCAAGAAACCTCCCTGGAACCTTCCTGGGACAAGAAACCTCCATGGGCCAAGAAACCTCCCTGGGCCAAGAAACCTCCCTGGGCCATGAAACCTTCCTGGAACCAATCTGGGCCATGAAACCTCCCTGGGCCATTGAAACTCCCTGGATCCTCTCTGGGCCATGAAACCTCCCTGGGCCATTGAACCTCCCTGGATCCTCTCTGGGCCATGAAACCTCCCTGGGCCATGAAGCCTCCCTGGGCCAAGAAACCTCCCTGGGCCATGAAACCTTCCTGGAACCTATCTGGGCCATGAAACTTCCCTGGGCCATTGAACCTCCCTGGAACCTCTCTGGGCCATGAAACCTAGCTGGGCCATGAAACCTCCCTGGGCCAAGAAACCTCCCTGGGCCATGAAACCTCCCTGGGCCAAGAAAACTCCCTGGGGCTAATAAACCTCCCTGGGCCATGAAACCTCCCTGGGCCAAGAAACCTCCCTGGGCCATGAAACCTCCCTGGAACCTATCTGGGCCATGAAACCTCCCTGGGCCATTGAACCTCCCTGGAACCTCTCTGGGCCATGAAACCTCCCTGGGCCATGAAACTTCCCTGGGCCAAGAAAACTCCCTGGGCCCAAAAACCTCTATGGGCCCTGAAACCTCCCTGGGCCAATAAACCTCCCTGGGCCAATAAGCCTCCCTGGGCCATGAAACCTCCCTGGGCCATGAAACCTCCCTGGGCCATGAAACCTCCCTGGGCCAATAAACCTTCCTGGGCCATGAAACTTCCCTGGGCCAAGAAAACTCCCTGGGCCCAAAAACCTCTATGGGCCCTGAAACCTCCCTGGGCCAATAAACCTCCCTGGGCCAATAAGCCTCCCTGGGCCATGAAACCTCCCTGGGCGATGAAACCTCCCTGGGCCATGAAACCTCCCTGGGCCAAAAAACCTCCCTGGGCCATGAAACCTCCCTGGGCCAAGAAACCTTCCGGGGCCAAGAAAGCTCCTTGAGCCATGAAACCTCCCTGGGCCAAGAAACCTCCCTGGGCCATGAAACCTCCCTGGGCCAAGAAACTTCCTTGAGCCATTAAAAACCTCTCTGGGCCATGAAACTTTCCCGGGCCATGAAACAACCCTGGGCCAAGAAACCTCCCTGGTCCATGAAACCTCCCTGGGCCAAGAAACCTCCCTGGAACCTCCCTGAGCCAAGAAACCTCCATGGGCCAAGAAACCTCCCTGGGCCAAGAAACCTCCCTGGGCCATGAAACCTCCCTGGAACCTATCTGGGCCATGAAACCTCCCTGGGCCATTGAACCTCCCTGGAACCTCTCTGGGCTATGAAACCTCCCTGGGCCATGAAACCTCCCTGGGCCAAGAAACCTCCCTGGGCCATGAAACCTCCCTGGGCCAAGAAACCTCCCTGGGCCAAGAAACCTCCCTGGGTCAAGAAACCTCCCTGGGCCAAGAAACCTCCCTGGGCCATGAAACCTCCCTGGGCCAAGAAACCTCCATGGGCCAAGAAACCTCCCTGGGCCAAGAAACCTCCCTGGGCCATGAAACCTCCCTGGAACCTATCTGGGCCATGAAACCTCCCTGGGCCATTGAACCTCCCTGGAACCTCTCTGGGCCATAGAACCTCCCTGGGCCAAGAAACCTCCCTGGGCCATGAAACCTCCCTGGGCCAAGAAAACTCCCTGGGCCAATAAACCTCCCTGGGCCATGAAACCTCCCTGTGCCAAGAAAACTCCCTGGGCCCATAAACCTCTGTGGGCCCTGAAACCTCCCTGGGCCATGAAACCTCCCTGGGCCATTAAACCTCCCTGGGCCAAGAAACCTCCCTGGAACCTCCCTGGGACAAGAAACCTCCATGGGCCAAGAAACCTCCCTGGGCCAAGAAACCTCCCTGGGCCATGAAACCTCCCTGGAACCTCTCTGGGCCATGAAACCTCCCTGGAACATCCCTGGGCCAAGAACCTCCCTGGGCCAAGAAACCTCCCTGGGCCATGAAACCTCCCTGGGCCAAGAAACCTTCCGGGGCCAAGAAACCTCCTTGAGCCATGAAACCTCCCTGGGCCATGAAACTTCCCTGGGCCAAGAAACCTCCCTGGGCCAAGAAACCTCCCTGGGCCATGAAACCTCCCTGGGCCAAGAAACTTCCTTGAGCCATAAAAAACCTCCCTGGGCCATGAAACCTCCCTGGGCCATGAAACGTCTCTGGAACCTATCTGGGCCATGAAACCTCCCTGGGCCAAGAAACCTCCCTGGGCCATGAAACCTCCTTGGGCCTAGAAAACTTTCTGGGCCAATAAACCTCTCTGGGCCATGAAACTTCCCTGGGCCAAGAAAACTACCTGGGCCCATAAACCTCTATGGACCCTGAAACCTCCCTGGGCCAATAAACCTATCTGGGCCAATAAGCCTCCCTGGGCCATGAAACCTCCCTGGGCCATGAAACCTCCCTGGGCCATGAAACCTCCCTGGGCCAAGAAACCTCCCTGGGCCATGAAACCTCCCTGGGCCAAGAAACCTTCCAGGGCCAAGAAACCTCCTTCAGCCATGAAACCTCCCTGGGCCATGAAACTTCCCGGGGCCAAGAAACCTCCCTGGGCCAAGAAACCTCCCTGGGCCATGAAACCTCCCTGGGCCAAGAAACTTCCTTGAGCCATTAAAAACCTCCCTGGGCCATAAAACTTTCCTGGGCCATGAAACTTCCCTGGGCCAAGAAACCTCCCTGGAACCTTCCTGGGACAAGAAACCTCCATGGGCCAAGAAACCTCCCTGGGCCAAGAAACCTCCCTGGGCCATGAAACCTTCCTGGAACCAATCTGGGCCATGAAACCTCCCTGGGCCATTGAAACTCCCTGGATCCTCTCTGGGCCATGAAACCTCCCTGGGCCATTGAACCTCCCTGGATCCTCTCTGGGCCATGAAACCTCCCTGGGCCATGAAGCCTCCCTGGGCCAAGAAACCTCCCTGGGCCATGAAACCTTCCTGGAACCTATCTGGGCCATGAAACTTCCCTGGGCCATTGAACCTCCCTGGAACCTCTCTGGGCCATGAAACCTAGCTGGGCCATGAAACCTCCCTGGGCCAAGAAACCTCCCTGGGCCATGAAACCTCCCTGGGCCAAGAAAACTCCCTGGGGCTAATAAACCTCCCTGGGCCATGAAACCTCCCTGGGCCAAGAAACCTCCCTGGGCCATGAAACCTCCCTGGAACCTATCTGGGCCATGAAACCTCCCTGGGCCATTGAACCTCCCTGGAACCTCTCTGGGCCATGAAACCTCCCTGGGCCATGAAACTTCCCTGGGCCAAGAAAACTCCCTGGGCCCAAAAACCTCTATGGGCCCTGAAACCTCCCTGGGCCAATAAACCTCCCTGGGCCAATAAGCCTCCCTGGGCCATGAAACCTCCCTGGGCCATGAAACCTCCCTGGGCCATGAAACCTCCCTGGGCCAATAAACCTTCCTGGGCCATGAAACTTCCCTGGGCCAAGAAAACTCCCTGGGCCCAAAAACCTCAATGGGCCCTGAAACCTCCCTGGGCCAATAAACCTCCCTGGGCCAATAAGCCTCCCTGGGCCATGAAACCTCCCTGGGCGATGAAACCTCCCTGGGCCATGAAACCTCCCTGGGCCAAAAAACCTCCCTGGGCCATGAAACCTCCCTGGGCCAAGAAACCTCCCTGGGCCATGAAACCTTCCTGGGCCAAGAAACCTCCTTGAGCCATGAAACCTCCCTGGGCCATGAAACTTCCCTGGGCCAAGAAACCTCCCTGGGCCAAGAAACCTCCCTGGGCCATGAAACCTCCCTGGGCCAAGAAACCTTCTTGAGCCAATAAACCTCCCTGGGCCATGAAACCTCCCTGGGCCAAGAAAACTCCCTGGGCCCATAAACCTCTGTGGGCCCTAAAACCTCCCTGGGCCAAGAAACCTCCCTGGGCCAAGAAACCTCCCTGGGCCAAGCCATGAAACCTCCCTGGGCCATGGAACCTCCCTAGGCCAAAAAACCTCCCTGGGCCATGAAACCTCCCGGGGCCAAGAAACCTCCCTGGGCCAAGAAACCTCCTTGAGCCATGAAACCTCCCTGGGCCATGAAACAACCCTGGGCCAAGAAACCTCCCTGGGCCATGAAACCTCCCTGGGCCAAGAAACCTCTCTGGAGCCTCACTGGGACAAGAAACCTCCATGGGCCAAGAAACCTCCCTGGGCCAGGAAACCTCCCTGGGCCTAGAAAACTTCCTGGGCCAATAAACCTCCCTGGGCCTAGAAAACTTCCTGGGCCAATAAACCTCCCTGGGCCATGAAACTTTCCTGGGCCAAGAAAACTCCCTGGGCCCATAAACCTCTATGGGCCCTGAAACCTTCCTGGGCCAATAAACCTCCCTGGGCCAAGAAACCTCCCTCGGCGATGAAACCTCCCTGGGCCAAGAAACCTCCCTGGAACCTCCCTGGGACAAGAAACTTCCCTGGAACCTCCCTGGGACAAGAAACCTCCATGGGCCAAGAAACCTCCCTGGGCCAAGAAACCTCCCTGGGCCATGAAACGTCCCTGGAACCTATCTGGGCTATGAAACCTCCCTGGGCCAAGAAACCTCCCTGGGCCATGAAACCTCCCTGGGCCTAGAAAACTTCCTGGGCCAATAAACCTCCCTGGGCCATGAAACCTCCCTGGGCCAAGAAACCTCCCTGGGCCAAGAAACCTCCCTGGGCCATGAAACCTCCCTGGAACCTCTCTGGGCCATGAAACCTCCCTGGAACATCCCTGGGCCAAGAACCTCCCTGGGCCAAGAAACCTCCCTGGGCCATGAAACCTCCCTGGGCCAAGAAACCTTCCGGGGCCAAGAAACCTCCTTGAGCCATGAAACCTCCCTGGGCCATGAAACTTCCCTGGGCCAAGAAACCTCCCTGGGCCAAGAAACCTCCCTGAGCCATGAAACCTCCCTGGGCCAAGAAACTTCCTTGAGCCATAAAAAACCTCCCTGGGCCATGAAACCTCCCTGGGCCATGAAACGTCTCTGGAACCTATCTGGGCCATGAAACCTCCCTGGGCCAAGAAACCTCCCTGGGCCATGAAACCTCCCTGGGCCTAGAAAACTTCCTGGGCCAATAAACCTCTCTGGGCCATGAAACTTCCCTTGGCCAAGAAAACTACCTGGGCCCATAAACCTCTATGGACCCTGAAACCTCTCTGGGCCAATAAACCTATCTGGGCCAATAAGCCTCCCTGGGCCATGAAACCTCCCTGGGCCATGAAACCTCCCTGGGCCATGAAACCTCCCTGGGCCAAGAAACCTCCCTGGGCCATGAAACCTCCCTGGGCCAAGAAACCTTCCGAGGCCAAGAAACCTCCTTCAGCCATGAAACCTCCCTGGGCCATGAAACTTCCCGGGGCCAAGAAACCTCCCTGGGCCAAGAAACCTCCCTGGGCCATGAAACCTCCCTGGGCCAAGAAACTTCCTTGAGCCATTAAAAACCTCCCTGGGCCATAAAACTTTCCTGGGCCATGAAACTTCCCTGGGCCAAGAAACCTCCCTGGAACCTTCCTGGGACAAGAAACCTCCATGGGCCAAGAAACCTCCCTGGGCCAAGAAACCTCCCTGGGCCATGAAACCTTCCTGGAACCAATCTGGGCCATGAAACCTCCCTGGGCCATTGAAACTCCCTGGATCCTCTCTGGGCCATGAAACCTCCCTGGGCCATTGAACCTCCCTGGATCCTCTCTGGGCCATGAAACCTCCCTGGGCCATGAAGCCTCCCTGGGCCAAGAAACCTCCCTGGGCCATGAAACCTTCCTGGAACCTATCTGGGCCATGAAACTTCCCTGGGCCATTGAACCTCCCTGGAACCTCTCTGGGCCATGAAACCTAGCTGGGCCATGAAACCTCCCTGGGCCAAGAAACCTCCCTGGGCCATGAAACCTCCCTGGGCCAAGAAAACTCCCTGGGGCTAATAAACCTCCCTGGGCCATGAAACCTCCCTGGGCCAAGAAACCTCCCTGGGCCATGAAACCTCCCTGGAACCTATCTGGGCCATGAAACCTCCCTGGGCCATTGAACCTCCCTGGAACCTCTCTGGGCCATGAAACCTCCCTGGGCCATGAAACTTCCCTGGGCCAAGAAAACTCCCTGGGCCCAAAAACCTCTATGGGCCCTGAAACCTCCCTGGGCCAATAAACCTCCCTGGGCCAATAAGCCTCCCTGGGCCATGAAACCTCCCTGGGCCATGAAACCTCCCTGGGCCATGAAACCTCCCTGGGCCAATAAACCTTCCTGGGCCATGAAACTTCCCTGGGCCAAGAAAACTCCCTGGGCCCAAAAACCTCTATGGGCCCTGAAACCTCCCTGGGCCAATAAACCTCCCTGGGCCAATAAGCCTCCCTGGGCCATGAAACCTCCCTGGGCGATGAAACCTCCCTGGGCCATGAAACCTCCCTGGGCCAAAAAACCTCCCTGGGCCATGAAACCTCCCTGGGCCAAGAAACCTTCCGGGGCCAAGAAAGCTCCTTGAGCCATGAAACCTCCCTGGGCCAAGAAACCTCCCTGGGCCATGAAACCTCCCTGGGCCCAAAAACCTCTATGGGCCCTGAAACCTCCCTGGGCCAATAAACCTCCCTGGGCCAATAAGCCTCCCTGGGCCATGAAACCTCCCTGGGCGATGAAACCTCCCTGGGCCATGAAACCTCCCTGGGCCAAAAAACCTCCCTGGGCCATGAAACCTCCCTGGGCCAAGAAACCTTCCGGGGCCAAGAAAGCTCCTTGAGCCATGAAACCTCCCTGGGCCAAGAAACCTCCCTGGGCCATGAAACCTCCCTGGGCCAAGAAACTTCCTTGAGCCATTAAAAACCTCTCTGGGCCATGAAACTTTCCCGGGCCATGAAACAACCCTGGGCCAAGAAACCTCCCTGGTCCATGAAACCTCCCTGGGCCAAGAAACCTCCCTGGAACCTCCCTGAGCCAAGAAACCTCCATGGGCCAAGAAACCTCCCTGGGCCAAGAAACCTCCCTGGGCCATGAAACCTCCCTGGAACCTATCTGGGCCATGAAACCTCCCTGGGCCATTGAACCTCCCTGGAACCTCTCTGGGCTATGAAACCTCCCTGGGCCATGAAACCTCCCTGGGCCAAGAAACCTCCCTGGGCCATGAAACCTCCCTGGGCCAAGAAACCTCCCTGGGCCAAGAAACCTCCCTGGGCCAAGAAACCTCCCTGGGCCAAGAAACCTCCCTGGGCCATGAAACCTCCCTGGGCCAAGAAACCTCCATGGGCCAAGAAACCTCCCTGGGCCAAGAAACCTCCCTGGGCCATGAAACCTCCCTGGAACCTATCTGGGCCATGAAACCTCCCTGGGCCATTGAACCTCCCTGGAACCTCTCTGGGCCATAGAACCTCCCTGGGCCAAGAAACCTCCCTGGGCCATGAAACCTCCCTGGGCCAAGAAAACTCCCTGGGCCAATAAACCTCCCTGGGCCATGAAACCTCCCTGTGCCAAGAAAACTCCCTGGGCCCATAAACCTCTGTGGGCCCTGAAACCTCCCTGGGCCATGAAACCTCCCTGGGCCATTAAACCTCCCTGGGCCAAGAAACCTCCCTGGAACCTCCCTGGGACAAGAAACCTCCATGGGCCAAGAAACCTCCCTGGGCCAAGAAACCTCCCTGGGCCATGAAACCTCCCTGGAACCTATCTGGGCCATGAAACCTCCCTGGGCCATTGAACCTCCCTGGAACCTCTCTGGGCCATGAAACCTCCCTGGGCCATGAAACCTCCCTGGGCCAAGAAACCTCCCTGGGCCATGAAACCTCCCTGGGCCAAGAAACCTCCCTGGGCCATGAAACCTCCCTGGGCCAAGAAACCTCCCTGGGCCATGAAACCTCCCTGGGCCTAGAAAACTTCCTGGGCCAAGAAACCTCCCTGGGCCAGGAAACCTCCCTGGGCCTAGAAAACTTCCTGGGCCAATAAACCTCCCTGGGCCTAGAAAACTTCCTGGGCCAATAAACCTCCCTGGGCCATGAAACTTTCCTGGGCCAAGAAAACTCCCTGGGCCCATAAACCTCTATGGGCCCTGAAACCTTCCTGGGCCAATAAACCTCCCTGGGCCAAGAAACCTCCCTCGGCGATGAAACCTCCCTGGGCCAAGAAACCTCCCTGGAACCTCCCTGGGACAAGAAACTTCCCTGGAACCTCCCTGGGACAAGAAACCTCCATGGGCCAAGAAACCTCCCTGGGCCAAGAAACCTCCCTGGGCCATGAAACGTCCCTGGAACCTATCTGGGCTATGAAACCTCCCTGGGCCAAGAAACCTCCCTGGGCCATGAAACCTCCCTGGGCCTAGAAAACTTCCTGGGCCAAGAAACCTCCCTGGGCCAAGAAACCTCCCTGGGCCATGAAACCTCCCTGGAACCTCTCTGGGCCATGAAACCTCCCTGGAACATCCCTGGGCCAAGAACCTCCCTGGGCCAAGAAACCTCCCTGGGCCATGAAACCTCCCTGGGCCAAGAAACCTTCCGGGGCCAAGAAACCTCCTTGAGCCATGAAACCTCCCTGGGCCATGAAACTTCCCTGGGCCAAGAAACCTCCCTGGGCCAAGAAACCTCCCTGGGCCATGAAACCTCCCTGGGCCAAGAAACTTCCTTGAGCCATAAAAAACCTCCCTGGGCCATGAAACCTCCCTGGGCCATGAAACGTCTCTGGAACCTATCTGGGCCATGAAACCTCCCTGGGCCAAGAAACCTCCCTGGGCCATGAAACCTCCCTGGGCCTAGAAAACTTCCTGGGCCAATAAACCTCTCTGGGCCATGAAACTTCCCTGGGCCAAGAAAACTACCTGGGCCCATAAACCTCTATGGACCCTGAAACCTCCCTGGGCCAATAAACCTATCTGGGCCAATAAGCCTCCCTGGGCCATGAAACCTCCCTGGGCCATGAAACCTCCCTGGGCCATGAAACCTCCCTGGGCCAAGAAACCTCCCTGGGCCATGAAACCTCCCTGGGCCAAGAAACCTTCCAGGGCCAAGAAACCTCCTTCAGCCATGAAACCTCCCTGGGCCATGAAACTTCCCGGGGCCAAGAAACCTCCCTGGGCCAAGAAACCTCCCTGGGCCATGAAACCTCCCTGGGCCAAGAAACTTCCTTGAGCCATTAAAAACCTCCCTGGGCCATAAAACTTTCCTGGGCCATGAAACTTCCCTGGGCCAAGAAACCTCCCTGGAACCTTCCTGGGACAAGAAACCTCCATGGGCCAAGAAACCTCCCTGGGCCAAGAAACCTCCCTGGGCCATGAAACCTTCCTGGAACCAATCTGGGCCATGAAACCTCCCTGGGCCATTGAAACTCCCTGGATCCTCTCTGGGCCATGAAACCTCCCTGGGCCATTGAACCTCCCTGGATCCTCTCTGGGCCATGAAACCTCCCTGGGCCATGAAGCCTCCCTGGGCCAAGAAACCTCCCTGGGCCATGAAACCTTCCTGGAACCTATCTGGGCCATGAAACTTCCCTGGGCCATTGAACCTCCCTGGAACCTCTCTGGGCCATGAAACCTAGCTGGGCCATGAAACCTCCCTGGGCCAAGAAACCTCCCTGGGCCATGAAACCTCCCTGGGCCAAGAAAACTCCCTGGGGCTAATAAACCTCCCTGGGCCATGAAACCTCCCTGGGCCAAGAAACCTCCCTGGGCCATGAAACCTCCCTGGAACCTATCTGGGCCATGAAACCTCCCTGGGCCATTGAACCTCCCTGGAACCTCTCTGGGCCATGAAACCTCCCTGGGCCATGAAACTTCCCTGGGCCAAGAAAACTCCCTGGGCCCAAAAACCTCTATGGGCCCTGAAACCTCCCTGGGCCAATAAACCTCCCTGGGCCAATAAGCCTCCCTGGGCCATGAAACCTCCCTGGGCCATGAAACCTCCCTGGGCCATGAAACCTCCCTGGGCCAATAAACCTTCCTGGGCCATGAAACTTCCCTGGGCCAAGAAAACTCCCTGGGCCCAAAAACCTCAATGGGCCCTGAAACCTCCCTGGGCCAATAAACCTCCCTGGGCCAATAAGCCTCCCTGGGCCATGAAACCTCCCTGGGCGATGAAACCTCCCTGGGCCATGAAACCTCCCTGGGCCAAAAAACCTCCCTGGGCCATGAAACCTCCCTGGGCCAAGAAACCTCCCTGGGCCATGAAACCTTCCTGGGCCAAGAAACCTCCTTGAGCCATGAAACCTCCCTGGGCCATGAAACTTCCCTGGGCCAAGAAACCTCCCTGGGCCAAGAAACCTCCCTGGGCCATGAAACCTCCCTGGGCCAAGAAACTTCCTTGAGCCATAAAAAACCTCCCTGGGCCATGAAACCTCCCTGGGCCATGAAACGTCTCTGGAACCTATCTGGGCCATGAAACCTCCCTGGGCCAAGAAACCTCCCTGGGCCATGAAACCTCCCTGGGCCTAGAAAACTTCCTGGGCCAATAAACCTCTCTGGGCCATGAAACTTCCCTGGGCCAAGAAAACTACCTGGGCCCATAAACCTCTATGGACCCTGAAACCTCCCTGGGCCAATAAACCTATCTGGGCCAATAAGCCTCCCTGGGCCATGAAACCTCCCTGGGCCAAGAAACTTCCTTGAGCCATTAAAAACCTCCCTGGGCCATAAAACTTTCCTGGGCCATGAAACTTCCCTGGGCCAAGAAACCTCCCTGGAACCTTCCTGGGACAAGAAACCTCCATGGGCCAAGAAACCTCCCTGGGCCAAGAAACCTCCCTGGGCCATGAAACCTTCCTGGAACCAATCTGGGCCATGAAACCTCCCTGGGCCATTGAAACTCCCTGGATCCTCTCTGGGCCATGAAACCTCCCTGGGCCATTGAACCTCCCTGGATCCTCTCTGGGCCATAAAACCTCCCTGGGCCATGAAGCCTCCCTGGGCCAAGAAACCTCCCTGGGCCATGAAACCTTCCTGGAACCTATCTGGGCCATGAAACTTCCCTGGGCCATTGAACCTCCCTGGAACCTCTCTGGGCCATGAAACCTAGCTGGGCCATGAAACCTCCCTGGGCCAAGAAACCTCCCTGGGCCATGAAACCTCCCTGGGCCAAGAAAACTCCCTGGGGCTAATAAACCTCCCTGGGCCATGAAACCTCCCTGGGCCAAGAAACCTCCCTGGGCCATGAAACCTCCCTGGAACCTATCTGGGCCATGAAACCTCCCTGGGCCATTGAACCTCCCTGGAACCTCTCTGGGCCATGAAACCTCCCTGGGCCATGAAACTTCCCTGGGCCAAGAAAACTCCCTGGGCCCAAAAACCTCTATGGGCCCTGAAACCTCCCTGGGCCAATAAACCTCCCTGGGCCAATAAGCCTCCCTGGGCCATGAAACCTCCCTGGGCCATGAAACCTCCCTGGGCCATGAAACCTCCCTGGGCCAATAAACCTTCCTGGGCCATGAAACTTCCCTGGGCCAAGAAAACTCCCTGGGCCCAAAAACCTCAATGGGCCCTGAAACCTCCCTGGGCCAATAAACCTCCCTGGGCCAATAAGCCTCCCTGGGCCATGAAACCTCCCTGGGCGATGAAACCTCCCTGGGCCATGAAACCTCCCTGGGCCAAAAAACCTCCCTGGGCCATGAAACCTCCCTGGGCCAAGAAACCTCCCTGGGCCATGAAACCTTCCTGGGCCAAGAAACCTCCTTGAGCCATGAAACCTCCCTGGGCCATGAAACTTCCCTGGGCCAAGAAACCTCCCTGGGCCAAGAAACCTCCCTGGGCCATGAAACCTCCCTGGGCCAAGAAACCTTCTTGAGCCAATAAACCTCCCTGGGCCATGAAACCTCCCTGGGCCAAGAAAACTCCCTGGGCCCATAAACCTCTGTGGGCCCTAAAACCTCCCTGGGCCAAGAAACCTCCCTGGGCCAAGAAACCTCCCTGGGCCAAGCCATGAAACCTCCCTGGGCCATGGAACCTCCCTAGGCCAAGAAACCTCCCTGGGCCATGAAACCTCCCGGGGCCAAGAAACCTCCCTGGGCCAAGAAACCTCCTTGAGCCATGAAACCTCCCTGGGCCATGAAACAACCCTGGGCCAAGAAACCTCCCTGGGCCATGAAACCTCCCTGGGCCAAGAAACCTCTCTGGAGCCTCACTGGGACAAGAAACCTCCATGGGCCAAGAAACCTCCCTGGGCCAGGAAACCTCCCTGGGCCTAGAAAACTTCCTGGGCCAATAAACCTCCCTGGGCCTAGAAAACTTCCTGGGCCAATAAACCTCCCTGGGCCATGAAACTTTCCTGGGCCAAGAAAACTCCCTGGGCCCATAAACCTCTATGGGCCCTGAAACCTTCCTGGGCCAATAAACCTCCCTGGGCCAAGAAACCTCCCTCGGCGATGAAACCTCCCTGGGCCAAGAAACCTCCCTGGAACCTCCCTGGGACAAGAAACTTCCCTGGAACCTCCCTGGGACAAGAAACCTCCATGGGCCAAGAAACCTCCCTGGGCCAAGAAACCTCCCTGGGCCATGAAACGTCCCTGGAACCTATCTGGGCTATGAAACCTCCCTGGGCCAAGAAACCTCCCTGGGCCATGAAACCTCCCTGGGCCTAGAAAACTTCCTGGGCCAATAAACCTCCCTGGGCCATGAAACCTCCCTGGGCCAAGAAACCTCCCTGGGCCAAGAAACCTCCCTGGGCCATGAAACCTCCCTGGAACCTCTCTGGGCCATGAAACCTCCCTGGAACATCCCTGGGCCAAGAACCTCCCTGGGCCAAGAAACCTCCCTGGGCCATGAAACCTCCCTGGGCCAAGAAACCTTCCGGGGCCAAGAAACCTCCTTGAGCCATGAAACCTCCCTGGGCCATGAAACTTCCCTGGGCCAAGAAACCTCCCTGGGCCAAGAAACCTCCCTGAGCCATGAAACCTCCCTGGGCCAAGAAACTTCCTTGAGCCATAAAAAACCTCCCTGGGCCATGAAACCTCCCTGGGCCATGAAACGTCTCTGGAACCTATCTGGGCCATGAAACCTCCCTGGGCCAAGAAACCTCCCTGGGCCATGAAACCTCCCTGGGCCTAGAAAACTTCCTGGGCCAATAAACCTCTCTGGGCCATGAAACTTCCCTGGGCCAAGAAAACTACCTGGGCCCATAAACCTCTATGGACCCTGAAACCTCTCTGGGCCAATAAACCTATCTGGGCCAATAAGCCTCCCTGGGCCATGAAACCTCCCTGGGCCATGAAACCTCCCTGGGCCATGAAACCTCCCTGGGCCAAGAAACCTCCCTGGGCCATGAAACCTCCCTGGGCCAAGAAACCTTCCGAGGCCAAGAAACCTCCTTCAGCCATGAAACCTCCCTGGGCCATGAAACTTCCCGGGGCCAAGAAACCTCCCTGGGCCAAGAAACCTCCCTGGGCCATGAAACCTCCCTGGGCCAAGAAACTTCCTTGAGCCATTAAAAACCTCCCTGGGCCATAAAACTTTCCTGGGCCATGAAACTTCCCTGGGCCAAGAAACCTCCCTGGAACCTTCCTGGGACAAGAAACCTCCATGGGCCAAGAAACCTCCCTGGGCCAAGAAACCTCCCTGGGCCATGAAACCTTCCTGGAACCAATCTGGGCCATGAAACCTCCCTGGGCCATTGAAACTCCCTGGATCCTCTCTGGGCCATGAAACCTCCCTGGGCCATTGAACCTCCCTGGATCCTCTCTGGGCCATGAAACCTCCCTGGGCCATGAAGCCTCCCTGGGCCAAGAAACCTCCCTGGGCCATGAAACCTTCCTGGAACCTATCTGGGCCATGAAACTTCCCTGGGCCATTGAACCTCCCTGGAACCTCTCTGGGCCATGAAACCTAGCTGGGCCATGAAACCTCCCTGGGCCAAGAAACCTCAATGGGCCATGAAACCTCCCTGGGCCAAGAAAACTCCCTGGGGCTAATAAACCTCCCTGGGCCATGAAACCTCCCTGGGCCAAGAAACCTCCCTGGGCCATGAAACCTCCCTGGAACCTATCTGGGCCATGAAACCTCCCTGGGCCATTGAACCTCCCTGGAACCTCTCTGGGCCATGAAACCTCCCTGGGCCATGAAACTTCCCTGGGCCAAGAAAACTCCCTGGGCCCAAAAACCTCTATGGGCCCTGAAACCTCCCTGGGCCAATAAACCTCCCTGGGCCAATAAGCCTCCCTGGGCCATGAAACCTCCCTGGGCCATGAAACCTCCCTGGGCCATGAAACCTCCCTGGGCCAATAAACCTTCCTGGGCCATGAAACTTCCCTGGGCCAAGAAAACTCCCTGGGCCCAAAAACCTCTATGGGCCCTGAAACCTCCCTGGGCCAATAAACCTCCCTGGGCCAATAAGCCTCCCTGGGCCATGAAACCTCCCTGGGCGATGAAACCTCCCTGGGCCATGAAACCTCCCTGGGCCAAAAAACCTCCCTGGGCCATGAAACCTCCCTGGGCCAAGAAACCTTCCGGGGCCAAGAAAGCTCCTTGAGCCATGAAACCTCCCTGGGCCAAGAAACCTCCCTGGGCCATGAAACCTCCCTGGGCCAAGAAACTTCCTTGAGCCATTAAAAACCTCTCTGGGCCATGAAACTTTCCCGGGCCATGAAACAACCCTGGGCCAAGAAACCTCCCTGGTCCATGAAACCTCCCTGGGCCAAGAAACCTCCCTGGAACCTCCCTGAGCCAAGAAACCTCCATGGGCCAAGAAACCTCCCTGGGCCAAGAAACCTCCCTGGGCCATGAAACCTCCCTGGAACCTATCTGGGCCATGAAACCTCCCTGGGCCATTGAACCTCCCTGGAACCTCTCTGGGCTATGAAACCTCCCTGGGCCATGAAACCTCCCTGGGCCAAGAAACCTCCCTGGGCCATGAAACCTCCCTGGGCCAAGAAACCTCCCTGGGCCAAGAAACCTCCCTGGGCCAAGAAACCTCCCTGGGCCAAGAAACCTCCCTGGGCCATGAAACCTCCCTGGGCCAAGAAACCTCCATGGGCCAAGAAACCTCCCTGGGCCAAGAAACCTCCCTGGGCCATGAAACCTCCCTGGAACCTATCTGGGCCATGAAACCTCCCTGGGCCATTGAACCTCCCTGGAACCTCTCTGGGCCATAGAACCTCCCTGGGCCAAGAAACCTCCCTGGGCCATGAAACCTCCCTGGGCCAAGAAAACTCCCTGGGCCAATAAACCTCCCTGGGCCATGAAACCTCCCTGTGCCAAGAAAACTCCCTGGGCCCATAAACCTCTGTGGGCCCTGAAACCTCCCTGGGCCATGAAACCTCCCTGGGCCATTAAACCTCCCTGGGCCAAGAAACCTCCCTGGAACCTCCCTGGGACAAGAAACCTCCATGGGCCAAGAAACCTCCCTGGGCCAAGAAACCTCCCTGGGCCATGAAACCTCCCTGGAACCTCTCTGGGCCATGAAACCTCCCTGGAACATCCCTGGGCCAAGAACCTCCCTGGGCCAAGAAACCTCCCTGGGCCATGAAACCTCCCTGGGCCAAGAAACCTTCCGGGGCCAAGAAACCTCCTTGAGCCATGAAACCTCCCTGGGCCATGAAACTTCCCTGGGCCAAGAAACCTCCCTGGGCCAAGAAACCTCCCTGGGCCATGAAACCTCCCTGGGCCAAGAAACTTCCTTGAGCCATAAAAAACCTCCCTGGGCCATGAAACCTCCCTGGGCCATGAAACGTCTCTGGAACCTATCTGGGCCATGAAACCTCCCTGGGCCAAGAAACCTCCCTGGGCCATGAAACCTCCTTGGGCCTAGAAAACTTTCTGGGCCAATAAACCTCTCTGGGCCATGAAACTTCCCTGGGCCAAGAAAACTACCTGGGCCCATAAACCTCTATGGACCCTGAAACCTCCCTGGGCCAATAAACCTATCTGGGCCAATAAGCCTCCCTGGGCCATGAAACCTCCCTGGGCCATGAAACCTCCCTGGGCCATGAAACCTCCCTGGGCCAAGAAACCTCCCTGGGCCATGAAACCTCCCTGGGCCAAGAAACCTTCCAGGGCCAAGAAACCTCCTTCAGCCATGAAACCTCCCTGGGCCATGAAACTTCCCGGGGCCAAGAAACCTCCCTGGGCCAAGAAACCTCCCTGGGCCATGAAACCTCCCTGGGCCAAGAAACTTCCTTGAGCCATTAAAAACCTCCCTGGGCCATAAAACTTTCCTGGGCCATGAAACTTCCCTGGGCCAAGAAACCTCCCTGGAACCTTCCTGGGACAAGAAACCTCCATGGGCCAAGAAACCTCCCTGGGCCAAGAAACCTCCCTGGGCCATGAAACCTTCCTGGAACCAATCTGGGCCATGAAACCTCCCTGGGCCATTGAAACTCCCTGGATCCTCTCTGGGCCATGAAACCTCCCTGGGCCATTGAACCTCCCTGGATCCTCTCTGGGCCATGAAACCTCCCTGGGCCATGAAGCCTCCCTGGGCCAAGAAACCTCCCTGGGCCATGAAACCTTCCTGGAACCTATCTGGGCCATGAAACTTCCCTGGGCCATTGAACCTCCCTGGAACCTCTCTGGGCCATGAAACCTAGCTGGGCCATGAAACCTCCCTGGGCCAAGAAACCTCCCTGGGCCATGAAACCTCCCTGGGCCAAGAAAACTCCCTGGGGCTAATAAACCTCCCTGGGCCATGAAACCTCCCTGGGCCAAGAAACCTCCCTGGGCCATGAAACCTCCCTGGAACCTATCTGGGCCATGAAACCTCCCTGGGCCATTGAACCTCCCTGGAACCTCTCTGGGCCATGAAACCTCCCTGGGCCATGAAACTTCCCTGGGCCAAGAAAACTCCCTGGGCCCAAAAACCTCTATGGGCCCTGAAACCTCCCTGGGCCAATAAACCTCCCTGGGCCAATAAGCCTCCCTGGGCCATGAAACCTCCCTGGGCCATGAAACCTCCCTGGGCCATGAAACCTCCCTGGGCCAATAAACCTTCCTGGGCCATGAAACTTCCCTGGGCCAAGAAAACTCCCTGGGCCCAAAAACCTCAATGGGCCCTGAAACCTCCCTGGGCCAATAAACCTCCCTGGGCCAATAAGCCTCCCTGGGCCATGAAACCTCCCTGGGCGATGAAACCTCCCTGGGCCATGAAACCTCCCTGGGCCAAAAAACCTCCCTGGGCCATGAAACCTCCCTGGGCCAAGAAACCTCCCTGGGCCATGAAACCTTCCTGGGCCAAGAAACCTCCTTGAGCCATGAAACCTCCCTGGGCCATGAAACTTCCCTGGGCCAAGAAACCTCCCTGGGCCAAGAAACCTCCCTGGGCCATGAAACCTCCCTGGGCCAAGAAACCTTCTTGAGCCAATAAACCTCCCTGGGCCATGAAACCTCCCTGGGCCAAGAAAACTCCCTGGGCCCATAAACCTCTGTGGGCCCTAAAACCTCCCTGGGCCAAGAAACCTCCCTGGGCCAAGAAACCTCCCTGGGCCAAGCCATGAAACCTCCCTGGGCCATGGAACCTCCCTAGGCCAAAAAACCTCCCTGGGCCATGAAACCTCCCGGGGCCAAGAAACCTCCCTGGGCCAAGAAACCTCCTTGAGCCATGAAACCTCCCTGGGCCATGAAACAACCCTGGGCCAAGAAACCTCCCTGGGCCATGAAACCTCCCTGGGCCAAGAAACCTCTCTGGAGCCTCACTGGGACAAGAAACCTCCATGGGCCAAGAAACCTCCCTGGGCCAGGAAACCTCCCTGGGCCTAGAAAACTTCCTGGGCCAATAAACCTCCCTGGGCCTAGAAAACTTCCTGGGCCAATAAACCTCCCTGGGCCATGAAACTTTCCTGGGCCAAGAAAACTCCCTGGGCCCATAAACCTCTATGGGCCCTGAAACCTTCCTGGGCCAATAAACCTCCCTGGGCCAAGAAACCTCCCTCGGCGATGAAACCTCCCTGGGCCAAGAAACCTCCCTGGAACCTCCCTGGGACAAGAAACTTCCCTGGAACCTCCCTGGGACAAGAAACCTCCATGGGCCAAGAAACCTCCCTGGGCCAAGAAACCTCCCTGGGCCATGAAACGTCCCTGGAACCTATCTGGGCTATGAAACCTCCCTGGGCCAAGAAACCTCCCTGGGCCATGAAACCTCCCTGGGCCTAGAAAACTTCCTGGGCCAATAAACCTCCCTGGGCCATGAAACCTCCCTGGGCCAAGAAACCTCCCTGGGCCAAGAAACCTCCCTGGGCCATGAAACCTCCCTGGAACCTCTCTGGGCCATGAAACCTCCCTGGAACATCCCTGGGCCAAGAACCTCCCTGGGCCAAGAAACCTCCCTGGGCCATGAAACCTCCCTGGGCCAAGAAACCTTCCGGGGCCAAGAAACCTCCTTGAGCCATGAAACCTCCCTGGGCCATGAAACTTCCCTGGGCCAAGAAACCTCCCTGGGCCAAGAAACCTCCCTGAGCCATGAAACCTCCCTGGGCCAAGAAACTTCCTTGAGCCATAAAAAACCTCCCTGGGCCATGAAACCTCCCTGGGCCATGAAACGTCTCTGGAACCTATCTGGGCCATGAAACCTCCCTGGGCCAAGAAACCTCCCTGGGCCATGAAACCTCCCTGGGCCTAGAAAACTTCCTGGGCCAATAAACCTCTCTGGGCCATGAAACTTCCCTTGGCCAAGAAAACTACCTGGGCCCATAAACCTCTATGGACCCTGAAACCTCTCTGGGCCAATAAACCTATCTGGGCCAATAAGCCTCCCTGGGCCATGAAACCTCCCTGGGCCATGAAACCTCCCTGGGCCATGAAACCTCCCTGGGCCAAGAAACCTCCCTGGGCCATGAAACCTCCCTGGGCCAAGAAACCTTCCGAGGCCAAGAAACCTCCTTCAGCCATGAAACCTCCCTGGGCCATGAAACTTCCCGGGGCCAAGAAACCTCCCTGGGCCAAGAAACCTCCCTGGGCCATGAAACCTCCCTGGGCCAAGAAACTTCCTTGAGCCATTAAAAACCTCCCTGGGCCATAAAACTTTCCTGGGCCATGAAACTTCCCTGGGCCAAGAAACCTCCCTGGAACCTTCCTGGGACAAGAAACCTCCATGGGCCAAGAAACCTCCCTGGGCCAAGAAACCTCCCTGGGCCATGAAACCTTCCTGGAACCAATCTGGGCCATGAAACCTCCCTGGGCCATTGAAACTCCCTGGATCCTCTCTGGGCCATGAAACCTCCCTGGGCCATTGAACCTCCCTGGATCCTCTCTGGGCCATGAAACCTCCCTGGGCCATGAAGCCTCCCTGGGCCAAGAAACCTCCCTGGGCCATGAAACCTTCCTGGAACCTATCTGGGCCATGAAACTTCCCTGGGCCATTGAACCTCCCTGGAACCTCTCTGGGCCATGAAACCTAGCTGGGCCATGAAACCTCCCTGGGCCAAGAAACCTCCCTGGGCCATGAAACCTCCCTGGGCCAAGAAAACTCCCTGGGGCTAATAAACCTCCCTGGGCCATGAAACCTCCCTGGGCCAAGAAACCTCCCTGGGCCATGAAACCTCCCTGGAACCTATCTGGGCCATGAAACCTCCCTGGGCCATTGAACCTCCCTGGAACCTCTCTGGGCCATGAAACCTCCCTGGGCCATGAAACTTCCCTGGGCCAAGAAAACTCCCTGGGCCCAAAAACCTCTATGGGCCCTGAAACCTCCCTGGGCCAATAAACCTCCCTGGGCCAATAAGCCTCCCTGGGCCATGAAACCTCCCTGGGCCATGAAACCTCCCTGGGCCATGAAACCTCCCTGGGCCAATAAACCTTCCTGGGCCATGAAACTTCCCTGGGCCAAGAAAACTCCCTGGGCCCAAAAACCTCTATGGGCCCTGAAACCTCCCTGGGCCAATAAACCTCCCTGGGCCAATAAGCCTCCCTGGGCCATGAAACCTCCCTGGGCGATGAAACCTCCCTGGGCCATGAAACCTCCCTGGGCCAAAAAACCTCCCTGGGCCATGAAACCTCCCTGGGCCAAGAAACCTTCCGGGGCCAAGAAAGCTCCTTGAGCCATGAAACCTCCCTGGGCCAAGAAACCTCCCTGGGCCATGAAACCTCCCTGGGCCAAGAAACTTCCTTGAGCCATTAAAAACCTCTCTGGGCCATGAAACTTTCCCGGGCCATGAAACAACCCTGGGCCAAGAAACCTCCCTGGTCCATGAAACCTCCCTGGGCCAAGAAACCTCCCTGGAACCTCCCTGAGCCAAGAAACCTCCATGGGCCAAGAAACCTCCCTGGGCCAAGAAACCTCCCTGGGCCATGAAACCTCCCTGGAACCTATCTGGGCCATGAAACCTCCCTGGGCCATTGAACCTCCCTGGAACCTCTCTGGGCTATGAAACCTCCCTGGGCCATGAAACCTCCCTGGGCCAAGAAACCTCCCTGGGCCATGAAACCTCCCTGGGCCAAGAAACCTCCCTGGGCCAAGAAACCTCCCTGGGCCAATAAACCTCCCTGGGCCATGAAACCTCCCTGTGCCAAGAAAACTCCCTGGGCCCATAAACCTCTGTGGGCCCTGAAACCTCCCTGGGCCATGAAACCTCCCTGGGCCATTAAACCTCCCTGGGCCAAGAAACCTCCCTGGAACCTCCCTGGGACAAGAAACCTCCATGGGCCAAGAAACCTCCCTGGGCCAAGAAACCTCCCTGGGCCATGAAACCTTC
Organism: Arenicola marina; assembly: GCA_964019135.1. NCBI lineage: Eukaryota > Metazoa > Annelida > Polychaeta > Arenicolidae > Arenicola > Arenicola marina. Next base: position 20,875,211 of record OZ025259.1, on the reverse strand, counting down.
CTGGAACCTATCTGGGCCATGAAACCTCCCTGGGCCATTGAACCTCCCTGGAACCTCTCTGGGCCATGAAACCTCCCTGGGCCATGAAACCTCCCTGGGCCAAGAAACCTCCCTGGGCCATGAAACCTCCCTGGGCCAAGAAACCTCCCTGGGCCATGAAACCTCCCTGGGCCAAGAAACCTCCCTGGGCCATGAAACCTCCCTGGGCCTAGAAAACTTCCTGGGCCAATAAACCTCCCTGGGCCATGAAACTTCCCTTGGCCAAGAAAACTCACTGGGGCCATAAACCTCTATGGGCCCTGAAACCTCCCTGGGCCAATAAACCTCCCTGGGCCAATAAGCCTCCCTGGGCCATGAAACATCCCTGGGCCATGAAACCTCCCTGGGCAAGAAACTTCCTTGAGCCATTAAAAACCTCCCTGGGCCATGAAACCTCCCTGGGCCATGAAACGTCCCTGCAACCTATCTGGGCCATGAAACCTCCCTGGGCCAAGAAACCTCCCTGGGCCATGAAACCTCCCTGGGCCTGGAAAATTTCCTGGGCCAATAAACCTCCCTGGGCCATGAAACTTCCCTGGGCCAAGAAAACTCCCTGGGCCCATAAACCTCTATGGGCCCTGAAACCTCCCTGGGCCAATAAACCCCCCTGGGCCAATAAGCCTCCCTGGGCCATGAAACCTCCCTGGGCCATGAAACCTCCCTGGGCCATGAAACCTCCCTGGGCCAAGAAACCTCCCTGGGCCATGAAACCTCCCTGGGCCAAGAAACCTTCCGGGGCCAAGAAACCTCCTTGAGCCATGAAACCTCCCTGGGCCATGAAACTTTCCTGGGCCATGAAACAACCCTGGGCCAAGAAACCTCCCTGGGCCATGAAACTTCCCTGGGCCAAGAAACCTCCCTGGGACCTCCCTGGGACAAGAAACCTCCATGGACCAAGAAACCTCCCTGGGCCCAGAAACCTCTCTGGGCCATGAAACCTCCCTGGGCCATTGAACCTCCCTGGATCCTCCCTGGGCCATGAAACCTCCCTGGGCCAAGAAACCTCCCTGGGCCATGAAACCTCCCTGGGCCAAAAAAACTCCCTGGGCCAATAAACCTCCCTGGGCCATGAAACCTCCTTGGGCCAAGAAAACTCCCTGGGCCCATAAACCTCTGTGGGCCCTGAAACCTCCCTGGGCCATGAAACCTCCCTGGGCCAAGAAACCTCCCTGGGCCAAGAAACCTCCCTGGGCCAAGAAACCTTCCTGGGCCAAGAAACCTCCCTGGGCGATGAAACCTCCCTGGGCCATGAAACCTCCCTGGGCCATGAAACCTCCCTTGGCCAATAAACCTCCCTGGGCCATGAAACTTCCCTGGGCCAAGAAAACTCCCTGGGCCCAAAAACCTCTATGGGCCCTGAAACCTCCCTGGGCCAATAAACCTCCCTGGGCCAATAAGCCTCCCTGGGCCATGAAACCTCCCTGGGCCATGAAACCTCCCTGGGCCATGAAACCTCCCTGGGCCAAAAAACCTCCCTGGGCCATGAAACCTCCCTGGGCCAAGAAACCTTCCGGGGCCAAGAAAGCTCCTTGAGCCATGAAACCTCCCTGGGCCAAGAAACCTCCCTGGGCCATGAAACCTCCCTGGGCCAAGAAACTTCCTTGAACCATTAAAAACCTCCCTGGGCCATGAAACTTTCCTGGGCCATGAAACAACCCTGGGCCAAGAAACCTCCCTGGTCCATGAAACATCCCTGGGCCAAGAAACCACCTTGAGCCATGAAACCTCCCTGGGACAAGAAACCTCCATGGGCCAAGAAACCTCCCTGGGCCAAGAAACCTCCCTGGGCGATGAAACCTCCCTGGGCCATGAAACCTCCCTGGGCCATGAAACCTCCCTTGGCCAATAAACCTCCCTGGGCCATGAAACTTCCCTGGGCCAAGAAAACTCCCTGGGCCCAAAAACCTCTATGGGCCCTGAAACCTCCCTGGGCCAATAAACCTCCCTGGGCCAATAAGCCTCCCTGGGCCATGAAACCTCCCTGGGCCATGAAACCTCCCTGGGCCATGAAACCTCCCTGGGCCAAAAAACCTCCCTGGGCCATGAAACCTCCCTGGGCCAAGAAACCTTCCGGGGCCAAGAAACCTCCTTGAGCCATGAAACCTCCCTGGGCCAAGAAACCTCAGTGGGCCATGAAACCTCCCTGGGCCAAGAAACTTCCTTGAACCATTAAAAACCTCCCTGGGCCATGAAACTTTCCTGGGCCATGAAACAACCCTGGGCCAAGAAACCTCCCTGGTCCATGAAACATCCCTGGGCCAAGAAACCTCCCTGGAACCTCCCTGGGCCAAGAAACCTCCATGGGCCAAGAAACCTCCCTGGGCCAAGAAACCTCCCTGGGCCATGAAACCTCCCTGGAACCTATCTGGGCCATGAAACCTCCCTGGGCCATGAAACCTCCCTGGGCAAAGAAACCTCCCTGGGCCATAAAACCTCCCTGGGCCAAGAAACCTCCCTGGGCCAAGAAACCTCCCTGGGCCATGAAACCTCCCTGGGCCTAGAAAATTTCCTGGGCCAATAAACCTCCCTGGGCCATGAAACTTCCCTGGGCCAAGAAAACTCCCTGGGCCCATAAACCTCTATGGGCCCTGAAACCTCCCTGGGCCAATAAACCCCCCTGGGCCAATAAGCCTTCCTGGGCCATAAAACCTCCCTGGGCCATGAAACCTCCCTGGGCCATGAAACCTCCCTGGGCCAAGAAACCTCCCTGGGCCATAAAACCTCCCTGGGCCAAGAAACCTTCCGGGGCCAAGAAACCTCCTTGAGCCATGAAACCTCCCTGGGCCATGAAACTTCCCGGGGCCAAGAAACCTCCCTGGGCCAAGAAACCTCCCTGGGCCATGAAACCTCCCTGGGCCAAGAAACTTCCTTGAGCCATTAAAAATCTCCCTGGGCCATGAAACTTTCCTGGGCCATGAAACAACCCTGGGCCAAGAAACCTCCCTGGGCCATGAAACTTCCCTGGGCCAAGAAACCTCTCTGGGCCATGAAACCTCCCTGGAACCTATCTGGGCCATGAAACCTCCCTGGGCCATTGAACCTCCCTGGATCCTCTCTGGGCCATGAAACCTCCCTGGGCCATGAAACCTCCCTGGGCCAAGAAACCTCCCTGGGCCATGAAGCCTCCCTGGGCCAAGAAAACTCCCTGGGCCAATAAACCTCCCTGGGCCATGAAACCTCCTTGGGCCAAGAAAACTCCCTGGGCCCATAAACCTCTGTGGGCCCTGAAAACTCCCTGGGCCATGAAACCTCCCTGGGCCAAGAAACCTCCCTGGGCCAATAAACCTCCCTGGGCCAATAAGCCTCCCTGGGCCATGAAACCTCCCTGGGCCATGAAACCTCCCTGGGCCATGAAACCTCCCTGGGTCAAAAAACCTCCCTGGGCCATGAAACCTCCCTGGGTCAAGAAACCTTCCGGGGCCAAGAAACCTCCTTGAGCCATGAAACCTCCCTGGGCCAAGAAACCTCCCTGGGCCATGAAACCTCCCTGGGCCAAGAAACTTCCTTGAGCCATTAAAAACCTCCCTGGGCCATGAAACTTTCCTGGGCCATGAAACAACCCTGGGCCAAGAAACCTCCCTGGTCCATGAAACCTCCCTGGGCCAAGAAACCTCCCTGGAACCTCCCTGGGCCAAGAAACCTCCATGGGCCAAGAAACCTCCCTGGGCCAAGAAACCTCCCTGGGCCATGAAACCTCCCTAGAACCTATCTGGGCCATGAAACCTCCCTGGGCCATTGAACCTCCCTGGAACCTCTCTGGGCCATGAAACCTCCCTGGGCCATGAAACCTCCCTGGGACAAGAAACCTCCATGGGCCAAGAAGCCTCCCTGGGCCAAGAAACCTCCCTGGGCCATGAAACCTCCCTGGAACCTATCTGGGCCATGAAACCTCCCTGGGCTATTGAACCTCACTGGAACCTCTCTGGGCCATGAAACCTCCCTGGACCAAGAAACCTCCCTGGGCCATGAAACCTCCCTGGGCCAAGAAACCTCCCTGGAACCTCCCTGAGACAAGAAACCTCCATGGGCCAAGAAACCTCCCTAGGCCAAGAAACCTCCCTGGGCCATGAAACCTCCCTGGAACCTATCTGGGCCATGAAACCTCGCTGGGCCATTGAACCTCCCTGGAACCTCTCTGGGCCATGAAACCTCCTTGGGCCATGAAACCTCCCTGGGCCAAGAAACCTCCCTGGGCCATGAAACCTCCCTGGGCCAAGAAAACTCCCAGGGCCCATAAACCTCTGTGGTCCCTGAAACCTCCCTGGGCCATGAAACCTCCCTTGGCCATGAAACCTCTCTGGGCCAAGAAACCTCCCTGGAACCTCCCTGGGACAAGAAACCTCCATGGGCCAAGAAATCTCCCTGGGCCAAGAAACCTCCCTGGGCCATGAAACCTCCCTGGAACCTATCTGGGCCATGAAACCTCCATGGGCCATTGAACCTCCCTGGAACCTCTCTGGGCCATGAAACCTCCCTGGGCCATGAAACCTCCCTGGGCCAAAAAACCTCCCTGGGCCATGAAACCTCTCTGGGCCAAGAAAACGCCCTGGGCCAATAAACCTCCCTGGGCCATGAAAGGTCCCTGGAACCTATCTGGGCCATGAAACCTCCCTGGGCCAAAAAACCTCCCTGGGCCAAGAAACCTTCCGGGGCGAAGAAACCTCCTTGAGCCATGAAACCTCCCTGGGCCATGAAACTTCCCTGGGCCAAGAAACCTCCCTGGGCCAAGAAACCTCCCTGGGCCATGAAACCTCCCTGGGCCAAGAAACTTCCTTGAGCCATTAAAAACCTCCCTGGGCCATGAAACCTCCCTGGGCCAAGAAACTTCCTTGAGCCATTAAAAACCTCCCTGGGCCATGAAACCTCCCTGGGCCATGAAACGTCCCTGGAACCTATCTGGGCCATGAAACCTCCCTGGGCCAAGAAACCTCCCTGGGCCATGAAACCTCCCTGGGCCTAGAAAATTTCCTGGGCCAATAAACCTCCCTGGGCCATGAAACTTCCCTGGGCCAAGAAAACTCCCTGGGCCCATAAACCTCTATGGGCCCTGAAACCTCCCTGGGCCAATAAACCCCCCTGGGCCAATAAGCCTCCCTGGGCCATGAAACCTCCCTGGGCCATGAAACCTCCCTGGGCCATGAAACCTCCCTGGGCCAAGAAACCTCCCTGGGCCATGAAACCTCCCTGGGCCAAGAAACCTTCCGGGGCCAAGAAACTTCCCTGGGCCAAGAAACCTCCCTGGAACCTCCCTGGGACAAGAAACCTCCATGGACCAAGAAACCTCCCTGGGCCCAGAAACCTCTCTGGGCCATGAAACCTCCCTGGGCCATTTAACCTCCCTGGATCCTCCCTGGGCCATGAAACCTCCCTGGGCCAAGAAACCTCCCTGGGCCATGAAACCTCCCTGGGCCAAGAAAACTCCCTGGGCCAATAAACCTCCCTGGGCCATGAAACCTCCTTGGGCCAAGAAAACTCCCTGGGCCCATAAACCTCTGTGGGCCCTGAAACCTCCCTGGGCCATGAAACCTCCCTGGGCCAAGAAACCTCCCTGGGCCAAGAAACCTCCCTGGGCCAAGAAACCTCCCTGGGCCAAGAAACCTCCCTGGGCCAAGAAACCTTCCTGGGCCAAGAAACCTCCTTGAGCCATGAAACCTCCCTGGGCCATGAAACCTCCCTAGGCCAAGAAACCTCCCTGGACTATGAAACCTCCCTGGAACCTCCATGGGAGAAGAAACCTCCCTGGGCCATGAAACCTCCCTGGGCCAAGAAACCACCTTGAGCCATGAAACCTCCCTGGGACAAGAAACCTCCATGGGCCAAGAAACCTCCCTGGGCCAAGAAACCTCCCTGGGCGATGAAACCTCCCTGGGCCATGAAACCTCCCTGGGCCATGAAACCTCCCTTGGCCAATAAACCTCCCTGGGCCATGAAACTTCCCTGGGCCAAGAAAACTCCCTGGGCCCAAAAACCCTATATGGGCCCTGAAACCTCCCTGGGCCAATAAACCTCCCTGGGCCAATAAGCCTCCCTGGGCCATGAAACCTCCCTGGGCCATGAAACCTCCCTGGGCCATGAAACCTCCCTGGGCCAAAAAACCTCCCTGGGCCATGAAACCTCCCTGGGCCAAGAAACCTCCCTGGGCCAAGAAACCTCCCTGGGCCATGAAACCTCCCTGGGCCAAGAAACTTCCTTGAACCATTAAAAACCTCCCTGGGCCATGAAACTTTCCTGGGCCATGAAACAACCCTGGGCCAAGAAACCTCCCTGGTCCATGAAACATCCCTGGGCCAAGAAACCTCCCTGGAACCTCCCTGGGCCAAGAAACCTCCATGGGCCAAGAAACCTCCCTGGGCCAAGAAACCTCCCTGGGCCATGAAACCTCCCTGGAAACTATCTGGGCCATGAAACCTCCCTGGGCCATTGAACCTCCCTGGAACCTCTCTGGGCCATGAAACCTCCCTGGGCCATGAAACCTCCCTGGGCAAAGAAACCTCCCTGGGCCATAAAACCTCCCTGGGCCAAGAAACCTCCCTGGGCCAAGAAACCTCCCTGGGCTATGAAACCTCCCTGGGCCAAGAAACTTCCTTGAGCCATTAAAAACCTCCCTGGGCCATGAAACCTCCCTGGGCCATGAAACGTCCCTGGAACCTATCTGGGCCATGAAACCTCCCTGGGCCAAGAAACCTCCCTGGGCCATGAAACCTCCCTGGGCCTAGAAAATTTCCTGGGCCAATAAACCTCCCTGGGCCATGAAACTTCCCTGGGCCAAGAAAACTCCCTGGGCCCATAAACCTCTATGGGCCCTGAAACCTCCCTGGGCCAATAAACCCCCCTGGGCCAATAAGCCTCCCTGGGCCATGAAACCTCCCTGGGCCATGAAACCTCCCTGGGCCATGAAACCTCCCTGGGCCAAGAAACCTCCCTGGGCCATAAAACCTCCCTGGGCCAAGAAACCTTCCGGGGCCAAGAAACCTCCTTGAGCCATGAAACCTCCCTGGGCCATGAAACTTCCCGGGGCCAAGAAACCTCCCTGGGCCAAGAAACCTCCCTGGGCCATGAAACCTCCCTGGGCCAAGAAACTTCCTTGAGCCATTAAAAATCTCCCTGGGCCATGAAACTTTCCTGGGCCATGAAACAACCCTGGGCCAAGAAACCTCCCTGGGCCATGAAACTTCCCTGGGCCAAGAAACCTCCCTCGAACCTCCCTGGGACAAGAAACCTCCATGGGCCAAGAAACCTCCCTGGGCCAAGAAACCTCTCTGGGCCATGAAACCTCCCTGGAACCTATCTGGGCCATGAAACCTCCCTGGGCCATTGAACCTCCCTGGATCCTCTCTGGGCCATGAAACCTCCCTGGGCCAAGAAACCTCCCTGGGCCAAGAAACCTCCCTGGGCCAAGAAACCTTCCTGGGCCAAGAAACCTCCTTGAGCCATGAAACCTCCCTGGGCCATGAAACCTCCCTAGGCCAAGAAACCTCCCTGGACTATGAAACCTCCCTGGAACCTCCATGGGAGAAGAAACCTCCCTGGGCCAGGAAACCTCCCTAGGCCAAGAAACCTCCCTGGGCCATGAAACCTCCCTTGGCCAATAAACCTCCCTGGGCCATGAAACTTCCCTGGGCCAAGAAAACTCCCTGGGCCCAAAAACCTCTATGGGCCCTGAAACCTCGCTGGGCAAATAAACCTCCCTGGGCCAATAAGCCTCCCTGGGCCATGAAACCTCCCTGGGCCATGAAACCTCCCTGGGCCATGAAACCTCCCTGGGCCAAAAAACCTCCCTGGGCCATGAAACCTCCCTGGGCCAAGAAACCTTCCGGGGCCAAGAAACCTCCTTGAGCCATGAAACCTCCCTGGGCCAAGAAACCTCCCTGGGCCATGAAACCTCCCTGGGCCAAGAAACTTCCTTGAACCATTAAAAACCTCCCTGGGCCATGAAACTTTCCTGGGCCATGAAACAACCCTGGGCCAAGAAACCTCCCTGGTCCATGAAACATCCCTGGGCCAAGAAACCTCCCTGGAACCTCCCTGGGCCAAGAAACCTCCATGGGCCAAGAAACCTCCCTGGGCCAAGAAACCTCCCTAGGCCATGAAACCTCCCTGGAACCTATCTGGGCCATGAAACCTCCCTGGGCCATTGAACCTCCCTGGAACCTCTCTGGGCCATGAAACCTCCCTGGGCCATGAAACCTCCCTGGGCAAAGAAACCTCCCTGGGCCATAAAACCTCCCTGGGCCAAGAAACCTCCCTGGGCCAAGAAACCTCCCTGGGCCATGAAACCTCCCTGGGCCAAGAAACTTCCTTGAGCCATTAAAAATCTCCCTGGGCCATGAAACCTCCCTGGGCCATGAAACGTCCCTGGAACCTATCTGGGCCATGAAACCTCCCTGGGCCAAGAAACCTCCCTGGGCCATGAAACCTCCCTGGGCCTAGAAAATTTCCTGGGCCAATAAACCTCCCTGGGCCATGAAACTTCCCTGGGCCAAGAAAACTCCCTGGGCCCATAAACCTCTATGGGCCCTGAAACCTCCCTGGGCCAATAAACCCCCCTGGGCCAATAAGCCTCCCTGGGCCATGAAACCTCCCTGGGCCATGAAACCTCCCTGGGCCATGAAACCTCCCTGGGCCAAGAAACCTCCCTGGGCCATAAAACCTCCCTGGGCCAAGAAACCTTCCGGGGCCAAGAAACCTCCTTGAGCCATGAAACCTCCCTGGGCCATGAAACTTCCCGGGGCCAAGAAACCTCCCTGGGCCAAGAAACCTCCCTGGGCCATGAAACCTCCCTGGGCCAAGAAACTTCCTTGAGCCATTAAAAATCTCCCTGGGCCATGAAACTTTCCTGGGCCATGAAACAACCCTGGGCCAAGAAACCTCCCTCGAACCTCCCTGGGACAAGAAACCTCCATGGGCCAAGAAACCTCCCTGGGCCAAGAAACCTCTCTGGGCCATGAAACCTCCCTGGAACCTATCTGGGCCATGAAACCTCCCTGGGCCATTGAACCTCCCTGGATCCTCTCTGGGCCATGAAACCTCCCTGGGCCATAAAACTTCCCTGGGCCAAGAAACCTCCCTGGGCCATGAAACCTCCCTGGGCCAAGAAAACTCCCTGGGCCAATAAACCTCCCTGGGCCATGAAACCTCCTTGGGCCAAGAAAACTCCCTGGGCCCATAAACCTCTGTGGGCCCTGAAAACTCCCTGGGCCATGAAACCTCCCTGGGCCAAGAAACCTCCCTGGGCCAATAAACCTCCCTGGGCCAATAAGCCTCCCTGGGCCATGAAACCTCCCTGGGCCATGAAACCTCCCTGGGCCATGAAACCTCCCTGGGCCAAAAAACCTCCCTGGGCCATGAAACCTCCCTGGGTCAAGAAACCTTCCGGGGCCAAGAAACCTCCTTGAGCCATGAAACCTCCCTGGGCCAAGAAACCTCCCTGGGCCATGAAACCTCCCTGGGCCAAGAAACTTCCTTGAGCCATTAAAAACCTCCCTGGGCCATGAAACTTTCCTGGGCCATGAAACAACCCTGGGCCAAGAAACCTCCCTGGTCCATGAAACCTCGCTGGGCCAAGAAACCTCCCTGGAACCTCCCTGGGCCAAGAAACCTCCATGGGCCAAGAAACCTCCCTGGGCCAAGAAACCTCCCTGGGCCATGAAACCTCCCTAGAACCTATCTGGGCCATGAAACCTCCCTGGGCCATTGAACCTCCCTGGAACCTCTCTGGGCCATGAAAACTCCCTGGGCCATGAAACCTCCCTGGGCCAAGAAACCTCCCTGGGCCATGAAACCTCCCTGGGCCAAGAAACCTCCCTGGGCCAAGAAACCTTCCTGGGCCAAGAAACCTCCTTGAGCCATGAAACCTCCCTGGGCCATGAAACCTCCCTAGGCCAAGAAACCTCCCTGGACCATGAAACCTCCCTGGAACCTCCATGGGAGAAGAAACCTCCCTGGGCCATGAAACCTCCCTGGGCCAAGAAACCACCTTGAGCCATGAAACCTCCCTGGGACAAGAAACCTCCATGGGCCAAGAAACCTCCCTGGGCCAAGAAACCTCCCTGGGCCATGAAACCTCCCTGGAACCTATCTGGGCCATGAAACCTCCCTGGGCTATTGAACCTCACTGGAACCTCTCTGGGCCATGAAACCTCCCTGGGCCAAGAAACCTCCCTGGGCCATGAAACCTCCCTGGGCCAAGAAACCTCCCTGGAACCTCCCTGGGACAAGAAACCTCCATGGGCCAAGAAACCTCCCTAGGCCAAGAAACCTCCCTGGGCCATGAAACCTCCCTGGAACCTATCTGGGCCATGAAACCTCCCTGGGCCATTGAACCTCCCTGGAACCTCTCTGGGCCATGAAACCTCCCTGGGCCATGAAACCTCCCTGGGCCAAGAAACCTCCCTGGGCCATGAAACCTCCCTGGGCCAAGAAAACTCCCTGGGCCAATAAACCTCCCTGGGCCATGAAACCTCCCTGGGCCAAGAAAACTCCCAGGGCCCATAAACCTCTGTGGTCCCTGAAACCTCCCTGGGCCATGAAACCTCCCTTGGCCATGAAACCTCTCTGGGCCAAGAAACCTCCCTGGAACCTCCCTGGGACAAGAAACCTCCATGGGCCAAGAAACCTCCCTGGGCCAAGAAACCTCCCTGGGCCATGAAACCTCCCTGGAACCTCCCTGGGACAAGAAACCTCCATGGGCCAAGAAACCTCCCTGGGCCAAGAAACCTCCCTGGGCCAAGAAACCTCCCTGGGCCAAGAAACCTCCCTGGGCCATGAAACCTCCATGGGCCATTGAACCTCCCTGGAACCTCTCTGGGCCATGAAACCTCCCTGGGCCATGAAACCTCCCTGGGCCAAAAAACCTCCCTGGGCCATGAAACCTCCCTGGGCCAAGAAAACGCCCTGGGCCAATAAACCTCCCTGGGCCATGAAAGGTCCCTGGAACCTATCTGGGCCATGAAACCTCCCTGGGCCAAAAAACCTCCCTGGGCCATGAAACCTCCCTGGGCCAAGAAACCTCCCTGGGCCATTGAACCTCCCTGGAACCTCTCTGGGCCATGAAACCTCCCTGGGCCATGAAACCTCCCTGGGCCAAGAAACCTCCCTGGGCCATGAAACCTCCCTGGGCCAAGAAACCTCCCTGGGCCAAGAAACCTCCCTGGGCCAAGAAACCTCCCTGGGCCAAGAAACCTTCCTGGGCCAAGAAACCTCCTTGAGCCATGAAACCTCCCTGGGCCATGAAACCTCCCTAGGCCAAGAAACCTCCCTGGACCATGAAATCTCCCTGGAACCTCCATGGGAGAAGAAACCTCCCTGGGCCATGAAACCTCCCTGGGCCAAGAAACCACCTTGAGCCATGAAACCTCCCTGGGACAAGAAACCTCCATGGGCCAAGAAACCTCCCTGGGCCAAGAAACCTCCCTGGGCCATGAAACCTCCCTGGAACCTATCTGGGCCATGAAACCTCCCTGGGCCATTGAACCTCCCTGGAACCTCGCTGGGCCATGAAACCTCCCTGGGCCAAGAAACCTCCCTGGGCCATGAAACCTCCCTGGGCCAAGAAAACTCCCTGGGCCAATAAACCTCCCTGGGCCATGAAACCTCCCTGGGCCAAGAAAACTCCCTGTGCCCATAAACCTCTGTGGGCCCTGAAACCTCCCTGGGCCATGAAACCTCCCTGGGCCATGAAACCTCCCTGGGCCAAGAAACCTCCCTGGAACCTCCCTGGGCCAAGAAACCTCTATGGGCCAAGAAACCTCCCTGGGCCAAGAAACCTCCCTGGGCCATGAAACCTCCCTGGAACCTATCTGGGCCATGAAACCTCCCTGGGCCATTGAACCTCCCTGGAACCTCTCTGGGCCATGAAACCTCCATGGGCCATGAAACCTCCCTGGGCCAAGAAACCTCCCTGGGCCATGAAACCTCCCTGGGCCAAGAAAACTCCCTGGGCCAATAAACCTCCCTGGGCCATGAAACCTCCCTGGGCCAAGAAAACTCCCTGGGCCCATAAACCTCTGTGGTCCCTGAAACCTCCCTGGGCCATGAAACCTCCCTTGGCCATGAAACCTCTCTGGGCCAAGAAACCTCCCTGGAACCTCCCTGGGACAAGAAACCTCCATGGGCCAAGAAACCTCCCTGGGCCAAGAAACCTCCCTGGGCCATGAAACCTCACTGGAACCTATCTGGGCCATAAAACCTCCATGGGCCATTGAACCTCCCTGGAACCTCTCTGGGCCATGAAACCTCCCTGGGCCATGAAACCTCCCTGGGCCATGAAACCTCACTGGAACCTATCTGGGCCATAAAACCTCCATGGGCCATTGAACCTCCCTGGAACCTCTCTGGGCCATGAAACCTCCCTGGGCCATGAAACCTCCCTGGGCCAAGAAACCTCCGTGGGCCATGAAACCTCCCTGGGCCAAGAAAACTCAATGGGCCAATAAACCTCCCTGGGCCATGAAAGGTCCCTGGAACCTATCTGGGCCATGAAACCTTCCTGGGCCAAGAAACCTCCCTGGGCCATGAAACCTCCCTGGGCCTAGAAAACTTCCTGGGCCAGTAAACCTCCCTGGGCCATGAAACTTCCCTTGGCCAAGAAAACTCGCTGGGGCCATAAACCTCTATGGGCCCTGAAACCTCCCTGGGCCAATAAACCTCCCTGGGCCAATAAGCCTCCCTGGGCCATGAAACCTCCCTGGGCCATGAAACCTCCCTGGGCCATGAAACCTCCCTGGGCCAAGAAACCTCCCTGGGCCATGAAACCTCCCTGGGCCAAGAAACCTTCCGGGGCCAAGAAACCTCCTTGAGCCATGAAACCTCCCTGGGCCATGAAACTTCCCTGGGCCAAGAAACCTCCCTGGGCCAAGAAACCTCCCTGGGCCATGAAACCTCCCTGGGCCAAGAAACTTCCTTGAGCCATTAAAAACCTCCCTGGGCCATGAAACCTCCCTGGGCCATGAAACGTCCCTGGAACCTATCTGGGCCATGAAACCTCCCTGGGCCAAGAAACCTCCTTGGGCCATGAAACCTCCCTGGGCCTAAAAAATTTCCTGGGCCAATAAACCTCCCTGGGCCATGAAACTTCCCTGGGCCAAGAAAACTGCCTGGTCCCATAAACCTCTATGGGCCCTGAAACCTCCCTGGGCCAATAAACCCCCCTGGGCCAATAAGCCTCCCTGGGCCATGAAACCTCCCTGGGCCATGAAACCTCCCTGGGCCATGAAACTTCCCGGGGCCAAGAAACCTCCCTGGGCCATGAAACCTCCCTGGGCCAAGAAAACTCCCTGGGCCCATAAACCTCCCTGGGCCATGAAATCTCCCTGGGCCAATAAACCTCCCTTTGCCAATAAGCCTCCCTGGGCCATGAAACCTCCCTAGGCCATGAAACCTCCCTGGGCCATGAAACCTCCCTGGGCCAAGAAACCTCCCTGGGCCATGAAACCTCCCTGGGCCAAGAAAACTCCCTGGGCCAATAAACCTCCCTGGGCCATGAAACCTCCCTGGGCCAAGAAAACTCCCTGGGCCCATAAACCTCCCTGGGCCATGAAATCTCCCTGGGCCAATAAACCTCCCTTTGCCAATAAGCCTCCCTGGGCCATGAAACCTCCCTAGGCCATGAAACCTCCCTTGGCCATGAAACCTCCCTGGGCCAAGAAACCTCCCTGGGCCATGAAACCTCCCTGGGCCAAGAAACCTCCCATGGCCAAGAAACCTCCCCGGGCGATGAAACCTCCCTGGGCCATGAAACCTCCCTGGGCCATGAAACCTCCCTGGGCCATGAAACCTCCCTGGGCCATGAAACCTCCCTGGGCCATGAAACCTCCCTGGGCCATGAAACCTCCCTGGGCCATGAAACCTCCTAGGGCCATGAAACCTCCCTAGGCCATGAAACCTCTATGGGCCATGAAACCTCCCTGGCCCAAGAAACCTCCCTGGGCCAATAAGCCTCCCTGGGCCATGAAACCTGAACACGTATATATAATAACCCAGATTAGGTGACCGGGACAGGATTCGAACCCATGACCGCCTTGATTTTCCATCTCGTGCGTTAACCACTACGCTAGGGAGGGTGATGGGGTAATGGAATGGATGGGTGATGGGTGGAGATGCAATTGGGGTTTAATATGAGAAGGTGAAGTAATTTCCCCCAATGAATGTCTTTACTCATCCCAACCCCCGCACCTATCCCCCACACCTTATCACAGGATATCCCTGTTCAATGGAGCGATGCCTTAGATTTACCCACCCCACCCCCTACCACGGACGATAGCTACTCAGCGGATGTATTTGCTCACTCCGATCACCCCCACACCCCCACACCCCTGATTCCCCCGAACCCCAGATCCTCGCCACCCCAAACCCCTCACTACAAAAAATACCTCAACAACTCAACAGTGGCCTATCTCATGTACATATTTTAGCCGGCTACGGGTCTTAGTCGATTAAATCGCCCATCCTTTACATGTAGTCGGCTAAACTGCGTTCGTGAAATCAGCCACAGATCCCTCAGTTCGGCACGGCACCGCTCTTTCTGGTGCCAAAGCCACGGGGAGTCTCAGAGCGAAAATTGCTCGTAACGAGTTGGGCGAAGTTAATGAGGCAATCGGGCCTGGATTATCTGTCGGCGACAGAGGGTGGGTGGGCAGTGCGGTGAGACTCCAGTCCGAGCTGTCGTCACAGATGTAATTGGGTAATACCAAACCGACCATGGCCCGCATTCTGCACCGGCTTGACGGGGCGCTGGTGGTATGGTCCGTATGGAGGCTATGGAGGTGGGCGTCCTAGCCACCGAGGTGACCAACGTAAGGATGTGTTTTACGGATTTGTCGTACGGATGTATCGTACGGATGTGTCGTACGGATGTGTCGTACTGATGTGTTGTACGGAAGTATCGCATGGAGGTCACCATCATACGAGTATATGATCGTACGGTCGTACAGACGAGGTTACCGTCTTACGGACAAAATGACGGTCGTACGAAAGATATATTCCAAGGGCTGCAAACTCACCACCTGCGACCCCACTCCCATAATTGTTATGCTTCACAGTAGGAAATTTAGTGCAACAATAAAATACCCAACATATTAAAAAGTGGCGTTTTAGAGAACCCTGTCTAATGGAAAGCCCCCGTCCAACATAATAGTGGTTTGAATTATATTGCTCCCCACCCTGCATCCCCCGTCCGCTTGCCCCTCACCACCACCTATCCCCCACCCGTCCTCCTGCTCTTCCCCACCCACCACCTTCTCCCCATCCCACCCCTCTATATATCTGCCAAAGAGAAGCATTCTAGACGCCATATATACGGCCTGTTCCCAGGTGGGCAGTCTCGGTCAATAGGTGGCGCTAGGAGATCTGCCCTGAGTCCTGCCCGGCGGCAAATACAATTACCGCCAAATGCACACACGCACCACTTTATATATATATGGGTATATGAATACATAGGACTGCGGAAAGAGCGGCTTGGGCGAGGAAGTAAGGGGGTTGTTTGGGCGAGGGAGAATGCATGGGTTAAGGGGGGGGGGGTCTTGGGCCAGGGAGGAAGGGGAGGGGAAGCCGCGGTGGGGGGATGGCAGAGGCGGGGGGCGGGAGGGGTCACCCTCCCTAGAACTTTGTCAGAGACGCAGTGACATAGGACGCAATGTCTACCCTGCTCACACGACATAAACAGCCAGGTCAGCTCACCGTGGTGGTACGGCGCTGTAGCTGAGCCCCCCCCCCCCCCCCACCCACCTTCGCCACCCCCCTTCGCCGTCACCCGGCACCCGCCTCTTTAAGTCAGCGGACATTGAGATTAAATACACTACATCTGGCCGGTATCCGCCGCCCTGACGGTCACGTGACACCCCTCTCGTGGCCTGAGGAGGCAAGTGGCTGTCTGAGACAAGCGCAAGGCCAGCCCGGCGACCTTGGCTCAGTAGCTCGCCTTGGATGAGGCCCCACGAGGGTTGTCCTCTAAGAGCTCCTCTCGAAGTGAATGTCACGGGTGTGAAGACTGACTTTGCGATGCTCTGGGTAACCTCACTGTGGACAATGGTCATTGTTGGGGTGGGTTGATTGAATATTCAGGACGCTTTAGCCACTTTTGTTCATATCGCGTCAATGGGATAAGGAAGGGGAGAGTGAAGCCATGTCCCCGGGGGTAACCGCACTGAAGGCGAGCGCTCTAGCCCACTAAGCTACCGGGCCGGCCCCTTGTTGGGGTGGGCAATGGTTGTGAAAGTTTGTGGTTGGCTTTACTGTGGCCGGTCGTTGTGTGAAGTTGTGATGTGAATGATTCTGGAAGTTGTAGTTCACATTACTATGGACAATGGTTGAGTAGTGTTGTGGTTAATTTACTGTGGGCAATGGTTGTGTGATGCTGTGGTTCACGCTACTGTGGGCAATGATTGTGTGATGCATTTCTTTACCTTATTACTGACATTGATCGTGCATGCAAATACTGTGGGCGGTATAACTGGGTTTACTGGAGGCAATTATTGCAACATGTGAGCTCGATGCAGTGTGGGACACTCGGGGGGTGATGCAGTGTGGGACACTCGGGGGGTGATGCAGTGTGGGACACTCGGGGGGTGATGCAGTGTGGGACACTCGGGGGGTGAGGCAGTGTGGGACACTCTGGGGATGATGCAGTGTGGGACACTCGGGGGGTGATGCAGTGTGGGACACTCTGGGGGTGATGCAGTGTGGGACACTCTGGGGGTGATGCAGTGTGGGACACTCTGGGGGTGATGCAGTGTGGGACACTCGGGGGGTGATGCAGTGTGGGACACTCTGGGGGTGATGCAGTGTGGGACACTCGGGGGGTGATGCAGTGTGGGACACTCGGGGGGTGATGCAGTGTGGGACACTCGGGGGGTGATGCAGTGTGGGACACTCGGGGGGTGATGCAGTGTGGGACACTCGGGGGGTGATGCAGTGTGGGACACTCGGGGGGTGATGCAGTGTGGGACACTCGGGGGGTGATGCAGTGTGGGACACTCGGGGGGTGATGCAGTGTGGGACACTCTGGGGGTGATGCAGTGTGGGACACTCGGGGGGTGATGCAGTGTGGGACACTCGGGGGGTGAGGCAGTGTGGGACACTCTGGGGATGATGCAGTGTGGGACACTCGGGGGGTGATGCAGTGTGGGACACTCTGGGGGTGATGCAGTGTGGGACACTCGGGGGGTGATGCAGTGTGGGACACTCGGGGGGTGATGCAGTGTGGGACACTCGGGGGGTGATGCAGTGTGGGACACTCGGGGGGTGAGGCAGTGTGGGACACTCTGGGGATGATGCAGTGTGGGACACTCGGGGGGTGATGCAGTGTGGGACACTCTGGGGGTGATGCAGTGTGGGACACTCTGGGGGTGATGCAGTGTGGGACACTCTGGGGGTGATGCAGTGTGGGACACTCGGGGGGTGATGCAGTGTGGGACACTCTGGGGGTGATGCAGTGTGGGACACTCGGGGGGTGATGCAGTGTGGGACACTCGGGGGGTGATGCAGTGTGGGACACTCGGGGGGTGATGCAGTGTGGGACACTCGGGGGGTGATGCAGTGTGGGACACTCGGGGGGTGATGCAGTGTGGGACACTCGGGGGTGATGCAGTGTGGGACACTCTGGGGGTGATGCAGTGTGGGACACTCGGGGGGTGATGCAGTGTGGGACACTCGGGGGGTGATGCAGTGTGGGACACTCGGGGGGTGATGCAGTGTGGGACACTCGGGGGATGATGCAGTGTGGGACACTCGGGGGGTGATGCAGTGTGGGACACTCGGGGGGTGATGAAGTGTGGGACACTCTGGGGATGATGCAGTGTGGGACACTCGGGGGATGATGCAGTGTGGGACACTCGGGGGGTGATGCAGTGTGGGACACTCTGGGGGTGATGCAGTGTGGGACACTCTGGGGGTGATAAAGTGTGGGACACTCTGGGGGTGATGCAGTGTGGGACACTCTGGGGGTGATGCAGTGTGGGACACTCTGGGGGTGATGCAGTGTGGGACACTCGGGGGGTGATGCAGTGTGGGACACTCTGGGGGTGATGCAGTGTGGGACACTCGGGGGGTGATGAAGTGTGGGACACTCGGGGGATGATGAAGTGGGGGACACTCTGGGGGTGATGAAGTGTGGGACACTCTGGGGGTGATGCAGTGTGGGACACTCTGGGGGTGATGCAGTGTGGGACACTCGGGGGGTGATGCAGTGTGGGACACTCTGGGGGTGATGCAGTGTGGGACACTCGGGGGGTGATGCAGTGTGGGACACTCGGGGGGTGATGCAGTGTGGGACACTCGGGGGGTGATGCAGTGTGGGACACTCGGGGGGTGATGCAGTGTGGGACACTCTGGGGGTGATGCAGTGTGGGACACTCGGGGGATGATGCAGTGTGGGACACTCTGGGGGTGATGCAGTGTGGGACACTCTGGGGGTGATGCAGTGTGGGACACTCTGGGGGTGATGCAGTGTGGGACACTCTGGGGGTGATGCAGTGTGGGACACTCGGGGGGTGATGCAGTGTGGGACACTCTGGGGGTGATGCAGTGTGGGACACTCTGGGGATGACGCAGTGTGGGACACTCTGGGGGTGATGCAGTGTGGGACACTCGGGGGGTGATGCAGTGTGGGACACTCGGGGGGTGATGCAGTGTGGGACACTCGGGGGGTGATGCAGTGTGGGACACTCTGGGGGTGATGCAGTGTGGGACACTCTGGGGGTGATGCAGTGTGGGACACTCGGGGGGTGATGCAGTGTGGGACACTCGGGGGGTGATGCAGTGTGGGACACTCGGGGGGTGATGCAGTGTGGGACACTCTGGGGGTGATGCAGTGTGGGACACTCGGGGGGTGATGCAGTGTGGGACACTCGGGGGGTGATGCAGTGTGGGACACTCTGGGGGTGATGCAGTGTGGGACACTCGGGGGGTGATGCAGTGTGGGACACTCGGGGGGTGATGCAGTGTGGGACACTCGGGGGGTGATGCAGTGTGGGACACTCTGGGGGTGATGCAGTGTGGGACACTCGGGGGGTGATGCAGTGTGGGACACTCTGGGGGTGATGCAGTGTGGGACACTCGGGGGGTGATGCAGTGTGGGACACTCGGGGGGTGATGAAGTGTGGGACACTCGGGGGATGATGAAGTGTGGGACACTCTGGGGGTGATGAAGTGTGGGACACTCTGGGGGTGATGCAGTGTGGGACACTCTGGGGGTGATGCAGTGTGGGACACTCGGGGGGTGATGCAGTGTGGGACACTCTGGGGGTGATGCAGTGTGGGACACTCGGGGGGTGATGCAGTGTGGGACACTCGGGGGGTGATGCAGTGTGGGACACTCGGGGGGTGATGCAGTGTGGGACACTCGGGGGGTGATGCAGTGTGGGACACTCTGGGGGTGATGCAGTGTGGGACACTCGGGGGATGATGCAGTGTGGGACACTCTGGGGGTGATGCAGTGTGGGACACTCTGGGGGTGATGCAGTGTGGGACACTCTGGGGGTGATGCAGTGTGGGACACTCTGGGGGTGATGCAGTGTGGGACACTCGGGGGGTGATGCAGTGTGGGACACTCTGGGGGTGATGCAGTGTGGGACACTCTGGGGATGATGCAGTGTGGGACACTCTGGGGGTGATGCAGTGTGGGACACTCGGGGGGTGATGCAGTGTGGGACACTCGGGGGGTGATGCAGTGTGGGACACTCGGGGGGTGATGCAGTGTGGGACACTCTGGGGGTGATGCAGTGTGGGACACTCTGGGGGTGATGCAGTGTGGGACACTCGGGGGGTGATGCAGTGTGGGACACTCGGGGGGTGATGCAGTGTGGGACACTCGGGGGGTGATGCAGTGTGGGACACTCTGGGGGTGATGCAGTGTGGGACACTCGGGGGGTGATGCAGTGTGGGACACTCGGGGGGTGATGCAGTGTGGGACACTCTGGGGGTGATGCAGTGTGGGACACTCGGGGGGTGATGCAGTGTGGGACACTCGGGGGGTGATGCAGTGTGGGACACTCGGGGGGTGATGCAGTGTGGGACACTCTGGGGGTGATGCAGTGTGGGACACTCGGGGGGTGATGCAGTGTGGGACACTCTGGGGGTGATGCAGTGTGGGACACTCTGGGGGTGATGCAGTGTGGGACACTCGGGGGGTGATGCAGTGTGGGACACTCTGGGGGTGATGCAGTGTGGGACACTCGGGGGGTGATGCAGTGTGGGACACTCGGGGGGTGATGCAGTGTGGGACACTCGGGGGATGATGCAGTGTGGGACACTCGGGGGGTGATGCAGTGTGGGACACTCGGGGGGTGATGCAGTGTGGGACACTCGGGGGGTGATGCAGTGTGGGACACTCTGGGGGTGATGCAGTGTGGGACACTCTGGGGGTGATGCAGTGTGGGACACTCTGGGGGTGATGCAGTGTGGGACACTCGGGGGGTGATGCAGTGTGGGACACTCTGGGGGTGATGCAGTGTGGGACACTCGGGGGTGATGCAGTGTGGGACACTCGGGGGTGATGCAGTGGGGGACACTCGGGGGGTGATGCAGTGTGGGACACTCTGGGGGTGATGCAGTGTGGGACACTCGGGGGTGATGCAGTGTGGGACACTCGGGGGGTGATGCAGTGTGGGACACTCGGGGGTGATGCAGTGTGGGACACTCGGGGGGTGATGCAGTGTGGGACACTCGGGGGGTGATGCAGTGTGGGACACTCGGGGGGTGATGCAGTGTGGGACACTCTGGGGATGATGCAGTGTGGGACACTCGGGGGGTGATGCAGTGTGGGACACTCGGGGGGTGATGCAGTGTGGGACACTCGGGGGATGATGCAGTGTGGGACACTCGGGGGGTGATGCAGTGTGGGACACTCTGGGGGTGATGCAGTGTGGGACACTCTGGGGGTGATGCAGTGTGGGACACTCGGGGGGTGATGCAGTGTGGGACACTCTGGGGGTGATGCAGTGTGGGACACTCTGGGGATGATGCAGTATGGGACACTCGGGGGGTGATGCAGTGTGGGACACTCTGGGGGTGATGCAGTGTGGGACACTCGGGGGATGATGCAGTGTGGGACACTCGGGGGGTGATGCAGTGTGGGACACTCGGGGGATGATGCAGTGTGGGACACTCGGGGGGTGATGCAGTGTGGGACACTCGGGGGGTGATGCAGTGTGGGACACTCGGGGGGTGATGCAGTGTGGGACACTCTGGGGGTGATGCAGTGTGGGACACTCGGGGGGTGATGCAGTGTGGGACACTCGGGGGGTGATGCAGTGTGGGACACTCTGGGGGTGATGCAGTGTGGGACACTCTGGGGATGATGCAGTGTGGGACACTCGGGGGGTGATGCAGTGTGGGACACTCTGGGGGTGATGCAGTGTGGGACACTCGGGGGATGATGCAGTGTGGGACACTCGGGGGGTGATGCAGTGTGGGACACTCTGGGGGTGATGCAGTGTGGGACACTCGGGGGGTGATGCAGTGTGGGACACTCGGGGGATGATGCAGTGTGGGACACTCGGGGGATGATGCAGTGTGGGACACTCGGGGGGTGATGCAGTGTGGGACACTCTGGGGGTGATGCAGTGTGGGACACTCGGGGGGTGATGCAGTGTGGGACACTCGGGGGGTGAGGCAATGTGGGACACTCTGGGGGTGATGCAGTGTGGGACACTCTGGGGGTGATGCAGTGTGGGACACTCTGGGGGTGATGCAGTGTGGGACACTCTGGGGGTGATGCAGTGTGGGACACTCTGGGGGTGATGCAGTGTGGGACACTCTGGGGGTGATGCAGTGTGGGACACTCGGGGGGTGATGCAGTGTGGAACACTCGGGGGGTGATGCAGTGTGGGACACTCTGGGGGATGATGCAGTGTGGGACACTCGGGGGGGGATGCAGTGTGGGACACTCGGGGGGTGATGCAGTGTGGGACACTCGGGGGGTGATGCAGTGTGGGACACTCTGGGGGTGATGCAGTGTGGGACACTCTGGGGGTGATGCAGTGTGGGACACTCGGTGGGTGATGCAGTGTGGGACACTCGGGGGGTGATGCAGTGTGGGACAGTCGGGGGGTGATGCAGTGTGGGACACTCGGGGGATGATGCAGTGTGGGACACTCGGGGGGTGATGCAGTGTGGGACACTCGGGGGGTGATGCAGTGTGGGACACTCGGGGGGTGATGCAGTGTGGGACACTCGGGGGGTGATGCAGTGTGGGACACTCGGGGGGTGATGCAGTGTGGGACACTCGGGGGGTGATGCAGTGTGGGACACTCGGGGGGTGATGCAGTGTGGGACACTCGGGGGGTGATGCAGTGTGGGACACTCGGGGGGTGATGCAGTGTGGGACACTCTGGGGGTGATGCAGTGTGGGACACTCGGGGGGTGATGCAGTGTGGGACACTCTGGGGGTGATGCAGTGTGGGACACTCTGGGGGTGATGCAGTGTGGGACACTCTGGAGATGATGCAGTGTGGGACACTCGGGGGGTGATGCAGTGTGGGACACTCGGGGGGTGATGCAGTGTGGGACACTCTGGGGGTGATGCAGTGTGGGACACTCGGGGGATGATGCAGTGTGGGACACTCGGGGGATGATGCAGTGTGGGACACTCTGGGGGTGATGCAGTGTGGGACACTCGGGGGATGATGCAGTGTGGGACACTCGGGGGGTGATGCAGTGTGGGACACTCTGGGGGTGATGCAGTGTGGGACACTCTGGGGATGATGCAGTGTGGGACACTCGGGGGGTGATGCAGTGTGGGACACTCGGGGGATGATGCAGTGTGGGACACTCGGGGGGTGATGCAGTGTGGGACACTCGGGGGGTGATGCAGTGTGGGACACTCGGGGGGTGATGCAGTGTGGGACACTCGGGGGGGTGATGCAGTGTGGGACACTCTGGGGGTTATGCAGTGTGGGACACTCGGGGGATGATGCAGTGTGGGACACTCGGGGGGTGATGCAGTGTGGGACACTCGGGGGGTGATGCAGTGTGGGACACTCTGGGGGTGATGCAGTGTGGGACACTCGGGGGGTGATGCAGTGTGGGACACTCTGGGGGTGATGCAGTGTGGGACACTCGGGGGGTGATGCAGTGTGGGACACTCTGGGGGTGATGCAGTGTGGGACACTCGGGGGATGATGCAGTGTGGGACACTCGGGGGGTGATGCAGTGTGGGACACTCTGGGGGTGATGCAGTGTGGGACACTCTGGGGGTGATGCAGTGTGGGACACTCTGGGGATGATGCAGTGTGGGACACTCGGGAGGTGATGCAGTGTGGGACACTCGGGGGGTGATGCAGTGTGGGACACTCTGGGGGTGATGCAGTGTGGGACACTCGGGGGATGATGCAGTGTGGGACACTCTGGGGGTGATGCAGTGTGGGACACTCGGGGGGTGATGCAGTGTGGGACACTCTGGGGGTGATGCAGTGTGGGACACTCGGGGGGTGATGCAGTGTGGGACACTCTGGGGGTGATGCAGTGTGGGACACTCTGGGGGTGATGCAGTGTGGGACACTCTGGGGATGATGCAGTGTGGGACACTCGGGGGGTGATGCAGTGTGGGACACTCGGGGGGTGATGCAGTGTGGGACACTCTGGGGGTGATGCAGTGTGGGACACTCTGGGGGTGATGCAGTGTGGGACACTCGGGGGGTGATGCAGTGTGGGACACTCTGGGGGTGATGCAGTGTGGGACACTCGGGGGGTGATGCAGTGTGGGACACTCGGGGGGTGTTGCAGTGTGGGACACTCGGGGGGTGATGCAGTGTGGGACACTCGGGGGGTGATGCAGTGTGGGACACTCGGGGGGTGATGCAGTGTGGGACACTCGGGGGGTGATGCAGTGTGGGACACTCGGGGGGTGATGCAGTGTGGGACACTCGGGGGGTGATGCAGTGTGGGACACTCGGGGGGTGATGCAGTGTGGGACACTCGGGGGATGATGCAGTGTGGGACACTCGGGGGGTGATGCAGTGTGGGACACTCGGGGGGTGATGCAGTGTGGGACACTCGGGGGGTGATGCAGTGTGGGACACTCGGGGGATGATGCAGTGTGGGACACTCGGGGGGTGATGCAGTGTGGGACACTCGGGGGGTGATGCAGTGTGGGACACTCGGGGGGTGATGCAGTGTGGGACACTCGGGGGGTGATGCAGTGTGGGACACTCGGGGGATGATGCAGTGTGGGACACTCGGGGGGTGATGCAGTGTGGGACACTCGGGGGATGATGCAGTGTGGGACACTCGGGGGGTGATGCAGTGTGGGACACTCGGGGGGTGATGCAGTGTGGGACACTCGGGGGGTGATGCAGTGTGGGACACTCGGGGGGTGATGCAGTGTGGGACACTCGGGGGGTGATGCAGTGTGGGACACTCTGGGGGTGATGCAGTGTGGGACACTCGGGGGATGATGCAGTGTGGGACACTCGGGGGGTGATGCAGTGTGGGACACTCGGGGGGTGATGCAGTGTGGGACACTCGGAGGGTGATGCAGTGTGGGACACTCGGGGGGTGATGCAGTGTGGAACACTCTGGGGGTGATGCAGTGTGGGACACTCGGGGGTGATGCAGTGTGGGACACTCGGGGGATGATGCAGTGTGGGACACTCGGGGGTGATGCAGTGTGGGACACTCGGGGGGTGATGCAGTGTGGGACACTCGGGGGGTGATGCAGTGTGGGACACTCGGGGGGTGATGCAGTGTGGGACACTCGGGGGGTGATGCAGTGTGGGACACTCTGGGGATGATGCAGTGTGGGACACTCGGGGGATGATGCAGTGTGGGACACTCGGGGGGTGATGCAGTGTGGGACACTCGGGGGGTGATGCAGTGTGGGACACTCGGGGGGTGATGCAGTGTGGGACACTCATGGGTGATGCAGTGTGGGACACTCTGGGGGTGATGCAGTGTGGGACACTCGGGGGGTGATGCAGTGTGGGACACTCTGGGGGTGATGCAGTGTGGGACACTCTGGGGGTGATGCAGTGTGGGACACTCGGGGGATGATGCAGTGTGGGACACTCGGGGGGTGATGCAGTGTGGGACACTCTGGGGGTGATGCAGTGTGGGACACTCGGGGGGTGATGCAGTGTGGGACACTCTGGGGGTGATGCAGTGTGGGACACTCGGGGGTGATGCAGTGTGGGACACTCTGGGGGTGATGCAGTGTGGGACACTCGGGGGGTGATGCAGTGTGGGACACTCGGGGGGTGATGCAGTGTGGGACACTCTGGGGGTGATGCAGTGTGGGACACTCGGGGGGTGATGCAGTGTGGGACACTCCGGGGGTGATGCAGTGTGGGACACTCGGGGGGTGATGCAGTGTGGGACACTCGGGGGATGATGCAGTGTGGGACACTCTGGGGGTGATGCAGTGTGGGACACTCGGGGGGTGATGCAGTGTGGGACACTCGGGGGGTGATGCAGTGTGGGACATTCTGGGGTGATGCAGTGTGGGACACTCTGGGGATGATGCAGTGTGGGACACTCTGGGGGTGATGCAGTGTGGGACACTCGGGGGGTGATGCAGTGTGGGACACTCGGGGGGTGATGCAGTGTGGGACACTCGGGGGATGATGCAGTGTGGGACACTCGGGGGGTGATGCAGTGTGGGACACTCGGGGGGTGATGCAGTGTGGGACACTCGGGGGGTGATGCAGTGTGGGACACTCGGGGGATGATGCAGTGTGGGACACTCGGGGGATGATGCAGTGTGGGACACTCGGGGGGTGATGCAGTGTGGGACACTCGGGGGGTGATGCATTGTGGGACACTCGGGGGGTGATGCAGTGTGGGACACTCGGGGGGTGATGCAGTGTGGGACACTCGGGGGGTGATGCAGTGTGGGACACTCGGGGGATGATGCAGTGTGGGACACTCGGGGGGTGATGCAGTGTGGGACACTCTGGGGGTGATGAAGTGTGGGACACTCTGGGGGTGATGAAGTGTGGGACACTCTGGGGGTGATGCAGTGTGGGACACTCGGGGGGTGATGCAGTGTGGGACACTCGGGGGATGATGCAGTGTGGGACACTCTGGGGATGATGCAGTGTGGGACACTCTGGGGATGATGCAGTGTGGGACACTCGGGGGGTGATGCAGTGTGGGACACTCTGGGGGTGATGCAGTGTGGGACACTCGGGGGGTGATGCAGTGTGGGACACTCGGGGGGTGATGCAGTGTGGGACACTCGGGGGGTGATGCAGTGTGGGAAACTCGGGGGGTGATGCAGTGTGGGACACTCTGGGGGTGATGCAGTGTGGGACACTCTGGGGGTGATGCAGTGTGGGACACTCTGGGGATGATGCAGTGTGGGACACTCGGGGGGTGATGCAGTGTGGGACACTCGGGGGGTGATGCAGTGTGGGACACTCGGGGGGTGATGCAGTGTGGGACACTCGGGGGGTGATGCAGTGTGGGACACTCGGGGGGTGATGCAGTGTGGGACACTCGGGGGGTGATGCAGTGTGGGACACTCGGGGGGTGATGCAGTGTGGGACACTCTGGGGGTGATGCAGTGTGGGACACTCTGGGGGTGATGCAGTGTGGGACACTCTGGGGATGATGCAGTGTGGGACACTCGGGGGGTGATGCAGTGTGGGACACTCTGGGGGTGAGGCAGTGTGGGACACTCTGGGGGTGATGCAGTGTGGGACACTCGGGGGGTGATGCAGTGTGGGACACTCTGGGGGTGATGCAGTGTGGGACACTCGGGGGGTGATGCAGTGTGGGACACTCGGGGGGTGATGCAGTGTGGGACACTCGGGGGGTGATGCAGTGTGGGACACTCGGGGGGTGATGCAGTGTGGGACACTCGGGGGGTGATGCAGTGTGGGACACTCTGGGGGTGATGCAGTGTGGGACACTCTGGGGGTGATGCAGTGTGGGACACTCTGGGGATGATGCAGTGTGGGACACTCGGGGGGTGATGCAGTGTGGGACACTCGGGGGGTGATGCAGTGTGGGACACTCGGGGGGTGATGCAGTGTGGGACACTCGGGGGGTGATGCAGTGTGGGACACTCGGGGGGTGATGCAGTGTGGGACACTCGGGGGGTGATGCAGTGTGGGACACTCTGGGGGTGATGCAGTGTGGGACACTCTGGGGGTGATGCAGTGTGGGACACTCTGGGGGTGATGCAGTGTGGGACACTCTGGGGGTGATGCAGTGTGGGACACTCGGGGGGTGATGCAGTGTGGGACACTCGGGGGGTGAGGCAGTGTGGGACACTCTGGGGGTGATGCAGTGTGGGACACTCGGGGGGTGATGCAGTGTGGGACACTCGGGGGGTGATGCAGTGTGGGACACTCTGGGGGTGATGCAGTGTGGGACACTCGGGGGGTGATGCAGTGTGGGACACTCGGGGGGTGATGCAGTGTGGGACACTCGGGGGGTGATGCAGTGTGGGACACTCGGGGGGTGATGCAGTGTGGGACACTCTGGGGGTGATGCAGTGTGGGACACTCTGGGGGTGATGCAGTGTGGGACACTCTGGGGGTGATGCAGTGTGGGACACTCGGGGGGTGATGCAGTGTGGGACACTCGGGGGGTTAATGCAGTGTGGGACACTCGGGGGATGATGCAGTGTGGGACACTCTGGGGGTGATGCAGTGTGGGACACTCGGGGGATGATGCAGTGTGGGACACTCGGGGGGTGATGCAGTGTGGGACACTCGGGGGGTGATGCAGTGTGGGACACTCGGGGGGTGATGCAGTGTGGGACACTCTGGGGGTGATGCAGTGTGGGACACTCTGGGGATGATGCAGTGTGGGACACTCGGGGGATGATGCAGTGTGGGACACTCGGGGGGTGATGCAGTGTGGGACACTCGGGGGATGATGCAGTGTGGGACACTCGGGGGGTGATGCAGTGTGGGACACTCGGGGGATGATGCAGTGTGGGACACTCTGGGGGTGATGCAGTGTGGGACACTCGGGGGGTGATGCAGTGTGGGACACTCTGGGGGTGATGCAGTGTGGGACACTCGGGGGATGATGCAGTGTGGGACACTCTGGGGATGATGCAGTGTGGGACACTCGGGGGGTGATGAAGTGTGGGACACTCGGGGGATGATGCAGTGTGGGACACTCGGGGGATGATGCAGTGTGGGACACTCTGGGGATGATGCAGTGTGGGACACTCGGGGGGTGATGCAGTGTGGGACACTCGGGGGGTGATGCAGTGTGGGACACTCTGGGGGTGATGCAGTGTGGGACACTCTGGGGGTGATGCAGTGTGGGACACTCGGGGGGTGATGCAGTGTGGGACACTCGGGGGGTGATGCAGCGTGGGACACTCGGGGGGTGATGCAGTGTGGGACACTCGGGGGGTGATGCAGTGTGGGACACTCGGGGGGTGATGCAGTGTGGGACACTCGGGGGGTGATGCAGTGTGGGACACTCTGGGGGTGATGCAGTGTGGGACACTCTGGGGGTGATGCAGTGTGGGACACTCTGGGGGTGATGCAGTGTGGGACACTCGGGGGATGATGCAGTGTGGGACACTCGGGGGGTGATGCAGTGTGGGACACTCTGGGGGTGATGCAGTGTGGGACACTCGGGGGGTGATGCAGTGTGGGACACTCTGGGGGTGATGCAGTGTGGGACACTCGGGGGTGATGCAGTGTGGGACACTCTGGGGGTGATGCAGTGTGGGACACTCGGGGGGTGATGCAGTGTGGGACACTCGGGGGGTGATGCAGTGTGGGACACTCTGGGGGTGATGCAGTGTGGGACACTCGGGGGGTGATGCAGTGTGGGACACTCTGGGGGTGATGCAGTGTGGGACACTCGGGGGGTGATGCAGTGTGGGACACTCGGGGGATGATGCAGTGTGGGACACTCTGGGGGTGATGCAGTGTGGGACACTCGGGGGGTGATGCAGTGTGGGACACTCGGGGGGTGATGCAGTGTGGGACATTCTGGGGTGATGCAGTGTGGGACACTCTGGGGATGATGCAGTGTGGGACACTCTGGGGGTGATGCAGTGTGGGACACTCGGGGGGTGATGCAGTGTGGGACACTCGGGGGGTGATGCAGTGTGGGACACTCGGGGGATGATGCAGTGTGGGACACTCGGGGGGTGATGCAGTGTGGGACACTCGGGGGGTGATGCAGTGTGGGACACTCGGGGGGTGATGCAGTGTGGGACACTCGGGGGATGATGCAGTGTGGGACACTCGGGGGATGATGCAGTGTGGGACACTCGGGGGGTGATGCAGTGTGGGACACTCGGGGGGTGATGCATTGTGGGACACTCGGGGGGTGATGCAGTGTGGGACACTCGGGGGGTGATGCAGTGTGGGACACTCGGGGGGTGATGCAGTGTGGGACACTCGGGGGATGATGCAGTGTGGGACACTCGGGGGGTGATGCAGTGTGGGACACTCTGGGGGTGATGAAGTGTGGGACACTCTGGGGGTGATGAAGTGTGGGACACTCTGGGGGTGATGCAGTGTGGGACACTCGGGGGGTGATGCAGTGTGGGACACTCGGGGGATGATGCAGTGTGGGACACTCTGGGGATGATGCAGTGTGGGACACTCTGGGGATGATGCAGTGTGGGACACTCGGGGGGTGATGCAGTGTGGGACACTCTGGGGGTGATGCAGTGTGGGACACTCGGGGGGTGATGCAGTGTGGGACACTCGGGGGGTGATGCAGTGTGGGACACTCGGGGGGTGATGCAGTGTGGGACACTCGGGGGGTGATGCAGTGTGGGACACTCTGGGGGTGATGCAGTGTGGGACACTCTGGGGGTGATGCAGTGTGGGACACTCTGGGGATGATGCAGTGTGGGACACTCGGGGGGTGATGCAGTGTGGGACACTCGGGGGGTGATGCAGTGTGGGACACTCGGGGGGTGATGCAGTGTGGGACACTCGGGGGGTGATGCAGTGTGGGACACTCGGGGGGTGATGCAGTGTGGGACACTCGGGGGGTGATGCAGTGTGGGACACTCGGGGGGTGATGCAGTGTGGGACACTCTGGGGGTGATGCAGTGTGGGACACTCTGGGGGTGATGCAGTGTGGGACACTCTGGGGATGATGCAGTGTGGGACACTCGGGGGGTGATGCAGTGTGGGACACTCTGGGGGTGATGCAGTGTGGGACACTCTGGGGGTGATGCAGTGTGGGACACTCGGGGGGTGATGCAGTGTGGGACACTCTGGGGGTGATGCAGTGTGGGACACTCGGGGGGTGATGCAGTGTGGGACACTCGGGGGGTGATGCAGTGTGGGACACTCGGGGGGTGATGCAGTGTGGGACACTCGGGGGGTGATGCAGTGTGGGACACTCGGGGGGTGATGCAGTGTGGGACACTCTGGGGGTGATGCAGTGTGGGACACTCTGGGGGTGATGCAGTGTGGGACACTCTGGGGATGATGCAGTGTGGGACACTCGGGGGGTGATGCAGTGTGGGACACTCGGGGGGTGATGCAGTGTGGGACACTCGGGGGGTGATGCAGTGTGGGACACTCGGGGGGTGATGCAGTGTGGGACACTCGGGGGGTGATGCAGTGTGGGACACTCGGGGGGTGATGCAGTGTGGGACACTCTGGGGGTGATGCAGTGTGGGACACTCTGGGGGTGATGCAGTGTGGGACACTCTGGGGGTGATGCAGTGTGGGACACTCTGGGGGTGATGCAGTGTGGGACACTCGGGGGGTGATGCAGTGTGGGACACTCGGGGGGTGAGGCAGTGTGGGACACTCTGGGGGTGATGCAGTGTGGGACACTCGGGGGGTGATGCAGTGTGGGACACTCGGGGGGTGATGCAGTGTGGGACACTCTGGGGGTGATGCAGTGTGGGACACTCGGGGGGTGATGCAGTGTGGGACACACGGGGGGTGATGCAGTGTGGGACACTCGGGGGGTGATGCAGTGTGGGACACTCGGGGGGTGATGCAGTGTGGGACACTCTGGGGGTGATGCAGTGTGGGACACTCTGGGGGTGATGCAGTGTGGGACACTCTGGGGGTGATGCAGTGTGGGACACTCGGGGGGTGATGCAGTGTGGGACACTCGGGGGGTGATGCAGTGTGGGACACTCGGGGGGTGATGCAGTGTGGGACACTCGGGGGATGATGCAGTGTGGGACACTCGGGGGGTGATGCAGTGTGGGACACTCGGGGGATGATGCAGTGTGGGACACTCTGGGGGTGATGCAGTGTGGGACACTCGGGGGGTGATGCAGTGTGGGACACTCTGGGGGTGATGCAGTGTGGGACACTCGGGGGATGATGCAGTGTGGGACACTCTGGGGATGATGCAGTGTGGGACACTCGGGGGGTGATGAAGTGTGGGACACTCGGGGGATGATGCAGTGTGGGACACTCGGGGGATGATGCAGTGTGGGACACTCTGGGGATGATGCAGTGTGGGACACTCGGGGGGTGATGCAGTGTGGGACACTCGGGGGGTGATGCAGTGTGGGACACTCTGGGGGTGATGCAGTGTGGGACACTCTGGGGGTGATGCAGTGTGGGACACTCGGGGGGTGATGCAGTGTGGGACACTCGGGGGGTGATGCAGTGTGGGACACTCGGGGGGTGATGCAGTGTGGGACACTCGGGGGGTGATGCAGTGTGGGACACTCGGGGGGTGATGCAGTGTGGGACACTCGGGGGGTGATGCAGTGTGGGACACTCGGGGGGTGATGCAGTGTGGGACACTCTGGGGGTGATGCAGTGTGGGACACTCGGGGGGTGATGCAGTGTGGGACACTCTGGGGGTGATGCAGTGTGGGACACTCTGGGGGTGATGCAGTGTGGGACACTCTGGAGATGATGCAGTGTGGGACACTCGGGGGGTGATGCAGTGTGGGACACTCGGGGGGTGATGCAGTGTGGGACACTCTGGGGGTGATGCAGTGTGGGACACTCGGGGGATGATGCAGTGTGGGACACTCGGGGGATGATGCAGTGTGGGACACTCTGGGGGTGATGCAGTGTGGGACACTCGGGGGATGATGCAGTGTGGGACACTCGGGGGGTGATGCAGTGTGGGACACTCTGGGGGTGATGCAGTGTGGGACACTCTGGGGATGATGCAGTGTGGGACATTCGGGGGGTGATGCAGTGTGGGACACTCGGGGGATGATGCAGTGTGGGACACTCGGGGGGTGATGCAGTGTGGGACACTCGGGGGGTGATGCAGTGTGGGACACTCGGGGGGTGATGCAGTGTGGGACACTCGGGGGGGTGATGCAGTGTGGGACACTCTGGGGGTTATGCAGTGTGGGACACTCGGGGGATGATGCAGTGTGGGACACTCGGGGGGTGATGCAGTGTGGGACACTCGGGGGGTGATGCAGTGTGGGACACTCTGGGGGTGATGCAGTGTGGGACACTCGGGGGGTGATGCAGTGTGGGACACTCTGGGGGTGATGCAGTGTGGGACACTCGGGGGGTGATGCAGTGTGGGACACTCTGGGGGTGATGCAGTGTGGGACACTCGGGGGATGATGCAGTGTGGGACACTCGGGGGGTGATGCAGTGTGGGACACTCTGGGGGTGATGCAGTGTGGGACACTCTGGGGGTGATGCAGTGTGGGACACTCTGGGGATGATGCAGTGTGGGACACTCGGGAGGTGATGCAGTGTGGGACACTCGGGGGGTGATGCAGTGTGGGACACTCTGGGGGTGATGCAGTGTGGGACACTCGGGGGATGATGCAGTGTGGGACACTCTGGGGGTGATGCAGTGTGGGACACTCGGGGGGTGATGCAGTGTGGGACACTCTGGGGGTGATGCAGTGTGGGACACTCGGGGGGTGATGCAGTGTGGGACACTCGGAGGGTGATGCAGTGTGGGACACTCGGGGGGTGATGCAGTGTGGAACACTCTGGGGGTGATGCAGTGTGGGACACTCGGGGGTGATGCAGTGTGGGACACTCGGGGGATGATGCAGTGTGGGACACTCGGGGGTGATGCAGTGTGGGACACTCGGGGGGTGATGCAGTGTGGGACACTCGGGGGGTGATGCAGTGTGGGACACTCGGGGGGTGATGCAGTGTGGGACACTCGGGGGGTGATGCAGTGTGGGACACTCTGGGGATGATGCAGTGTGGGACACTCGGGGGATGATGCAGTGTGGGACACTCGGGGGGTGATGCAGTGTGGGACACTCGGGGGGTGATGCAGTGTGGGACACTCGGGGGGTGATGCAGTGTGGGACACTCATGGGTGATGCAGTGTGGGACACTCTGGGGGTGATGCAGTGTGGGACACTCGGGGGGTGATGCAGTGTGGGACACTCTGGGGGTGATGCAGTGTGGGACACTCTGGGGGTGATGCAGTGTGGGACACTCGGGGGATGATGCAGTGTGGGACACTCGGGGGGTGATGCAGTGTGGGACACTCTGGGGGTGATGCAGTGTGGGACACTCGGGGGGTGATGCAGTGTGGGACACTCTGGGGGTGATGCAGTGTGGGACACTCGGGGGTGATGCAGTGTGGGACACTCTGGGGGTGATGCAGTGTGGGACACTCGGGGGGTGATGCAGTGTGGGACACTCGGGGGGTGATGCAGTGTGGGACACTCTGGGGGTGATGCAGTGTGGGACACTCGGGGGGTGATGCAGTGTGGGACACTCTGGGGGTGATGCAGTGTGGGACACTCGGGGGGTGATGCAGTGTGGGACACTCGGGGGATGATGCAGTGTGGGACACTCTGGGGGTGATGCAGTGTGGGACACTCGGGGGGTGATGCAGTGTGGGACACTCGGGGGGTGATGCAGTGTGGGACATTCTGGGGTGATGCAGTGTGGGACACTCTGGGGATGATGCAGTGTGGGACACTCTGGGGGTGATGCAGTGTGGGACACTCGGGGGGTGATGCAGTGTGGGACACTCGGGGGGTGATGCAGTGTGGGACACTCGGGGGATGATGCAGTGTGGGACACTCGGGGGGTGATGCAGTGTGGGACACTCGGGGGGTGATGCAGTGTGGGACACTCGGGGGGTGATGCAGTGTGGGACACTCGGGGGATGATGCAGTGTGGGACACTCGGGGGATGATGCAGTGTGGGACACTCGGGGGGTGATGCAGTGTGGGACACTCGGGGGGTGATGCATTGTGGGACACTCGGGGGGTGATGCAGTGTGGGACACTCGGGGGGTGATGCAGTGTGGGACACTCGGGGGGTGATGCAGTGTGGGACACTCGGGGGATGATGCAGTGTGGGACACTCGGGGGGTGATGCAGTGTGGGACACTCTGGGGGTGATGAAGTGTGGGACACTCTGGGGGTGATGAAGTGTGGGACACTCTGGGGGTGATGCAGTGTGGGACACTCGGGGGGTGATGCAGTGTGGGACACTCGGGGGATGATGCAGTGTGGGACACTCTGGGGATGATGCAGTGTGGGACACTCTGGGGATGATGCAGTGTGGGACACTCGGGGGGTGATGCAGTGTGGGACACTCTGGGGGTGATGCAGTGTGGGACACTCGGGGGGTGATGCAGTGTGGGACACTCGGGGGGTGATGCAGTGTGGGACACTCGGGGGGTGATGCAGTGTGGGACACTCGGGGGGTGATGCAGTGTGGGACACTCTGGGGGTGATGCAGTGTGGGACACTCTGGGGGTGATGCAGTGTGGGACACTCTGGGGATGATGCAGTGTGGGACACTCGGGGGGTGATGCAGTGTGGGACACTCGGGGGGTGATGCAGTGTGGGACACTCGGGGGGTGATGCAGTGTGGGACACTCGGGGGGTGATGCAGTGTGGGACACTCGGGGGGTGATGCAGTGTGGGACACTCGGGGGGTGATGCAGTGTGGGACACTCGGGGGGTGATGCAGTGTGGGACACTCTGGGGGTGATGCAGTGTGGGACACTCTGGGGGTGATGCAGTGTGGGACACTCTGGGGATGATGCAGTGTGGGACACTCGGGGGGTGATGCAGTGTGGGACACTCTGGGGGTGATGCAGTGTGGGACACTCTGGGGGTGATGCAGTGTGGGACACTCGGGGGGTGATGCAGTGTGGGACACTCTGGGGGTGATGCAGTGTGGGACACTCGGGGGGTGATGCAGTGTGGGACACTCGGGGGGTGATGCAGTGTGGGACACTCGGGGGGTGATGCAGTGTGGGACACTCGGGGGGTGATGCAGTGTGGGACACTCGGGGGGTGATGCAGTGTGGGACACTCTGGGGGTGATGCAGTGTGGGACACTCTGGGGGTGATGCAGTGTGGGACACTCTGGGGATGATGCAGTGTGGGACACTCGGGGGGTGATGCAGTGTGGGACACTCGGGGGGTGATGCAGTGTGGGACACTCGGGGGGTGATGCAGTGTGGGACACTCGGGGGGTGATGCAGTGTGGGACACTCGGGGGATGATGCAGTGTGGGACACTCGGGGGGTGATGCAGTGTGGGACACTCTGGGGGTGATGCAGTGTGGGACACTCTGGGGGTGATGCAGTGTGGGACACTCTGGGGGTGATGCAGTGTGGGACACTCTGGGGGTGATGCAGTGTGGGACACTCGGGGGGTGATGCAGTGTGGGACACTCGGGGGGTGAGGCAGTGTGGGACACTCTGGGGGTGATGCAGTGTGGGACACTCGGGGGGTGATGCAGTGTGGGACACTCGGGGGGTGATGCAGTGTGGGACACTCTGGGGGTGATGCAGTGAGGGACACTCGGGGGGTGATGCAGTGTGGGACACTCGGGGGGTGATGCAGTGAGGGACACTCGGGGGGTGATGCAGTGTGGGACACTCGGGGGGTGATGCAGTGTGGGACACTCTGGGGGTGATGCAGTGTGGGACACTCTGGGGGTGATGCAGTGTGGGACACTCTGGGGGTGATGCAGTGTGGGACACTCGGGGGGTGATGCAGTGTGGGACACTCGGGGGGTGATGCAGTGTGGGACACTCGGGGGATGATGCAGTGTGGGACACTCGGGGGATGATGCAGTGTGGGACACTCGGGGGGTGATGCAGTGTGGGACACTCGGGGGATGATGCAGTGTGGGACACTCTGGGGGTGATGCAGTGTGGGACACTCGGGGGGTGATGCAGTGTGGGACACTCTGGGGGTGATGCAGTGTGGGACACTCGGGGGACGATGCAGTGTGGGACACTCTGGGGATGATGCAGTGTGGGACACTCGGGGGGTGATGAAGTGTGGGACACTCGGGGGATGATGCAGTGTGGGACACTCGGGGGATGATGCAGTGTGGGACACTCTGGGGATGATGCAGTGTGGGACACTCGGGGGGTGATGCAGTGTGGGACACTCGGGGGGTGATGCAGTGTGGGACACTCTGGGGGTGATGCAGTGTGGGACACTCTGGGGGTGATGCAGTGTGGGACACTCGGGGGGTGATGCAGTGTGGGACACTCGGGGGGTGATGCAGTGTGGGACACTCGGGGGGTGATGCAGTGTGGGACACTCGGGGGGTGATGCAGTGTGGGACACTCGGGGGGTGATGCAGTGTGGGACACTCGGGGGGTGATGCAGTGTGGGACACTCGGGGGGTGATGCAGTGTGGGACACTCTGGGGGTGATGCAGTGTGGGACACTCGGGGGGTGATGCAGTGTGGGACACTCTGGGGGTGATGCAGTGTGGGACACTCTGGGGGTGATGCAGTGTGGGACACTCTGGAGATGATGCAGTGTGGGACACTCGGGGGGTGATGCAGTGTGGGACACTCGGGGGGTGATGCAGTGTGGGACACTCTGGGGGTGATGCAGTGTGGGACACTCGGGGGATGATGCAGTGTGGGACACTCGGGGGATGATGCAGTGTGGGACACTCTGGGGGTGATGCAGTGTGGGACACTCGGGGGATGATGCAGTGTGGGACACTCGGGGGGTGATGCAGTGTGGGACACTCTGGGGGTGATGCAGTGTGGGACACTCTGGGGATGATGCAGTGTGGGACACTCGGGGGGTGATGCAGTGTGGGACACTCGGGGGATGATGCAGTGTGGGACACTCGGGGGGTGATGCAGTGTGGGACACTCGGGGGGTGATGCAGTGTGGGACACTCGGGGGGGTGATGCAGTGTGGGACACTCTGGGGGTTATGCAGTGTGGGACACTCGGGGGATGATGCAGTGTGGGACACTCGGGGGGTGATGCAGTGTGGGACACTCGGGGGCTGATGCAGTGTGGGACACTCTGGGGGTGATGCAGTGTGGGACACTCGGGGGGTGATGCAGTGTGGGACACTCTGGGGGTGATGCAGTGTGGGACACTCGGGGGGTGATGCAGTGTGGGACACTCTGGGGGTGATGCAGTGTGGGACACTCGGGGGATGATGCAGTGTGGGACACTCGGGGGGTGATGCAGTGTGGGACACTCTGGGGGTGATGCAGTGTGGGACACTCTGGGGGTGATGCAGTGTGGGACACTCTGGGGATGATGCAGTGTGGGACACTCGGGAGGTGATGCAGTGTGGGACACTCGGGGGGTGATGCAGTGTGGGACACTCTGGGGGTGATGCAGTGTGGGACACTCGGGGGATGATGAAGTGTGGGACACTCTGGGGGTGATGCAGTGTGGGACACTCGGGGGGTGATGCAGTGTGGGACACTCTGGGGGTGATGCAGTGTGGGACACTCGGGGGGTGATGCAGTGTGGGACACTCTGGGGGTGATGCAGTGTGGGACACTCTGGGGGTGATGCAGTGTGGGACACTCTGGGGATGATGCAGTGTGGGACACTCGGGGGGTGATGCAGTGTGGGACACTCGGGGGGTGATGCAGTGTGGGACACTCGGGGGGTGATGCAGTGTGGGACACTCGGGGGGTGATGCAGTGTGGGACACTCGGGGGGTGATGCAGTGTGGGACACTCTGGGGGTGATGCAGTGTGGGACACTCTGGGGGTGATGCAGTGTGGGACACTCTGGGGATGATGCAGTGTGGGACACTCGGGGGGTGATGCAGTGTGGGACACTCGGGGGGTGATGCAGTGTGGGACACTCGGGGGGTGATGCAGTGTGGGACACTCGGGGGGTGATGCAGTGTGGGACACTCGGGGGATGATGCAGTGTGGGACACTCGGGGGGTGATGCAGTGTGGGACACTCTGGGGGTGATGCAGTGTGGGACACTCTGGGGGTGATGCAGTGTGGGACACTCTGGGGGTGATGCAGTG
Organism: Arenicola marina; assembly: GCA_964019135.1. NCBI lineage: Eukaryota > Metazoa > Annelida > Polychaeta > Arenicolidae > Arenicola > Arenicola marina. The sequence goes on along the minus strand of OZ025259.1, from coordinate 20,837,083 downwards.
TGGGACACTCTGGGGGTGATGCAGTGTGGGACACTCGGGGGGTGATGCAGTGTGGGACACTCGGGGGGTGAGGCAGTGTGGGACACTCTGGGGGTGATGCAGTGTGGGACACTCGGGGGGTGATGCAGTGTGGGACACTCGGGGGGTGATGCAGTGTGGGACACTCTGGGGGTGATGCAGTGTGGGACACTCGGGGGGTGATGCAGTGTGGGACACTCGGGGGGTGATGCAGTGAGGGACACTCGGGGGGTGATGCAGTGTGGGACACTCGGGGGGTGATGCAGTGTGGGACACTCTGGGGGTGATGCAGTGTGGGACACTCTGGGGGTGATGCAGTGTGGGACACTCTGGGGGTGATGCAGTGTGGGACACTCGGGGGGTGATGCAGTGTGGGACACTCGGGGGGTGATGCAGTGTGGGACACTCGGGGGATGATGCAGTGTGGGACACTCGGGGGATGATGCAGTGTGGGACACTCGGGGGGTGATGCAGTGTGGGACACTCGGGGGATGATGCAGTGTGGGACACTCTGGGGGTGATGCAGTGTGGGACACTCGGGGGGTGATGCAGTGTGGGACACTCTGGGGGTGATGCAGTGTGGGACACTCGGGGGATGATGCAGTGTGGGACACTCTGGGGATGATGCAGTGTGGGACACTCGGGGGGTGATGAAGTGTGGGACACTCGGGGGATGATGCAGTGTGGGACACTCGGGGGATGATGCAGTGTGGGACACTCTGGGGATGATGCAGTGTGGGACACTCGGGGGGTGATGCAGTGTGGGACACTCGGGGGGTGATGCAGTGTGGGACACTCTGGGGGTGATGCAGTGTGGGACACTCTGGGGGTGATGCAGTGTGGGACACTCGGGGGGTGATGCAGTGTGGGACACTCGGGGGGTGATGCAGTGTGGGACACTCGGGGGGTGATGCAGTGTGGGACACTCGGGGGGTGATGCAGTGTGGGACACTCGGGGGGTGATGCAGTGTGGGACACTCGGGGGGTGATGCAGTGTGGGACACTCGGGGGGTGATGCAGTGTGGGACACTCTGGGGGTGATGCAGTGTGGGACACTCGGGGGGTGATGCAGTGTGGGACACTCTGGGGGTGATGCAGTGTGGGACACTCTGGGGGTGATGCAGTGTGGGACACTCTGGAGATGATGCAGTGTGGGACACTCGGGGGGTGATGCAGTGTGGGACACTCGGGGGGTGATGCAGTGTGGGACACTCTGGGGGTGATGCAGTGTGGGACACTCGGGGGATGATGCAGTGTGGGACACTCGGGGGATGATGCAGTGTGGGACACCCTGGGGGTGATGCAGTGTGGGACACTCGGGGGATGATGCAGTGTGGGACACTCGGGGGGTGATGCAGTGTGGGACACTCTGGGGGTGATGCAGTGTGGGACACTCTGGGGATGATGCAGTGTGGGACACTCGGGGGGTGATGCAGTGTGGGACACTCGGGGGATGATGCAGTGTGGGACACTCGGGGGGTGATGCAGTGTGGGACACTCGGGGGGTGATGCAGTGTGGGACACTCGGGGGGGTGATGCAGTGTGGGACACTCTGGGGGTTATGCAGTGTGGGACACTCGGGGGATGATGCAGTGTGGGACACTCGGGGGGTGATGCAGTGTGGGACACTCGGGGGCTGATGCAGTGTGGGACACTCTGGGGGTGATGCAGTGTGGGACACTCGGGGGGTGATGCAGTGTGGGACACTCTGGGGGTGATGCAGTGTGGGACACTCGGGGGGTGATGCAGTGTGGGACACTCTGGGGGTGATGCAGTGTGGGACACTCGGGGGATGATGCAGTGTGGGACACTCGGGGGGTGATGCAGTGTGGGACACTCTGGGGGTGATGCAGTGTGGGACACTCTGGGGGTGATGCAGTGTGGGACACTCTGGGGATGATGCAGTGTGGGACACTCGGGAGGTGATGCAGTGTGGGACACTCGGGGGGTGATGCAGTGTGGGACACTCTGGGGGTGATGCAGTGTGGGACACTCGGGGGATGATGAAGTGTGGGACACTCTGGGGGTGATGCAGTGTGGGACACTCGGGGGGTGATGCAGTGTGGGACACTCTGGGGGTGATGCAGTGTGGGACACTCGGGGGGTGATGCAGTGTGGGACACTCTGGGGGTGATGCAGTGTGGGACACTCTGGGGGTGATGCAGTGTGGGACACTCTGGGGATGATGCAGTGTGGGACACTCGGGGGGTGATGCAGTGTGGGACACTCGGGGGGTGATGCAGTGTGGGACACTCTGGGGGTGATGCAGTGTGGGACACTCTGGGGGTGATGCAGTGTGGGACACTCGGGGGGTGATGCAGTGTGGGACACTCGGGGGGTGATGCAGTGTGGGACACTCGGGGGGTGATGCAGTGTGGGACACTCGGGGGGTGTTGCGGTGTGGGACACTCGGGGGGTGATGCAGTGTGGGACACTCGGGGGGTGATGCAGTGTGGGACACTCGGGGGGTGATGCAGTGTGGGACACTCGGGGGGTGATGCAGTGTGGGACACTCGGGGGGTGATGCAGTGTGGGACACTCGGGGGGTGATGCAGTGTGGGACACTCGGGGGGTGATGCAGTGTGGGACACTCGGGGGATGATGCAGTGTGGGACACTCGGGGGGTGATGCAGTGTGGGACACTCGGGGGGTGATGCAGTGTGGGACACTCGGGGGGTGATGCAGTGTGGGACACTCGGGGGATGATGCAGTGTGGGACACTCGGGGGGTGATGCAGTGTGGGACACTCGGGGGGTGATGCAGTGTGGGACACTCGGGGGGTGATGCAGTGTGGGACACTCGGGGGGTGATGCAGTGTGGGACACTCGGGGGATGATGCAGTGTGGGACACTCGGGGGGTGATGCAGTGTGGGACACTCGGGGGGTGATGCAGTGTGGGACACTCGGGGGGTGATGCAGTGTGGGACACTCGGGGGATGATGCAGTGTGGGACACTCTGGGGGTGATGCAGTGTGGGACACTCGGGGGATGATGCAGTGTGGGACACTCGGGGGGTGATGCAGTGTGGGACACTCTGGGGGTGATGCAGTGTGGGACACTCTGGGGATGATGCAGTGTGGGACACTCGGGGGGTGATGCAGTGTGGGACACTCGGGGGATGATGCAGTGTGGGACACTCGGGGGGTGATGCAGTGTGGGACACTCGGGGGGTGATGCAGTGTGGGACACTCGGGGGGGTGATGCAGTGTGGGACACTCTGGGGGTTATGCAGTGTGGGACACTCGGGGGATGATGCAGTGTGGGACACTCGGGGGGTGATGCAGTGTGGGACACTCGGGGGCTGATGCAGTGTGGGACACTCTGGGGGTGATGCAGTGTGGGACACTCGGGGGGTGATGCAGTGTGGGACACTCTGGGGGTGATGCAGTGTGGGACACTCGGGGGGTGATGCAGTGTGGGACACTCTGGGGGTGATGCAGTGTGGGACACTCGGGGGATGATGCAGTGTGGGACACTCGGGGGGTGATGCAGTGTGGGACACTCTGGGGGTGATGCAGTGTGGGACACTCTGGGGGTGATGCAGTGTGGGACACTCTGGGGATGATGCAGTGTGGGACACTCGGGAGGTGATGCAGTGTGGGACACTCGGGGGGTGATGCAGTGTGGGACACTCTGGGGGTGATGCAGTGTGGGACACTCGGGGGATGATGAAGTGTGGGACACTCTGGGGGTGATGCAGTGTGGGACACTCGGGGGGTGATGCAGTGTGGGACACTCTGGGGGTGATGCAGTGTGGGACACTCGGGGGGTGATGCAGTGTGGGACACTCTGGGGGTGATGCAGTGTGGGACACTCTGGGGGTGATGCAGTGTGGGACACTCTGGGGATGATGCAGTGTGGGACACTCGGGGGGTGATGCAGTGTGGGACACTCGGGGGGTGATGCAGTGTGGGACACTCGGGGGGTGATGCAGTGTGGGACACTCGGGGGGTGATGCAGTGTGGGACACTCGGGGGGTGATGCAGTGTGGGACACTCTGGGGGTGATGCAGTGTGGGACACTCTGGGGGTGATGCAGTGTGGGACACTCTGGGGATGATGCAGTGTGGGACACTCGGGGGGTGATGCAGTGTGGGACACTCGGGGGGTGATGCAGTGTGGGACACTCGGGGGGTGATGCAGTGTGGGACACTCGGGGGGTGATGCAGTGTGGGACACTCGGGGGATGATGCAGTGTGGGACACTCGGGGGGTGATGCAGTGTGGGACACTCTGGGGGTGATGCAGTGTGGGACACTCTGGGGGTGATGCAGTGTGGGACACTCTGGGGGTGATGCAGTGTGGGACACTCTGGGGGTGATGCAGTGTGGGACACTCGGGGGGTGATGCAGTGTGGGACACTCGGGGGGTGAGGCAGTGTGGGACACTCTGGGGGTGATGCAGTGTGGGACACTCGGGGGGTGATGCAGTGTGGGACACTCGGGGGGTGATGCAGTGTGGGACACTCTGGGGGTGATGCAGTGTGGGACACTCGGGGGGTGATGCAGTGTGGGACACTCGGGGGGTGATGCAGTGAGGGACACTCGGGGGGTGATGCAGTGTGGGACACTCGGGGGGTGATGCAGTGTGGGACACTCTGGGGGTGATGCAGTGTGGGACACTCTGGGGGTGATGCAGTGTGGGACACTCTGGGGGTGATGCAGTGTGGGACACTCGGGGGGTGATGCAGTGTGGGACACTCGGGGGGTGATGCAGTGTGGGACACTCGGGGGATGATGCAGTGTGGGACACTCGGGGGATGATGCAGTGTGGGACACTCGGGGGGTGATGCAGTGTGGGACACTCGGGGGATGATGCAGTGTGGGACACTCTGGGGGTGATGCAGTGTGGGACACTCGGGGGGTGATGCAGTGTGGGACACTCTGGGGGTGATGCAGTGTGGGACACTCGGGGGATGATGCAGTGTGGGACACTCTGGGGATGATGCAGTGTGGGACACTCGGGGGGTGATGAAGTGTGGGACACTCGGGGGATGATGCAGTGTGGGACACTCGGGGGATGATGCAGTGTGGGACACTCTGGGGATGATGCAGTGTGGGACACTCGGGGGGTGATGCAGTGTGGGACACTCGGGGGGTGATGCAGTGTGGGACACTCTGGGGGTGATGCAGTGTGGGACACTCTGGGGGTGATGCAGTGTGGGACACTCGGGGGGTGATGCAGTGTGGGACACTCGGGGGGTGATGCAGTGTGGGACACTCGGGGGGTGATGCAGTGTGGGACACTCGGGGGGTGATGCAGTGTGGGACACTCGGGGGGTGATGCAGTGTGGGACACTCGGGGGGTGATGCAGTGTGGGACACTCGGGGGGTGATGCAGTGTGGGACACTCTGGGGGTGATGCAGTGTGGGACACTCGGGGGGTGATGCAGTGTGGGACACTCTGGGGGTGATGCAGTGTGGGACACTCTGGGGGTGATGCAGTGTGGGACACTCTGGAGATGATGCAGTGTGGGACACTCGGGGGGTGATGCAGTGTGGGACACTCGGGGGGTGATGCAGTGTGGGACACTCTGGGGGTGATGCAGTGTGGGACACTCGGGGGATGATGCAGTGTGGGACACTCGGGGGATGATGCAGTGTGGGACACTCTGGGGGTGATGCAGTGTGGGACACTCGGGGGATGATGCAGTGTGGGACACTCGGGGGGTGATGCAGTGTGGGACACTCTGGGGGTGATGCAGTGTGGGACACTCTGGGGATGATGCAGTGTGGGACACTCGGGGGGTGATGCAGTGTGGGACACTCGGGGGATGATGCAGTGTGGGACACTCGGGGGGTGATGCAGTGTGGGACACTCGGGGGGTGATGCAGTGTGGGACACTCGGGGGGGTGATGCAGTGTGGGACACTCTGGGGGTTATGCAGTGTGGGACACTCGGGGGATGATGCAGTGTGGGACACTCGGGGGGTGATGCAGTGTGGGACACTCGGGGGCTGATGCAGTGTGGGACACTCTGGGGGTGATGCAGTGTGGGACACTCGGGGGGTGATGCAGTGTGGGACACTCTGGGGGTGATGCAGTGTGGGACACTCGGGGGGTGATGCAGTGTGGGACACTCTGGGGGTGATGCAGTGTGGGACACTCGGGGGATGATGCAGTGTGGGACACTCGGGGGGTGATGCAGTGTGGGACACTCTGGGGGTGATGCAGTGTGGGACACTCTGGGGGTGATGCAGTGTGGGACACTCTGGGGATGATGCAGTGTGGGACACTCGGGAGGTGATGCAGTGTGGGACACTCGGGGGGTGATGCAGTGTGGGACACTCTGGGGGTGATGCAGTGTGGGACACTCGGGGGATGATGAAGTGTGGGACACTCTGGGGGTGATGCAGTGTGGGACACTCGGGGGGTGATGCAGTGTGGGACACTCTGGGGGTGATGCAGTGTGGGACACTCGGGGGGTGATGCAGTGTGGGACACTCTGGGGGTGATGCAGTGTGGGACACTCTGGGGGTGATGCAGTGTGGGACACTCTGGGGATGATGCAGTGTGGGACACTCGGGGGGTGATGCAGTGTGGGACACTCGGGGGGTGATGCAGTGTGGGACACTCTGGGGGTGATGCAGTGTGGGACACTCTGGGGGTGATGCAGTGTGGGACACTCGGGGGGTGATGCAGTGTGGGACACTCGGGGGGTGATGCAGTGTGGGACACTCGGGGGGTGATGCAGTGTGGGACACTCGGGGGGTGTTGCGGTGTGGGACACTCGGGGGGTGATGCAGTGTGGGACACTCGGGGGGTGATGCAGTGTGGGACACTCGGGGGGTGATGCAGTGTGGGACACTCGGGGGGTGATGCAGTGTGGGACACTCGGGGGGTGATGCAGTGTGGGACACTCGGGGGGTGATGCAGTGTGGGACACTCGGGGGGTGATGCAGTGTGGGACACTCGGGGGATGATGCAGTGTGGGACACTCGGGGGGTGATGCAGTGTGGGACACTCGGGGGGTGATGCAGTGTGGGACACTCGGGGGGTGATGCAGTGTGGGACACTCGGGGGATGATGCAGTGTGGGACACTCGGGGGGTGATGCAGTGTGGGACACTCGGGGGGTGATGCAGTGTGGGACACTCGGGGGGTGATGCAGTGTGGGACACTCGGGGGGTGATGCAGTGTGGGACACTCGGGGGATGATGCAGTGTGGGACACTCGGGGGGTGATGCAGTGTGGGACACTCGGGGGGTGATGCAGTGTGGGACACTCGGGGGGTGATGCAGTGTGGGACACTCGGGGGGTGATGCAGTGTGGGACACTCGGGGGGTGATGCAGTGTGGGACACTCGGGGGGTGATGCAGTGTGGGACACTCGGGGGATGATGCAGTGTGGGACACTCGGGGGGTGATGCAGTGTGGGACACTCGGGGGGTGATGCAGTGTGGGACACTCGGGGGGTGATGCAGTGTGGGACACTCGGGGGATGATGCAGTGTGGGACACTCGGGGGGTGATGCAGTGTGGGACACTCGGGGGGTGATGCAGTGTGGGACACTCGGGGGGTGATGCAGTGTGGGACACTCGGGGGGTGATGCAGTGTGGGACACTCGGGGGATGATGCAGTGTGGGACACTCGGGGGGTGATGCAGTGTGGGACACTCGGGGGATGATGCAGTGTGGGACACTCGGGGGGTGATGCAGTGTGGGACACTCGGGGGGTGATGCAGTGTGGGACACTCGGGGGGTGATGCAGTGTGGGACACTCGGGGGGTGATGCAGTGTGGGACACTCGGGGGGTGATGCAGTGTGGGACACTCTGGGGGTGATGCAGTGTGGGACACTCGGGGGATGATGCAGTGTGGGACACTCGGGGGGTGATGCAGTGTGGGACACTCGGGGGGTGATGCAGTGTGGGACACTCGGAGGGTGATGCAGTGTGGGACACTCGGGGGGTGATGCAGTGTGGAACACTCTGGGGGTGATGCAGTGTGGGACACTCGGGGGTGATGCAGTGTGGGACACTCGGGGGATGATGCAGTGTGGGACACTCGGGGGTGATGCAGTGTGGGACACTCGGGGGGTGATGCAGTGTGGGACACTCGGGGGGTGATGCAGTGTGGGACACTCGGGGGGTGATGCAGTGTGGGACACTCGGGGGGTGATGCAGTGTGGGACACTCTGGGGATGATGCAGTGTGGGACACTCGGGGGATGATGCAGTGTGGGACACTCGGGGGGTGATGCAGTGTGGGACACTCGGGGGGTGATGCAGTGTGGGACACTCGGGGGGTGATGCAGTGTGGGACACTCATGGGTGATGCAGTGTGGGACACTCTGGGGGTGATGCAGTGTGGGACACTCGGGGGGTGATGCAGTGTGGGACACTCTGGGGGTGATGCAGTGTGGGACACTCTGGGGGTGATGCAGTGTGGGACACTCGGGGGATGATGCAGTGTGGGACACTCGGGGGGTGATGCAGTGTGGGACACTCTGGGGGTGATGCAGTGTGGGACACTCGGGGGGTGATGCAGTGTGGGACACTCTGGGGGTGATGCAGTGTGGGACACTCGGGGGTGATGCAGTGTGGGACACTCTGGGGGTGATGCAGTGTGGGACACTCGGGGGGTGATGCAGTGTGGGACACTCGGGGGGTGATGCAGTGTGGGACACTCTGGGGGTGATGCAGTGTGGGACACTCGGGGGGTGATGCAGTGTGGGACACTCTGGGGGTGATGCAGTGTGGGACACTCGGGGGGTGATGCAGTGTGGGACACTCGGGGGATGATGCAGTGTGGGACACTCTGGGGGTGATGCAGTGTGGGACACTCGGGGGGTGATGCAGTGTGGGACACTCGGGGGGTGATGCAGTGTGGGACATTCTGGGGTGATGCAGTGTGGGACACTCTGGGGATGATGCAGTGTGGGACACTCTGGGGGTGATGCAGTGTGGGACACTCGGGGGGTGATGCAGTGTGGGACACTCGGGGGGTGATGCAGTGTGGGACACTCGGGGGATGATGCAGTGTGGGACACTCGGGGGGTGATGCAGTGTGGGACACTCGGGGGGTGATGCAGTGTGGGACACTCGGGGGGTGATGCAGTGTGGGACACTCGGGGGATGAGGCAGTGTGGGACACTCGGGGGATGATGCAGTGTGGGACACTCGGGGGGTGATGCAGTGTGGGACACTCGGGGGGTGATGCATTGTGGGACACTCGGGGGGTGATGCAGTGTGGGACACTCGGGGGGTGATGCAGTGTGGGACACTCGGGGGGTGATGCAGTGTGGGACACTCGGGGGATGATGCAGTGTGGGACACTCGGGGGGTGATGCAGTGTGGGACACTCTGGGGGTGATGAAGTGTGGGACACTCTGGGGGTGATGAAGTGTGGGACACTCTGGGGGTGATGCAGTGTGGGACACTCGGGGGGTGATGCAGTGTGGGACACTCGGGGGATGATGCAGTGTGGGACACTCTGGGGATGATGCAGTGTGGGACACTCTGGGGATGATGCAGTGTGGGACACTCGGGGGGTGATGCAGTGTGGGACACTCTGGGGGTGATGCAGTGTGGGACACTCGGGGGGTGATGCAGTGTGGGACACTCGGGGGGTGATGCAGTGTGGGACACTCGGGGGGTGATGCAGTGTGGGACACTCGGGGGGTGATGCAGTGTGGGACACTCTGGGGGTGATGCAGTGTGGGACACTCTGGGGGTGATGCAGTGTGGGACACTCTGGGGATGATGCAGTGTGGGACACTCGGGGGGTGATGCAGTGTGGGACACTCGGGGGGTGATGCAGTGTGGGACACTCGGGGGGTGATGCAGTGTGGGACACTCGGGGGGTGATGCAGTGTGGGACACTCGGGGGGTGATGCAGTGTGGGACACTCGGGGGGTGATGCAGTGTGGGACACTCGGGGGGTGATGCAGTGTGGGACACTCTGGGGGTGATGCAGTGTGGGACACTCTGGGGGTGATGCAGTGTGGGACACTCTGGGGATGATGCAGTGTGGGACACTCGGGGGGTGATGCAGTGTGGGACACTCTGGGGGTGATGCAGTGTGGGACACTCTGGGGGTGATGCAGTGTGGGACACTCGGGGGGTGATGCAGTGTGGGACACTCTGGGGGTGATGCAGTGTGGGACACTCGGGGGGTGATGCAGTGTGGGACACTCGGGGGGTGATGCAGTGTGGGACACTCGGGGGGTGATGCAGTGTGGGACACTCGGGGTGTGATGCAGTGTGGGACACTCGGGGGGTGATGCAGTGTGGGACACTCTGGGGGTGATGCAGTGTGGGACACTCTGGGGGTGATGCAGTGTGGGACACTCTGGGGATGATGCAGTGTGGGACACTCGGGGGGTGATGCAGTGTGGGACACTCGGGGGGTGATGCAGTGTGGGACACTCGGGGGGTGATGCAGTGTGGGACATTCGGGGGGTGATGCAGTGTGGGACACTCGGGGGGTGATGCAGTGTGGGACACTCGGGGGGTGATGCAGTGTGGGACACTCTGGGGGTGATGCAGTGTGGGACACTCTGGGGGTGATGCAGTGTGGGACACTCTGGGGGTGATGCAGTGTGGGACACTCTGGGGGTGATGCAGTGTGGGACACTCGGGGGTGATGCAGTGTGGGACACTCGGGGGGTGAGGCAGTGTGGGACACTCTGGGGGTGATGCAGTGTGGGACACTCGGGGGGTGATGCAGTGTGGGACACTCGGGGGGTGATGCAGTGTGGGACACTCTGGGGGTGATGCAGTGTGGGACACTCGGGGGGTGATGCAGTGTGGGACACTCGGGGGGTGATGCAGTGTGGGACACTCGGGGGGTGATGCAGTGTGGGACACTCTGGGGGTGATGCAGTGTGGGACACTCTGGGGGTGATGCAGTGTGGGACACTCTGGGGGTGATGCAGTGTGGGACACTCGGGGGGTGATGCAGTGTGGGACACTCGGGGGGTGATGCAGTGTGGGACACTCGGGGGATGATGCAGTGTGGGACACTCGGGGGATGATGCAGTGTGGGACACTCGGGGGATGATGCAGTGTGGGACACTCTGGGGATGATGCAGTGTGGGACACTCGGGGGGTGATGAAGTGTGGGACACTCGGGGGATGATGCAGTGTGGGACACTCGGGGGATGATGCAGTGTGGGACACTCTGGGGATGATGCAGTGTGGGACACTCGGGGGGTGATGCAGTGTGGGACACTCGGGGGGTGATGCAGTGTGGGACACTCTGGGGGTGATGCAGTGTGGGACACTCTGGGGGTGATGCAGTGTGGGACACTCGGGGGGTGATGCAGTGTGGGACACTCGGGGGGTGATGCAGTGTGGGACACTCGGGGGGTGATGCAGTGTGGGACACTCGGGGGGTGATGCAGTGTGGGACACTCGGGGGGTGATGCAGTGTGGGACACTCGGGGGGTGATGCAGTGTGGGACACTCGGGGGGTGATGCAGTGTGGGACACTCGGGGGTGATGCAGTGTGGGACACTCTGGGGGTGATGCAGTGTGGGACACTCGGGGGGTGATGCAGTGTGGGACACTCTGGGGGTGATGCAGTGTGGGACACTCGGGGGGTGATGCAGTGTGGGACACTCGGGGGGTGATGCAGTGTGGGACACTCGGGGGGTGATGCAGTGTGGGACACTCGGGGGGTGATGCAGTGTGGGACACTCGGGGGTGATGCAGTGTGGGACACTCTGGGGGTGATGCAGTGTGGGACACTCGGGGGGTGATGCAGTGTGGGACACTCTGGGGGTGATGCAGTGTGGGACACTCGGGGGGTGAGGCAGTGTGGGACACTCGGGGGGTGATGCAGTGTGGGACACTCTGGGGGTGATGCAGTGTGGGACACTCTGGGGGTGATGCAGTGTGGGACACTCGGGGGATGATGCAGTGTCGGACACTCTGGGGGTGATGCAGTGTGGGACACTCGGGGGGTGATGCAGTGTGGGACACTCGGGGGGTGATGCAGTGTGGGACACTCGGGGGATGATGCAGTGTGGGACACTCGGGGGATGATGCAGTGTGGGACACTCTGGGGATGATGCAGTGTGGGACACTCGGGGGATGATGCAGTGTGGGACACTCGGGGGGTGATGCAGTGTGGGACACTCTGGGGGTGATGCAGTGTGGGACACTCGGGGGTGATGCAGTGTGGGACACTCGGGGGATGATGCAGTGTGGGACACTCGGGGGGTGATGCAGTGTGGGACACTCGGGGGATGATGCAGTGTGGGACACTCTGGGGGTGATGCAGTGTGGGACACTCGGGGGGTGATGCAGTGTGGGACACTCTGGGGATGATGCAGTGTGGGACACTCGGGGGGTGATGCAGTGTGGGACACTCGGGGGTGATGCAGTGTGGGACACTCGGGGGATGATGCAGTGTGGGACACTCGGGGGGTGATGCAGTGTGGGACACTCGGGGGGTGATGCCAGCCCCATGTTGATGCTGAGATCGACCACGGTACAGGGATTAATAACTGTTGCATGCCGGGTAATTGCCGGCACGACACCAATCAACCTGTCATGGACGCAAGAAGCAGGGACTAACCCGCAACACTCTCACTCTCATACTCTCATACACACTCAAACATCCCCCAGACACCCTCACACCCACTCCCACACATCGCCCACGCACACCTCCACCCTCACATATCCCTCACCCCACACACCCACTCACACCCACCCCCACAGATCCCCCACATAGTCACACACCCCAACACCCACACACCCCCACACCCCCACACACCCACACCCACATACCCCCACACACCCACACCCACATACCCCCACACATCCACCACACACCCCTCGCACACACACACCACACACACCCTGCAAGGCTTGAGAAAGAAGCGGATTAGTGCGGGATATTGTTGTCAGTCGGGTTTCGTGTTTATCATGGCTCCATTGTTCTCTGTTCCGTCCAGAGGATGGGGGATTATGATGGTTTTTGGTGCGCCACAAGCACACCGACTGTCACGCTATCTGTAGCCTCAAAAGTAATTTAGAGATAAGCCCACCCCGTAAACCCATGCTCCTTGACCCTCACCCTGTAAACCCGAGCCCCTTCACCCGACCCTGTGACCCATAACCCGGCAATCAACCCGACCCGGTCACCACAGCCCCTTCACCCCACCCCTTAACCCCAGTCCCATCACCCTCTTCCCTTAACCCTTCACCCTTCATCCCTTAACCCTTCACCCTTCATCCCTTTACCTAAGTCATCACCCGCCTCCGTAACTCCTTCCCAGTCCCGTAAGCCACAGACGCCCTATACCCCTAAAACACTTTCCCCGTAACATGAATCTAAAACGCAGCTTGCGTTACAGTCCGACCCCCCGAAAAAAAAACCTACCCTGTAACATTCACCAAAACTGCACCTTACGTTAGAGACGCCGTGCCCCATAACCCTCACCCCGTAACCCCTACCCAGGCAGCACCTTAACTCAGAAGCCCTATCCCCTCCAAAACCTTCCCCGAAAAAACCTCCACCCAACAGCGACACCCATCAATTTTCGACACCCTACCGCTGCAACCCTCAGCCCCGTACCCTTACCCTGCTAGCGTCTTAAGTTACAGACGTCCTACCCCTGCAACCGCCAACCTGCTACCGCCAGCCCGTAAGCCCTCACCATGGCAGAATCTTTCCATAGCTTCCAATCAGCCCTGTCGGCATCTCCCTCCCCCCGTGCAAGGGCACGTCACCATGACCACCAGCACCCTGCCGACACCTTACCCTACATACAGCACACAGCATACGTAGCCTAGCGACCACGCACCCAGGACGGCGACGGCCCCCCACCATCCAACGCATCTAATCCCACGAGGCACCCTACTCTCAATCCCAGCCATCCATGCCTTGACCAGCAAGGGATGCACCGGGATTGGTGAAGATGTGTGTGGGGATGACGGGGGTTGACTTCTCATTGCCGAGCTCAAATGAGCAATGCTTGCCCAATTATGGCACTGTTTCCAAACAAATCCCCCTCCCCCTCAAAAGGGGGGGGGGGAGTGGTTAAAGCGCATAAAGCACCCCTCATTCACCCCCTTTCCTTATGCCCTACCCATGGGGCCTTCACAGTGGCGTAAGAATCTACGCCTGCAGATTAGGATCACCCTTTCAGCGTCCCGTCTTTAGCGCCAATGGCAGACATTCAGAAATAAAATATTTCTTGCAAGAAATCGGGAGAAACAAATCTGCGCCAGTTAAGCGTCCACAAAATGCAGAGATATATGCTATATTTATACATTGTGAGTGGCGGGAATGAGGATGCACAGCGCTTCCACCTTATAGCGACCGAGAAATGCAGCCTTCCCAGCCGTCCCGGAACCTCGCGATCGCTTATTAAATGATGTAGCATTTCTAGAAAACGTACATGGGATGTCCTCTTACTTTCCAGTGAAGAACGTTTCTCAGCATTTATATCCCTTTTCCGGCATATTGCAGGCTCGGAACGATTTAGGTAATAATAGACTGCTTATAGTTCACCGATAAGAGGTTTAAGTATTAAGAATTGTCCTCATATTGTGGTCAATAATTCATGCCCTGTGTTCTTGGCCTATGCTGTAGTCGTTATGGAACATTTATTTGTAGAATCATTTAGTGACCTTGTTCACTTGTGCCTTATGACGCAGTTATTTAGTTGAATGTTTGATCCGTTTAGTTCAGTTCGTATTGTATTTGGTGTGATCATCTACATTTGTATTCTTTGTTGAAAACCTCCCATAATAAATACAGTTTATACAAAACAAAGTGCAACGTGGCCTATCCTAATAGCAGGTCCGCACCTTGTTTTTAAGCCATGTACCAACCACCCACAGGCCGAAAGCGAAATCGGCAGCCTACAAACTTTAATGACCTCGAAATATTAGGCTGTCCGCCATTTTGATCAGTCACGACATGTTACGTATCCCGACATTAGCGCAATGAGTTGGATGACCTTCACACGTCATTGCCACTTAAATTGCTGCCTGGGCGCATGGCAGTAGTGATGGCAGCAAAATGTATCACGTTATAAAATGGGTCATTTACTAGTCTAGGATTATGGCTCTGGTGGGTGGCCGTGGGTGGTTGTAGTAGGTGGCGTGTATGGTTATCAAAGCCTCATCTGATTTTGCAGGATAAAACATCCCATGTCTGTCTTCGCAGAGAGCAGGGCACCATCCCTGGACACGTGGTATTCCTCTGCCTTTCCATTGTCGTGATATGACCTACAGAGGTTCATGCGTGGTATGTAAACCAAGCAATCAACCAACATTGCTAGTCTGAGGCAAGCCTATAATAACCCCTCGTTTTCATCCCCTTTCAATTACAGCTTCCAATTAACAATCTCCTACCTGCTCTGATAACCTTGCCCACCGCACCCAGCTTCCCATTCTTACCCCCCGGTTATGTCACACTGGACAATGCACCCTTCAGACATCGCCGTTGTTTTGATGTAGTACAAAAAAGCCATGCTTTTGTCTGTTTTGATGTACGTCAAGTCCAACCTGACGACATCGAATGGCGGGATCACAGCGCTGATTATCGACCCTACCCGGCCTCCCCTCCTACCCACATCCCCCTTCCCCTACTCCCGCCTCTTGCATCCACCAAATGAACCCGTCTGTTTGTCATGGCCACAAATGGATGTCTTTTGTGGAGTGATCTCAACTTCACTAAAGCTTCAAGGCATAATGAGTCTGTTATTCATGTCGCCACAACAAAGCGGTCAGCGCTGTCGGCAGGGTAATCCCAATCTTTGCGTTCCTTCTCGTCTTCTCCTTTAACATCTGTCGTGGTGTCGCACGTTGGATTCTCCCCGGGGCTGAATACAGTTTTCTCTTTATTCATGTTGCCACAACAAAGCGGTCAGGGCTCTCGGCCAGGTAGTTTCTATCTTTATATTCCTTTTCTCTTCTTCTCCATTGACATCCCATCCCATTATCCCAGTTGCTGAATACATCTTTCTTATATGGCTTTCTTTATTTCCTCCCAAGCTGCCGCCATCCCACACCCACTCTCCCCGCTCCCTTCACGCTTCTCCTAGCACAATACTTGTACCGGGAAAACATCTAACGCTGTATTAGTGGGTCGACTGCGTACAAGTTTGATCCAAACTTGTGAAACTATCACCACGCTTGATAAATATTTGCATACATATCACCCGAAGCCCGATCTCCAACGCCCCCCCTAATCCCCTGCCATTCCACTTACATCCCGCGCCTCTCTCAATCCCGCCCCTCTTCCACGGACCTAAAATACGGATTGGCATCAGGAATTGTATTATCTGCATGAATAGTATGCAAGCCACATTGCTTGCGTTTTGCTTCTATATGTTATAAGCAGTCAAACATACATGGCATACATTATGGTATTGAACATTGTGTACGCAATATCCTGTGGCGGATCCAAAGGAGGGTTTTAGGTAGTTTAAACCGCCCTCAAACAAGGGAATGCTAAGGACTGTTAAAATCGAAATTAATTTACCTTGTTGAGGAAGAATGTTGTTTCTCCCTGCACCATCAAAGCAATCTAATGTATGGACCCCCTCCCCGATCGTAGATTGGTGGTCATCCCCCCCCCTGTCGCACGTTTTCAGTGACCCCCCCCCCCCCCGCCCCCGCTTTCAATTTTCTCGATCCGCCTTCAATACCCCTGAAATCAACTAAGGAAAAGTACATTACCATCATCAGATGTTAGATGGATCAGAGATCATTGCGAACATTGTGGCATTGGTCCAAAAGTGAAGATGCAATAGCTGTAAAGGTTATTGTGCCATTCGTTACGAGATAAAAAATAGAAAGTATTTAGATTATCTACGGACTGTTCTTATCGTCCCTAGCGCGAGCCATTGCCTGAAGCTATACATATAACGTGAGATGTAAAACGCGAGATGTACATCATTCGGTGCCGTGCAAGAGTAGCCTCATACTATGGCCAGCTCGTTGAGAACAGGCGACGTCAGAGGGGGAGAGTGGGAGACCGATGGCCAGCACTAGGTGGCGAGACATCCATGTGGTGACTTTACAGCGACAGGCTCTGTCTGTCTCAGATTAGCTTGCTCAGTAAGCCATCAGCGCTAATGTCCCATAATGAGTCAGAACATTCAATTTCAAGAATAAAAAATGAAGCATAAGATAACAATGCACATGAATCCAAGAACAGAAAATTGCACACTAATAACTCAACACTGCCAACAAAGAGCAGTTAGATACAAACAAAGCACATGTTCTAATGGAATGGCTCAGATTTAAATTGCAACAAAATAAACGATAATTTCAACGTCCTACAAGCAAAAGTCGATTGAGTGATAACCAGTAAAACATACGCTATACGAGTCGTTATCTGTGTGACGAATGGATCACGAGTAGACGCATGTCCATGACGTACATTTACAACAATGCCGCATTTCCCCAAATATACATTAACAGGTTTTGAGCCTCAACCACCGGTAACATAACGTCATGTTTTCATCACAACATTTGCCAAATAACAACACATCATCTCCACCCAAGCCCTATTCCACCACATCCAGTTATTACAACTACCAGGGTGCCCCCCCGCCCCCCCGCCCATCCCCCGATCTAACCCCCTAGCCTCCAGCCCAACCCATCAACTCCCATATCGACAATGCTGCAGCAGACAATGCCTAATTAACCTATTTGCCTGTTTAAGTCGGCCAAGTCAAAGCTGACATCTTATAACACTACATCTCATAACAGGATGACAGATGCTTTGATATCGTGGATGGTGACTCTCCAACCTCCTCCGGTCTCTTCCATTCCTTCCCGCCGCTGCTCCCCTGCCATCGCCTCCAGCAGCCCTCGCTCTTTCAGTGACGTAACACCGTCTGTTTTCCCTGGCCACAAAATGGATTTGTTTGACAGACGGTCTGGTGGATCTAGGCCCAAGACACAATGATCCTGGTACTCATGTTGCCGCAACAACCACCATCGGCCCCTTCGGCTAGGATATCTTTGTATTCTTTCTTTAGGCCTCTGACGTCAGCCATGGCTCTGCAGCGCCTTAGATTCCCCCAGTTGCTGCATACGTCTTTCTTAATATGTCGCTTCTTTATTTCCCCCCAAGCTGCCACCATTGCGCAACCACAATCTCACGTCTCGCCCTCACCACTTCTCCCAGTATAATAATTGTACATGAAAATGACATTTAGACTTTAATAACACGTCGCAATAAAATCTAAAACATTTGATATTATCTCCGCGCTTGGTAAATATTGTAGCAGGAGGCGACTTCCTAAAACTTTCATCACCTTCTTCCACCGTGAGGCGCCACTGCATGTGCTATGCCTTCTGGGTGTCCTGTTGTTCCTCGTACAGTAATAAATGGGTAATCTATCGGTCTGCCTGCTAAATCTACTCAAGCTGTGTCGTCTTAACTAAGGAGAGGATGATCACTTCGGGCTTCACAAAATGAAATATATATTAAGCATACACTCTCACCCACTCACCCTGCTATATTGATTTGTCCCATGATCATTTTTACAAATTTCATAACTGAATGCTATAGATCGTGTAGCACAATGTTGTCTGCTATTGGCCGAACCGTGTTGTTCATGTGCTCATGGATGCTACTGGCAACGGCCAGCGAGCAACCGTTTAACCACTTTGTCTACGGCATTCGGCACCAGAAACAAAATCTTGATCAGCTCCCATTGCCTCCTGTGGTTTAAAGGGATATGCCCGGCTCATATCATTTAGATTTCCAGTTAAACTATAGGGAATTAACTAAACATTACACAGAGTATATATGTTTTTAATCATACATTAGTGAAGTTCCAAGCACCTTTGCACGACCACCCAACTTGCCATGGGCACCCGCCTCAGTGCACTGATGATGACGTCACCGGCGATGAAGCGACCAGTAGGTTTAGACGACTACTACCACCGGAAGCTATAAGAATTTCTGGCGAGTCGGACGACCGAATTTAAACCAACTGCTGATTTAATCGGGGACCAGTTTGAGCCTGTAGGGGTTGACGAAGGTGGATCAGGCATTGTTTATACAGATCGTTGATGACGCATCGCGTGGTCAGTGAAGCCGTGTTGCATTGGAAGGCAGGTGGAGGCTGGTGGGAGTGGAGTAATGGGTTCATCGTCATTGTTGGCAGGGTGCCCAATTTTGACTCGTAGAGTGGCAAGCTATGGCTCAGGAAGCGGCTGCTGGGGTGTGTGGGGGTTGGGGGAGGGGGGCACTACATTACTACAGTGGTGGGGGTGTGTCCGCCCATGCCGTAGAGAGGATTTGGAGAGTAAAGTGCCCGATTTTGTGGTCACTAAAAGATGATTTTTTCTAAAATAGTTACTGACAACATTGTGGTTAAAAAGGCATATAAAATAGACACTGACATTCATGACAAAGTGTCTGGAGGATACTTATTTGAACACTTTCGCTATCAAATAGACTATACAGTCAAGAACTGCAAGTTTGAAAAAAAAAGTCTCAGATGGGCATATCGAGCGAAATTACAGATTTCTGCTTCGGGGATTGAGAGAAAAAAGGCGAAAAAGGGGTCATTTGGGCGGCACATATGCATATACCTAACTATATGTAGTGACGTAAACGTAAACCTCTCCAAAATGCCAAGTTTAAACTACGACAGTAAAATCATTGAGATAGAAAGCTTTCTAGCATTGTACAAAAAAAGGCATTTATCGATGACAGGCAGGGTTACCGTCATAAAGACATTGGCATTACCGAAACTTGTACATGTTCTGTCTGTGTTACCATCACCAGACAAAAAAAACCTTTGTAAACTCAACCAGGTGATTCGCAATTTTATATGGAAAAAACAAGCCAGGATAGGGATCAACCGCCTGGCTCAAACCTGTAAATATGGCGGTGCCGCTCGTACTCATGTGGAAACCTTTGCCCATGCCATCAAGATATCCTGGATTCGCAGGTTAATTTCTAGCGAAGGTGCATGGCAAGACTTATTTCGTACATTTATCTGTAAAGAAAAGGTTGTATGCTGGGAATTAGATTTAAGGTCACTGCAGAAGTTTTATAATGTGTCAAATAACTTTTGGTCAGATGTATTCAGAGCTTGGGTAAAACTGCGACATATACAGCCCAACGCAGACGTGAGATGCATGCCGATATGGAATACATACTTTTTGTGCAATAGTAATTTAGCCAAGCGGAAGCAGGAGTTCATTGATAAATTTATTATATACTTAAACGATTTAATAAATGAAAAAGGTACAATGTATAATAGGGGGGAATTTACAGTACGATATGGATTGCAAATTAACTTCGCAGATTACTACAGCCTCATGCATTGTATCCCCCGAGATTGGAACAGAGAACTTGGGGAAGAAACGGATAGATTAGAAACAGTTACAAACCAGAGTATCCAATTTATTACGCGAAACGAACGAGTTGTAAATGCGAGTTATAATATATTGATAAGTGGTTTAAAGTTTAGCAAATGCAATGAAGTTAAGTGGGCTCAACATCTTAATGACACTATCTCGGAAGCAGATTGGGAAAGGTATTATATGGTGCCATATATATCGACAAAGGACGAACGAACAAGAAGCTTTCAGTATAGGTTATTACATCGCTGTATTCCAACAAATAAGTATCTATTCATGTGTAAGATGTCTAAAACCGAGCAATGCAGCTTTTGCAAAAGTGAAGTTGAGTCTTTAGAGCACCTGTTTTGGAGATGCCCTGTAATACAAGCCTTTTGGCGAGATATGGATAAGTGGTTACGTTCGGCTTTGGGTACAGATAATAGAGATAGTAACATTACCTTGGACTGCCAAATTATAATGCTTGGTGTGATTAAAACCGTAGAAAATGTGAAATTGATTAACCATATATTTATTATTGTGAAACGCTTCATATATTCATGTAAGTGGAGAAATTTGGTTCCAAACGTAAAAGGTGCCCTAGGGCAGATTAAGCATATTTGTTTTCTGGAAAACAACATGAGACATATTTCAGATAAATGGCAGCCAATAATCCATATGTTTGTATAAGAGACAGACCCATATGTTTATGTAAAATTATATATTTTCCATGTTTTCATTTGTTAATGTGCACTAATGTTTAGTGGTCAATAAAAAAAAACTAAAAAAAAAAAAACTATATGTAGTGCCCCCCCCCCCACCCACCCCCCAGAGTGGTAGTGTGTAACTTGATACAGCTGCTGTCTTAGAAACTCAGTCACTGAAGAGTGTATGGAGAGGACTGCTGTACTACAGAACGGCCGTATGGGTTAGGGTGGGTGGGGTGGCGGTCTATCGGGGTGGTGGGAAGGGTTGGAGGGAGGAGTGGTGCGTGAAGCTAGGAGCCCGGTCGACTCAAAGCAATTGTTCCCATAGTGGTCGGAACACACTCTTGAATGTTTGGTGGTTTTAAAACTCACACGAGCAATCTTGCGTAGCCATTGCCGCAAAAGCTGCGGGTCGCCTAGTGGACAGCGATAGAAAGATATCCTATTTTCGCTGTCCTGTTGGCACTTGAATTGTAACATTCAACAGCTGAACAGTACACCATTTTGTTCTAATGCATCGATGTGTCAAGTTTATAAGTCGCTTGTCACTATTCATGAGAGGCCGACAGCTTGTTCCAAAGACGCACCGCTCGCATGTAAACAAAGTGTTGGTTCAGCGGCAGGTAGTCGTCAGTGACGTCAACGCCTTGCGTGTGATTGGCTAACTCTGGTCACGTGTTCAAAACATGTCGACACCCGCTTGATGGACGAAAATGTGTATTTTATACTGTCGATGTGCCATTTTTTCGATAATGCTTTCTTTTTAAACAGAACGATTAACGGCAAATGGATTTTATACCAACATAGTAGGCAAACGAGCATTATGTTTATGTCGCGATTATGAATCTTGAACAGCTGACTCGACAAAAAAAGATGAAACGCATCATCGCCTACATGATGTGAAGGAGGGTTTTCAATTAATATACGTTTCTTTTAGTCGATGTTTCTCTTCCTATCCCACAGTCAGTTCCCGTTGATGAAAGTTTGGCTAATTAAAATGAATCTATGTTTGAACAATATGCCTCATTATAACACCAACTATCTAAAACAAAATATGCAAATCAAATATACACAATATACGCTAATGTCACAAGATGACAACATTGTGACCGTCATAAAACAATAACACTACTGAGACACTTGAGAAGTGCAAGGATGTGCAAGTGAGTTAGGGGATCTAAAATTAGTTCCTGTTTTGACAAAATAATTCTGTCCCTTGGAATTTAAGAAATCAACAAAATACAAACGGGAGAAATAGTAAGTTATGTAATCTAAATTTGTCTCGGGTTAATTTGCTAGTTAATCATATATAATCGAGTATATGCTATGCGTTACTCACCGCTTATAATGCAACATATTTTAACTTACGGTCAGTATAACAGATATTCATCCGACGTAACATCCGGTTTGTACGCCACCTGGTACCCACTGTTAGCACAGACTGTTAGCACAGACTGTTAGCACATACTGTTAGCACAGACTGTTAGCACAGACTGTTAGCACAGACTGTTAGCAAAGATTGTTAGCACAGACTGTTAGCACAGACTGTTAGCAAAGATTATTAGCACAGACTGTTAGGAAAGATTATTAGCACAGACTGTTAGCACAGACTGTTCCCTCAGATGTGTAGCTCAGATGCAATGTATCTTAACAATGCACTCCGGGAATACAACAAAACCTATGCTGAAAGTCCGGATGCCCGGAAACGACACGAATATTCCCATAAGGTCGTCCATTGCGACGCCAAATGCAGATATGAAGAGGATCGGTCATCGGTCATAGGGCTTAGATCCAAGTTTGGCGCATTCGGCTAGTTTATGTCCCGACGAATTTTGTTGATCGAGATTTATTTTGAGCTCTCTGCGAGCGATTACTGACCCGCCTGTCTGCTTGCCTCGCTCTCTGATGCATGACAGCTTCGATTCCATGTTCTTTGATTGGAATCCGGATTTTATGACGCAGCTATTAATGCTCATTCATTTTACTGGAACATAATGTCCCTTCCTTATGTTCCCCAGGAAAGGAAGGCCGTCAATCATGGTCACTACAGTTTTTTTGTATAAACTTCATTTATTTATCGAGGTCATCAATTTCGAAACACACGCGTAAACGACCACCTCGTACAATATACAAACAAGGAGTTAAACGTATGCATTTTTTGTGTAGGAGAAAGACGGATGTAGAGATGAGGAGAAACAAGGAACAGAGAGCAGAGGAAAAGAAGGGGGGTTAACACGGTAAAGTGTATATACAAAAATACATATAAAAGGTATATATAACTACAGTTTGTCTACTGTTTATCCCAGTGCATATTCGATTTGAAGCGTGTCTATGCATAGCGCATATTGCTGCCTCCAAGCTTCAAAATGGCCGCGATAGTTATGGTCACCACCCTCATGACCACCTTCATCACGAAGCCCAACCCACTCACAAGCACAATTATGACTCCTCCATCTTCACAGTACCTTTCCTTGTATTTCCCCGCGTATCGCCGGGTTATCACACTATAGTGATTCCGCGTCATTCCCTTCCACGCTGTTAAGTGGTCCAATCAGGCGCACAATGCCGGAAAACATCCTTTGAGGCTTCGGCTGGTCAACTTCCGGTATTATGACCCCCCCCCCCCCCTTCGCCCCCCGCCGCCGCGCCCCATTCGTGAAGATCAAAAGAAAATCCCACTCCCCCTCATTTCTCTCCCTCCCAATCTCTTCTTCCATCCCCACACCTCAGTGTCCCTACTTTAGACTGTCAAGAGCCGTGTCAGGGATGACAATGAGAGAACGAACAGAGAGGGAGGGTTGTGGGCTCCGCAAGGGGATGCAGACTCACAAGCGACTCTCCCGATTTGGCCACTAAGGGGCACTTTGTGTGTTATCTTCCCGGGGAGCACGTGGCTTTCACGGCGGATGTCGGGGTGTTTGTAACGGACGGAGGCCCTCGTGACCAGTCTTGAGAACCCCCTGGAGACTGATAGATCCTTGTGGCTGAGCCGCCATGGATCGTGCCGGTATAATAGGAAATCGTGCACCCGCGGAACTCACGTCCCCGGGTCGACTAATTTCCTATGACGTAACGGATGCAGCTTAAAAATTTGCCCCCTTTTCTCAGAACCTGATTGCTGGCAGTTTTCGCTGCCAGCAACGGTTGCGGTTGGCGTCTGGTGCGTCTGTCCGTCGTCAGCAGCGACAGGAATTATGGATGTCCCGCTCACACCCCCACACACCCCTTCCCAGTCAGTACCTTACGTTACAGACGCCCTACGCCGCAAAAAAAACCTACCCTGTCACATTCACCTAAACCGCACCTTACGTTAGAGAAGCCCTACCCTATAACCCTCGCCCCGTAACCCCTACCCAGGCAGCCCCTTGCCTCAGAAGCCCTGTCCCCTCCAAAACCCCTCCCCGAAAACATCCACCCAACAGCGACATCCATCAATTTTCGACACCCTACCGCTGCAACCCTCAGCCCCTTACCCTTACCCTGCCATCGTCTTAAGGGACAGACGTCCTACCCCTGCAACCGCCAACCTGCTACCGCCAGCCCGTCAGCTCTCACCATGACAGAATCCTAAGTTCCATAGCTTCCAATCAGCTCCGTCGGCATCCCCCTCCCCCCGTCAAGTTACGGC
Organism: Arenicola marina; assembly: GCA_964019135.1. Lineage (NCBI taxonomy): Eukaryota > Metazoa > Annelida > Polychaeta > Arenicolidae > Arenicola > Arenicola marina. The sequence continues at coordinate 20,812,462 of OZ025259.1, read as the reverse complement.
CAAAGGGCACGTCACCATGACCACCAGCACCCTGCCGACACCTCACCCTACATACAGCACACAGCATACGTAGCCTAGCGACCACACACCAAGGACCGCGACGGCCCCCCACCATCCAACGCATCTAATCCCACGAGGCACCCTACTCTCAATCCCAGCCATCCATGCCTTGACCACCCACCCCGACCCCCCCACCCACCCGGGGATCTGACCGTGGGTGACCCAGCAATCAGAAGACCACGCCCAATCAATCGAAATGTCATGTTCCCCACGATCCGTAGCACCCCTCACCCCCTTACCCTCACCCCCTCATCTTCCCCATCACCCCCTCACGCCCCCCCTCCTTCCCCCAACACCGTTAGCGGTCGAGAGTGTTAGCAGCATCGGGATATTCGGAGAGACAGCTGGGAGTGGTCAGTCAGTTAGCAGAGGATGCACCTGGATTTGTCAAGTGGTGTGTGGGGATGTCGGGGATAGACTTCTCATTGCTGAGCTCAAATGAGCAATGCTTGCCCAATTATGGTAATTTTTACCAACAAATTCCCCTCAAAAAGGGTGGATAAATGAGCAATGCTTGCCCAATTAGGGCACTGTTTCTCAACAAATCCCCCCCCCGCCCTTAGAAGGTGTGGGGTGGATAAAGTGCATGAAGCGCCCCTCACTCACCCCTCGCCTCACGCCCTACCCCTGGGGCCTTCACAGTGGCGTAAGAATCTACGCCGGGAAACGGGGAACAACCTTTCAGCGCCCCGTCTTTAGCTGTCAACAGCGCCGATGGCTGACATTCTGACATAAAATATTGCTTGCAAGAAATCTGGAGAAAGAAATCTGTGCCAGCTAAGCGTCCAATTATGCAGAGATATATCCTATATTTATACCTTCTGACGGGAATGAGGATGCGACCAAGAAATAAGCCTTCCTACATGCGCCATCTTAGATTTTTTTACATTTTAGAATCAAGACTAAAAGTGTCTCAAAATTATGATGCATATGTTTTGATCTCGTTGAGTTTGTAAACAACAATTTCAACGTAAAACTGCGCGGACTATTTTATCGCGCGTCACAGCGAGTCTCGGTCGACATCACACAGAATACAGAACAGCAAACAGGCGCTCAGGGATATAAAGCCGGCCACCAACTTCTGCTCCGGTAAACAAATGTGCTTCTCTCCGGATAGCCCACAGGCTTTCAGGATTTAAATTTAAGACAGAATATACTTATTTGACATAGACGCGAGGTTAGTAAATTACAGAACATATTACTTTAAGCCACGTACCAACCACCCACATGCCATTGGTCATTGACAGCGAGATCGCAGCCTACATACTTTAATGACCTCGGACTGTTAGGCCGTCCGCCAATTTTCTCTGTCACGGCATGTTACGTATCCCGACACCAGCGTAGCGAGTTGGATGACCTTCACACGTCATTGCCACTTGAATTGCCGGCTGGGGGCATGACAGTAGTGATGGCAGCAAAACGTATCACGTTAAAACAAGGGTCATTTACCAGTATCAGCCTCATCTGTTTTGGCGGGATGAGACATCCCGTGTCTGTGTTCGCAGAGAGCAGGGCACCATCCCTGGTCTGAGGCAAAGAGAAAATAATACTCGTTTTCATCACCTTCCAAGTACGGCTTCCAATTACGGATTCCAATTAATTATCCCACAACTGACCTCATACCTTTTCCCAGCGCACCCAACCACCCATTTTTACCCCCCTGGTATGCTGCACTGGCCAATGCATCCTTCAACCGTCGCTGCTGTTTTGATGTTGTACAAAACAGCCATGCTTTTTTATGTACGTCAAGTCACTTCTGACGACGTCGAATGGCGTTATCACATATACCTGCACATTGCTGATTATCGACCATGCCCTGTCTCTCCTCCAACCCACATCCCCCTTCCCCTACTCCCGCTTCTTCTGCCCACCAAACCAAGCCGTCTGTTTGCCATGGCCACAAATACTGATGTATTTTTGCAGACGGTCGGGTGATCTTAACATCACTAAAGCTCCAAGGCACAATGGGTATGTTATTCGTGTTGCCAGCACAAGGCGGTCAGCACCCTGGGCGATGGCATCTTAATCTTCGTATTCCTCCTGGTCTTCTCCATTGACGTCGCACGTTAGATTCTCCCTGAAGCTGAATACATCTTTCTTAGATGGCTTTCTTTATTTCCCCCCAAGCCGCCGCAATCCCACACCCACTCTCACCTCACCCTCCACTCTTCTCCCAGTAGAATACTTGTACCGGGAAAACATCTTACCCTTTATTAGTGGGTGGACTGCGTACTAGACTGGAACCAAATATAATCAAAACATGTGACAATACCACCGCGCTTGATAAATATTTGCATGTATAGCACCCGCTCCCCCATCCCCCTGCCCGCTCTATTCCCCTGCCTTTCCACCCACAGTCCGCGCCTCTCTCAACCCCTCCCCCCTTTCACGGGCCCAATCCACGGACTGGCATCAAGACTTGTATTATCTGCATGAATAGTATGCAAGCCACAAATTAAATATTTGCATGTATAGCACCCGCTCCCCCATCCCCATGCCCGCTCTATTCCCCTGCCATTCCACCCACAGTCCGCGCCTCTCTCAACCCCTCCCCCCTTTCACGGGCCCAATCCACGGACTGGCATCAGGAATTGTACTATCTGCATGAATAGTATGCAAGCCACATTGCATGCGTTTTGCTTGTATATGTTATAAGCAGTCAAACAGTGACATACATTATGGTATTTAACATTATGTACGCAACATCCTGTGGCGGATCCAAGGAAAGGTTTTATGGGGTTTAAACCGCCCTCAAACAAGGAGATGCTAAGGACTGTTCAAGTCGAAATTCAATTAACCTTGTTGAGGAAGAATGCTGTTTCTCTCTGCAACATTAAGGGAACCTAATGTATGGACTTCCTTCTCGATCGTAAATTGGTGGTCATCCCCCACTGTCGCACGTTTTCAGTGACCCCACCCCCATGTGGTGACTTTACAGCGACAGGCTCTGTCAGTCTCAGATAAGCTTGTTCAGCAAGTCGTCAGCGCTAATGTCCCATAATAAGTCAGAATATTCAATTTCAAGAATAACGAATAAAGCATAAGAAACAATGCACATGGATCCAAGAACAGAAAAATTGCTCACTAACTACTCAATACTGCCAACAAAAGCAGTTAGATCAGAACAATCATGTTATAATGAAATGGTTCAGATTTAAATTGCAACAAAATAAAAGATAAATTCAACGTCCTACACCGATGGACGTGAGCCATCCATCCCGTCAGGCACCGCGGTCCTTTCAAATCCCTTTGTGTTTTACCCACATACGCCATATTGGTTTGCGCCTCCTGTCCATCAGTCGGCAGTTTCCGGTTCCGCTCCCAGAGGCGGGCTCCCTGACAGGTGCGGCTGGTGGCCGGTGTCATCGGAAACTCTTTCGCTCGCAACAGGATTTATGTACGCTCTGTAACTCGCGACAGGAATTATGGGGGTCTCACTCACTTCCGGTAGAAATGCAACGCGTTATATACATTGAAATAATGCTGAACTTACTCAGCTCTCTATTCCGCAAAGAGTAGGGGGTTACGCAGGGGACATGGCTCCGCTCTTCCCTTCCTTCTCACATTTACGCGATGTGACCAGAATTGGTTAAAGCATCCTGAATATACAAACCACCAACCAACCCACTCCGACGTTTCTTCATTATGCGTCGTCAGTAGCGACATGAATTATCGATGTCCCGCTCACTTCCGGTGGAAAATCAACGCTTTGCATTCATTGCAAATATGCTCAGTTTACCGATTTTTTTTATTCCCGACGACGGACGGCTATGGTACCGATGCGCCGCTGTCCGTAATGACACGATTAGAGACCCGTAAACCGGAAGTGGAGGCAGAGAAGGATAAAATTGTGATAAAGCATGTTTTTGTCAGATGTCGTCTATCGTGTTTATCGCTTGTATACTGTTGAAGTTGAAAGTACTGATTGTTGCTTTACGACGGCGGGAAACCGAAGGAAATATAACGTTGTTTATGGATATCCTTCTTGCCTCTGAGGTCAGCCATGGTTGGGGACGGGGGTGGGGGGGAGGCGGGCGCAGGGGTGGGGAGGCAAGGGGGTGGGGGGCCAAGGGGCATTCACGTTCCTGGGGATCGGGCGTTTCATTTACCGTGAACTGGGAATGAGGAAAATAATTCTTCGTCAAATGGGAATGATATATTAGCTGAGCGTCGTGATGGATAATTTTAATTTATCGTCAACTGAGAAGTTTAATACTAAATGATTGTGAATTGGTAAATCACCTATTTATGTCATGTATCCGCCCATTCCATTGTGTGCGTGGAATTTTCCATTTAATTAATCTTGACCTGGGAAAAAAAAAATCATTCTTCGTGATTTGGGAACACGACCGATCCCCCTTGCCCCCCAACCCCATGGCTCTGCAGCGTCTTAGATTCCCCAAGTTGCTGAATACACCTTTCTTGTGAGGCTTCTTTATTTCCCCCCAAGCTGCCACCATTGCGCATCCACAATCGTCTCGCCCTCATCTCTTCTCCCTGAAAGAATTCCCTCGAGACCGAAGGATCCTTGTGGCTGAGCCGTCGTGGAGCAGGCCGGTACAATAGGAAATCGTGCACCCGTGGAACTCACGTCCCCGGGTTGACTAATTTCCTATGACATAACGACATAACTCAATTTGAGGCTATTTTTCAGATAATGAGTACCACGATCTCTCCGTACGCACACAATACCCCTGAAGCCCAATGATAATGCAGATGTTGTCTAGATGTAAGCCTATATAACGTAGACAGCATTCAATGTGCAAACAGTGCTTATAGCATAATGTGTAGTTGAAAATACGCGGCAAACTACGAACAAAGACGGACGAATACACCATGTTGTTTGGTTGACAACTGGCGGCAGCTTCCGTTTCCGCTCCCAGGAACGGTTGCAGTTGGCGTCTCAGGTGCGTCTTTCTTTATTTTCCTCAATGCTGCCGCCATCCCACACCCACTCTCACCGCTCCTTCCTCTCTTCTCCCAGTAGAATACTGGCGTATGAAAAGGCTCTTCCGCCTCATTAGTGGGTCGACTGCGGCCAAGGTGGAACCAAACCTACAACATGGAAAACCATCAGCGTGTTTGTCACCGCGCTTGATGAATCTTGTATCTGGAGGCAACTTCGCAACATGTACATCATATTATTCCACCGTGAGGCGCCACTGCATGTGTTACGTATTCATGGTATTATATGGATATTCGTGCTGCATCAAGATTGCGTGATTGCATGATAAGCCTTCTATCATTCTATTCATATATCAAATGATAAGCAATATCTATATTGGAGGCTATGTAAGCAAGCTCTCTTAGTTTGTACTTTCCATTTTTTTCCCCTGGAAAACTGCAGTTATCTGTGTAGGGGATAATACTTTCCATAAACATTAGAGCTAGTTAAGTCACATATGATAGTGCATCTCAACTTACCACTGACTGCTATTTGCAAACAGGTGGTTACGGTTGGCTATCAACAGTTGCCATTGACCACCATCGAGACTCTATGACTAACATTGAGTGCCATTTCCATTGTGATTGTCAGGGATAGGGTGTCCTCTCACCGACACCCCCCCCCCCCGCCAAACGCCTCGCCGCCTGTCATCCATCATACCAGCCGCTCACCCAGCTTACTTTAGCATCCTCCCATCATGCGCATCAGCACCCATTAGCCTCCAGCCGTTTAATCTCACTCACTGTTCATCTACTCAATCTACTCTCAATGTTCAGCTTTCTCACATACTTTGGCGCTCTCTCACCATCAACCATTGACCACCCCCAACCCTCACCCACTCTCAACCATTGCCCACCCCCAACCTCAACCGCTGGCCACCCCAACCGTCACCACCCCTCACTCATTGCCCACCCCCAACCCGCACCCACCCTCCACCGCTGCCCACCCCAACCGACACCCACCCTCAACCGCTGCCCACCCTAACCTGTACCCACACTCAACCGCTGCCCACCCCAACCCTCACCCACTATCAACGAATTGTCCAACCCCAAACCTCGCATACACCCAACCATTGCCCACCCCTAACGCGCACCCACCCTCAACTGCTGCCACCCCAACCCTCACCCCCCCCCCCCCCTCAATCATTGGACTTTATTCCAGCACCCCTGATTATTAGTACGGACGACCCCCACTCACCACTGCCAACCCAACCCCACCTTAACCCATACCCTTTCCTCTTCCACCCTCGCCCCAGGCCTCGTTGAACGGCTGACAATCGGTGTCCCGATGGGTTTATGAGGCGATAACAGTGACCACCTAGTCCGTTAAAACCGCCAACCGCCGCCGGATCGGCCACCGGTTCGGCCACCTTATATCCCGCCTCCGCCCCTCTACCCCCTGACAAAATACTGATTTAGGGTTCTCCGTAGCTCATCAGAGATGCAGTCATAGCCCCACACCGGCCAGGGAAAGTATCGATGCTCTGAAATTACCTCTGGGTCTGTGGCCGTGGTGGTTACGCAAAACGTCGCATTCGCTGTCACCTAAATTATGATATAGGCGACCTGTTGCTCGTACTAAACAGGATCATTATGTGGGACAATAATACTACGGGGTCTGGATAGGGTAAATGGAGATATGCGACACAGGCATTTTTGAGAAGTCGACATTCGACATTGACCCCCTAATTCCGACAACGAGGATATGAAAAAAACGACATCGACACAGTGGCATTTTAGAATAAAAACGACACCGAACGTCCTGAAAAATCGATATTCGACACTGAGAATTGTGAACACTGGGCGCTAGCCTACCCAATCCAGACATCTATAAGACAACAGAATCTAAGCAACTATGCAAGCGATGGATAGGGAGGTGGGTTGGCACTCGGTTCAGTGAGGGATTTCCATGGATGCAGATTTGTTCAGAAATAAAACCCCGATCACCCCCACTGCGTATGGGGCTTCTAACAATGCAGGTTTTTTTTCTTATCCTAAGCAAGCCGCGGTTTATTATAAGTATGGCGGGTACACACAGAATTATGTGCTTATATATCCTGCATTAACACAAGACAAAATAAGGTATGCAGTCATGAAAATGTGTATGCGCTGTTGATAACCTAGTTAAATAAATGAAGTTTATCACAAAAAAGACAAAATAAATAAAAACGCTTCCAAAACTAAGTATCCACGGACATCACCAAAAATTAAAGTGACAAAAATAATTTAAAAAAATATTTGTAAAACGTCCCATTGCTTCAGATATCGAGTTCTGTTTCTCGGACTTGACCTGCTTCTTTGCCGTCTTACACAAGGCCGTGTAACCTGCAGGTCATGTCCCGACCAAATGACCCTAGACAGGGGAACACGAGTTTAGTCTTTGGGCGGCTCAGCTCTTAATTTGATCCCTCCTCCGTGGCGGGCGTGGGGAGGTCACGTGACTCGACATCGCTGCGGGACTGTTATCTTGGGTCCCCACGCCGTGCACGTGGCTATGTAAGTCCCCGTATGACGTATCATGTCGCGGCATATAATTTGTTGAGGGCAGCGCACCATTAAACTTGCAGCCTTCCACTGCACGTGCCCGGCATGGCAAAACACAATGGTGGGCTCTACGTCTGAATAATGGCAGGGCTCATCTGCCTTTCTTTAGCTTTTTGTAGGGTGTGTAAGTTGGGGGGGGGGGGGTATAAATCATAGCGGCTAACTAGATAACGGTTCCTCTGAAATAAAAAATGTCGAGCAAAGTATAGCGATTTATCAGTTGTGTACGACCCGGCAGGACTACTTGAACTCAAGCTAGTTTTTGCACATGAAGGCCATATATATTGAAGGTTATAACTTCTGTCCGTGGAGTCAGCAACCATGTTCCTGTTTACTATCCAATGCATGCAGATAATTTGTTAGGTTGGCGAGAATAGACAACGTTAATATGAAAAAAACATCCCCAGAGTGTCGACATAAATCTCCCTTCAACTATATGGTCTACAGCTTAATATATCTTCCTAATGTGATAGGCAAGTGCCACGACCTTTTACATCCAATTTGCTAGCAGTGCTGTTGCGCAATCTAAGGTTCTTTGGCTGATCACTATGGATACGATTCAAAGGCGCAGCGACCACCGTGATTCCTGTCTGTTGTCCGTGCTTCGCTCGTAGCAACCGCCCGAATAACAAGTGCAATTACGCTTTCCATAACCAGTGGGAAGAGAAACGACCATGTCGGTCTCAGAAAACCATATTTTCTCAAAAACTGCCCTTCGTTTCGACTTCAGGACAATTCCTTGATCGTAATTGGTGAAAATTCGATGCAGCGCGTTAACATCTGTTTTGCACGCCATCTGGTGACCAATGACTATTGACTGTTGGTTAACACATGCTGCTGACACAGACTGTTAACATTAACAATGCTCTTGGTTCAGGAAAACAAAACACCCTCGAATAAAGTACATGTCCATTTTGTTACAAAAAAAACGGAATCCATCGTCGGGTACACGACAATGTCCCCGGCAAAAAGGTAGTGATTGCGGCATTGTTAGCAGCACGTCAGTCAGGTAATATTGTCACGCCCTCAACGGGCGGTCAGATCCTCCAGGTATAACAGGGAAATAACGAGTTGCCTTGGTTACTGGTCAGGTGGGAGGCGGGAAGGGGGCTTGGGGGGAGATGTGTGTGTGTGGGGGGGGGGGGGGTGTAGACGTAACGGCATTGTGGGTCAAGAGGTTTGTAACGTACCATGGAGATAGAGGAAATAGGGTTATACGCCGACTGGCAGTTTTCATCGGTCGAGATTTATGTTGAGCGGTTGTTGAGCTTCCTGGCCGCGTGTCTGGTTATATATCGGGGATTGCTGATCAGGAATCATGACCATATAACGCACAGTTAACAAACAGTACAATCTAATTATTCAGATGGGATGCCATCCAGCATCTTCACAACAGTTTTTCCCGAGCGGCATATGGGAGCCGGAGGGGTGGTGGGGGGGGGGGACACATATGCACCGCCCATATGGCTGCCTCCCATGATCGCTGCGGGATCAGACCGGTCCAATGGTCATCATCTGCAGACGAAACGCAACCGACCCTCACGCACAATATTATCTTCTCTACTTTTAAAACGCCTTTTCTTGTAGTTCTCCGTGAAACGCTCGGTTATCACCTTAAAGTGACTCCTCGTTAATGCACGATTCCTTCCCACGCTGCTAAATTGTCCAATTGGGAGCACAAAAATCCCTGCTCCGCCGCTGCTTTATCCCCCGCGTTCCGCTCCCGCTCGCGATAACCAGAAAGAATGCCCTTGCCTCATTATTTCCTTCCCACCGCACCTCTCCCCGATCCCTCTTAACTTCCCGCCTAAACGATGCCCCCCTCCCTCACCCCTTTATATCAACTTACACTGGCAAGGGTGAAGCCGCGTCGTAGTTGACTCCGCATAAAAAACTCTCCTGAGCGCATTTCCGATTCCTTCGCAAAGCGGCAAATTGTGCACCTGGGAGCAAGTGGCTTTGAAGGCGGATCACGGGGTCGATATAATAGACGCAGGCTCTCGTGGCCATCACGAGAATCTCCGCGAGACTAAAGAGACCAGTGGCTGAGCCCTCGTGGAGCATGCCGGGAAAACATCTACCATAGATTGGCCTCAGGTTTGGCCTGCATAAATAGTATGCAATCTTTTGTGTAGTTGACAATACACGGCAACTGCAACCTAATAATGGCTTTTGTATCTTGTGCGGTGTGAAATTGTGACTGTACCCAGATATTTTTTCCCACCCATTCCATGTACTTGTCACAGCGATTTCAGGTACAGATATCCCGCCACACATTATCAGACATTAGATGGATTGATGACATTGATGTCGCCAAACACTGTGGCGTCCGTCAATAAGTGAAGATGCAATCGCTTTAACGATTAATCTGCCATTCGCGATGCGATAACAACGACATATCAATGAAGGAATTGCGATTATCAACCAAATGTATTTATCTTCCTTAGCGAGACGCATCGTCGGGAAATATACTTACAACTTTAGAGATGTAAAACGCAAAGTGATTAGCGTTCGGAGCCGTCTAAGACTCGCTTGACTTTGTCCTCCGCTCGGTGAGAACATGAGACCTCAGATTGGGAGAAACGGGCCCATGGTCAGCACCAGACGATGGGACATCCATGTGATAGTTGTACACCTACATGTTTCTTCAGTCAGCCATTATCGCCAATGCCATATTCTGAGTCAGACTATTCAATTTCCAGCATAAACAATAAGAAGAGAAGACATAACTTCAATAGCAAAAACGATCGCGTAAGCATGCAGGGTAAGACACCGAGGAAAAACAGAATTACATAAACCAAAAACTCGTGTTTAAATCTAGTTCATATGCAACAAGATAAGTTTAGGAGATATCCGTCGTCTTACGCAGCTGGACGTATGCTGACCCTAATGGGAACCATCCGTCCCCTGGGACACCTCGCTCCCATCGAGCCCTGCGTGTTTTAGCCACAAACGCCATATACTCTCACATTGCTCGGTAGTTTCCGTTTCCGCCTTAGGGGACAGGTTTCCTGACAGGAGCAGCCAGTGTCCGGTACAATCGGCCGTGTAGCAGGCCCGCAAGTCGGAAGGGGGAACACACAGAGATGAAATGATGATAGAGCTGAGGAGAGAAGCGGTTATGTTTTGTCAGGCCTCGTTTAACATATATATCGCGTGTGAAACGCAGTGATTGTTGCCTTACGACAGACTTAAAACACAAAATTAAGAATCTCATCATGATAATGTTGTTTATGAGACAATATTGCCGGTCATCCTTCCTCATTTTGTTTCGGATTTAGTGTCAGCCTCAAAGTCGTTATATGTCTGTTTTTAGCAACCCTTATCTTATTTGCATCGCTGTAAGCCCACCATTTTTTCAGAGCTTAATAATCATGTTGTCCGCATTGGAGAGCCTCAGTGACCCAGAACAGGTGGACCCGTGCCGTCTCACTCAGCCATCTCGACGACCGAGGCGCCCCCGTTCGATAGTGAATCAAATATCCCATCAAGAGATTGCTTGTGGACTGACAATCAGAGGACTTTGTTTTTATTAACCACAACGGCTAAAACAAAAAGGTAGAGTGCTGGGGTCCTATTCATAATACCCTCGTAAGCTACTCACGAAAAGTGGATACCAGCTGGTAGTGGTGGCGTTCATTATCGGGTAAAAGTCACCGCGACAGCTTCCACAAAGTCCTGTGCCCGGTTTACAAAAAACCGCTCTGCGCACTTTCCACACGAGGGTTTGTATGACTTGCTTCCGAATTTCGGGTCGAAAAAATCGTTGGAAAGATGAGTGCGAAAGGTATAGGTTCGCTGCTACTGGCCGAGTCAAAATCTGAATTCCCCTCTGTCTGACACATCCCTTCTTATGTAGACCCTAATTCGCGCCAACCCTTCAGGCAGGCATGAAACTACGTATATATCTACGTCTGGCTCGGCTCATATACATAAATACAAACATATACATAAATAACATATACAGAGGCGCCAGTCGTCTGGCCCTAACGTTCGATTACGTATACAATGTTGCAGTTTCCGAGAATCCAGTGACGCAGTATGCATGCTCAATTTCACATAAATTACTCTATTCTTACAGAAAGGGACAAGTCGCCGCTTCTGACCAGAAGTGTGACTTCTGACCTTTTCGTGTCCCCACGTACTTCCCACGAGTGATCCACACGCGACCCCTGGCTATCACGCCACATGTCTGACCTCTTATTTCGCCTTACATCATTGAACACGTGGGCCCACCACAGTTATTCTTAATTATATAACACTTTAATCATATAATCATAATCGAATAATCATTAGTGGCCAAGTTCCCGTGTATAGTCATTAGCCCTGCCGCTTTAATTGACTGTAGAGAAATAGGCACAAAATGAGAGGGCCAGGCTACTGCATGACCACCCGCTAGAACCGACCGTGCGCGGTACGCACGCTCAAGCGAGAACCAACTATGGGTCTGAAATTATAGGAGGGCGGGAACACCAAGGGTAAAATGTGACGTGGGGGCGAGAGGAAAGATAGGAGGGGGGTAGGGGGGGGGGCAAGTTTGGCATGGTGAAAAGAGCCGCATTGATGTTTGCCATAAAACAAGATGGGTTTACAAATCATCATATCAAAGCATTCTATCCCACCTAACGGTGGTCCGCGGACATACTGAAGGCATTGACAGCGGAGCTGCTGGCCCCAGGGGAAAACGACCCGAAAGATGTCTGTAAGCCCCTGTCCCCAGGTTTTCTGAGCCCCGATCGGCCCACGTGGTCCAATGGCGTCTGAGCTCTGTGGCGCCAGTGAAGGCCAGAGAGGGTCGTTACAGTTGGTTCGCTAGTGCCACCTGGTGGGGGTAGACTTTTAGATTAGTCACCGCGGCGGCGTGTTGCCCGGATGTTTACCGACTTCCACTGCAAGAGAATATGTGCTTTTGTCATTAAAGGAAGAAAAAACAGGTTTAAAGGAAACAGGTTTTTGATTTCCGTTTTACTGATTGGGGTTTTCAGACGCTTCCAGTTATCTGGGATAAAGGCTGGATGGGAGTGCAAATTGGCCTACAGAAAAGACATTGGCGGGGGGGGGGCGGGGGGAGGGGGTGTGAGGGAGCAAAAGCCAACATGTCGTCTTGGGAAGAGAAATTGGGTTTACTAGAACAGCAATCAAGGCAAATTTCACATTCATATAGCACTTGTCAAGTCAGATCACAACGCCAATTTAAGAGTCATCCTAGATTGGCTGATCCACCATTGGCCTATCTGAACCGGAGGGGAGATGGAAGGTGCATGAATCGAGGTCTTGCGGTACGGAGTCTCATTTGCTGCACTAGCTGCAATAAGGGTAAACAACCTGAGACAATGTGATGGTTGATTCTATATTCAGGACGCTTTAATAATTTTCTTCATATCGCGTGAGAGGGAGAAGGAAGCGAAGAGCGGAGCCATGTCCCCGGGGGTAACCCCCAACTCTTTGCGAAGAAGGACATGGGATTTTTATCCTACAACCACAGAGACATGGCCACAGCGGGCTCGAACCACCGATCCATGCGCCGTTAGGCTCTCAGGTGGCCAGAGCACTCAAGGCGAGCGCTCTGGCCCACTGAGCGATCGGGCCGGCCCCACGAGACTATTAGATTCTGCTGATGAGAAATTCTATATCTTTCCTTCACCACACGGAAGATTAAGACGGCGTGCGTTGGATTCATGGCTCAATTTGCAATAACCATAGAAGTGCATCCTCGATTTTTTTCAGCTATATCAGTCGACCCCCACTAAACACAGCCCTTACCCTCAATTGCAGCAGCCATAGCCGCTACCCTTTGATGAAGCCAAAATAACCCCACACCGTATTCCTTCCGTTCTTAAACGGGCGGATAGCGTGGCTGTCACTCATACATTATGCGATCGGTATGTCGGAGCCCCATACCCCGGCTTGAGTGGAGATCAAAGGGCCGCCAACCACTTTATTGACACCAATACCAATTGAATGAGTGAAAGACAAAGAGCTGACACTCCCTTAGTTGACACCAATATCAGCGGACTGAGTGGAAGTCAAAGGGCTCACACTCCTTTAGTTGACACCAATATCAGCGGACTGAGTGAAAGTCCAAGGGCTCACACTCTCCTAGTTGACGCCAATATCAGCGGACGGAGTGGAAGTCCAAGCCCACACTCCCTTAGTTGACACCAATATCAGCGGACTGAGTGGAAGTCAAAGGGCTCACACTCCCTTAGTTGGCATCCATATCAGCAAACTGAGTGGAAGTCCAAACCCACACTCCCTTAGTTGACACCAATATCAGCGGACTGAGTGGAAGTCAAAGGGCTCACACTCCCTTAGTTGACACCAATATCAGCGGACTGAGTGGAAGTCCAAGCCCACACTCCCTTAGTTGACACCAATATCAGCGGACTGAGTGGAAGTCAAAGGGCTCACACTCCCTTAGTTGGCATCCATATCAGCAAACTGAGTGGAAGTCCAAACCCACACTCCCTTAGTTGACACCAATATCAGCGGACTGAGTGGAAGTCAAAGGGCTCACACTCCCTTAGTTGACGTCAATATCAGCGAACTGAATGGAAGTCCAAGCCCACACTCCCTTAGTTGACAGGTTGTCATAGGCACGTTTGAAACCTAACCATGAATCCTACCCGTATAGCAATTGTGGGTGATAAAAAAGGTGGATTTCCAGACCCCGGGTTGGAAAAGGTCAAGGTCGTATTCATAGTACTATACATGAGCCTGAATTATGGCGTTTCTACCATCCAATGGATGTTGGACATTATTTCTCCTTCCAATGTTGCGGTCACCTTACTAATCCATCTGTGTTTCTTGCCCTGGGGCCATATTCATCATCATGGCATAACTTGAATGATAATGTTCTTGTTCGGCAGTATTTTTCTTGTTCTTCAGCAGTTAATTTCTGTTGATTCCGCACAACAATTACTCTATGGTTAATTATCATACATTATCTCAATGCACAAACCATAACACAGACAAAATATACATAAAATTAAAGTAAGTAAACACAAAGATTCCCTGACATTGCCAAAGATGAAATAACCATCGTAAAACAATCCCATTGGTTCAGACATCAAGTTTGCATAATTTCTCGGACTTGACCTGATTCTTTACCTTCTTACACAAGGCCGGGTAACATGCACGTCATGTTTCGACCAAATTACCCTCGATATGGACAGGGTAACGCGAGTTGTGTCGTCTTTGGGCGGCTCGCGTCCCTCGCAGCCCTTAATTTGTCGTGGCATATAATTTATTACGGGTTCATCGCGCCTGCTCGGAATGGCCCGGAACACGGGTTGGGATTTCTGTTTGGTGGATGATCACTTTTGCCTTTTTTTTTTTTTTTTTCCTATTTTGGTCGGGCGCTGGTGTTTAAACTAGCAAACGATTCCTCTTAAATAAACAATTCACGCCAAGGAACAAAGTTATTTAGTGCATATTTTTATACGCCACCCGAATCACGACCGAAACTTGTGCCTTTTATCACTGATACGATATGATACTACTACGCGCCTTATATTTTTATTTTAACTCATCGATTCATTGCACCAGTTTTACTACGCCTGCATGCCGATTAAGGGGGTAGAACTTGTCTATGCTTGATGCATGATAGTTGCGAGTTTTAAGATAGCAAGTTTATTGGACTTATTTGAGTGCACAGCATTGTAAACACAATGCAAGGAGCTGCATGGTGAACTCGTTTGCTTGCTTTTGCTATTTCTTTCTTCCCTTTATTGAGTGGGGCTAGAGAACGATAATGGTGCATTATAATAGCGGATTACAGGCCAACATTTCCTCTCAATAATAAGTTTCACTCACTTTGAGGTATATATTCACTGATTTAATT
The DNA here is from genome assembly GCA_964019135.1 of Arenicola marina. Classification (NCBI taxonomy): domain Eukaryota; kingdom Metazoa; phylum Annelida; class Polychaeta; family Arenicolidae; genus Arenicola; species Arenicola marina. The sequence continues at coordinate 20,797,071 of OZ025259.1, read as the reverse complement.
TGTTGTACCTCCGCTGGGTCACGAAGCGCGAAGTCGGTACTACGGTAACTTCTAGTGGCGAACTTCTTCGGTAATTTTATTAGTAAACCATATGTAATCAATCATATAACACATTCTACACCTACGGTGCAAACATAGTTCCGCTTGTTGACAGTATAATGAAAGCTACTTGTCCCATCAGATAGCAAACCTAAGTAATGCTGACGCAATATCTGGACAAGACACTGTCGGTCCGGAGGTTTGTAACGTGCCCTGTAAATGGAGGATATAGGGCTATTTACGAAGAATTTCTTTGCTGAGGGTCTCCAGAAAGAGATGCCGTCGCTCAGGCTTTATTCACTGTTTATGTCAAAACGGCATATCCGATCCGAAGGGTAGATATGCACAACACATTTTGCTGCCACCAAGCTTCAAGATGGTCGTGATATCAGCCGCTACTTTGCCAATTGTCATTATCTAAGGAAGCAAAGCAATCGTCTCGCTACCAAACGTCCGGCCGTTCCACCGTCAGAATGCCAAAATTTCTCTGCGGATCGCCCGCTAATCACATTAAAGTGACTTTGAAGGCTTGTGGGGATTCACAATCCCATGCGGCATTCCCGATTCGATCCGTATGGCGCGCATTGTGTACGATATCCCACTGGCGCAGGCGGCTTTCACTTGATTCTCACGGCGGATCAGAAAGTCTTTATAATGGGCGGAGGCTCTCGTGACCATTTCGAGTATCCCCGAGAGACTGAAGAATCCTGAGCTCTCGTGGCGCATGCCGTGAGTACATATAGGCCTCCCTCCCCCACCCCTCTACACCCCTGCCATTCTACCCACAGATCACGCCTCTTCCAACGCATTTTCTGCCTTCCCGGGACCCAAACCACCGATTGGATCAAGGGCAGTTAATGATGGACGACAACAACAAAACAATGTGTGGTTTGTTTTGCATCCGCTACCTATCTTGTTGCGATTGTATCCAGATACCACTTTTTCCGCACACTACATGTGCTGTTTTGTTGTAAACTTCATTTATTTAAAGAGGTTATCAACAACGCCCACATATCTTACATGTGTATGTAGATGTACTTGTCATATCCACTTCATGATTAAATCATTTATTAAGCAAAGACATCGGCGAACAGTGGCTGTGGTCTAAAAGTAAACATACACTTGATTGAAGCAAGCTGACATATGTTATGAGATAACTATGATATATTTAAAAAATGCTTGATCGTCTACGGAAGTCTCTTACCCAGCGCTTAGGCATCACAATAATTATAATTGAATATTTCATACTTAAATTGCAACAAACCCAGCTGCAACTCCATCGTCTACTCGAGAAATTATGGATATCCCTCTCGTTTTATATTCATTGACAATAGACTGAGCTTATCTACCTCTCTATTCCCGGTGGCGAACGACCATGGTACAGCTGAGCCGCTGTCCGTAACGACAGTGTAACAAATCAGCAAAACGGAAGTGGATACATACAGGGGTGAACTGGTACTAGATCTCTAGAGCCTAGCGGTTGTGTTTTTGTCAGACCTGGTCTGACGTATTAACCTTTAGCTTTGTCAGCCGCAAAGTCCTAATCCTTCGGTTTCTTAGAATCCAATGCATCGGGGCTATTTTTGCTGCGTCAGGTCATTTCAGGAATTAATTATCATGTTTTCCGCATTGAAGAGCCTTAGGGAATCACGACAATAGGAAAGCCAAAAACTTGCCATCACGCAGACATGTCGAAGAACCGAGGCGCCCACGTGGGGCGGTGAATCAAGTTAATAAAGTTGAGATTGTTTGTGGACGGAGATTGGGAGACAATGTTTTTTGGTAAAAGAGGGGAAACTGAATGGCTGGGTAAAAGAGACAAGTCCTGGTGTGAACTGGAGCAGATCACGTTGTGACAGAACGCGACTAGGTGTAGACATACTGCCTCGCTATACATATGACGCCTTTAATATACTCAGTTTCATTACGTAGTTTAACCGACTCTGATCTCCCGATGAAGGCGTCTGTAAGCCCCTGTCTCCAAGTGTGAGCCTAGATTGATTCCGGATTGTCTACAGGAGGGCGATTTTGTACAGACACGGCGCCTCGTGATCCAATGGCGTCTGAGCTCTGTGACGCCAGTGGAGGCGGCTGTTCCCGACTTCAACCTTGGGTCTGGAAAAAGAGGTATGGTTGTGATTAACGAAGGAAAAGCAGACTTTACAAAGGCGTCTTTCGATTTCCGTTCTATTTATTGGGTTTTCAGACGAATCCAGTTATCTGGATAAAGGCCCGATTAAATACGGAGCCCCGCTAGGGACATTCAGAATTATTTTTTATCTCGTTCGCACGAGATAGTATCTCGTTTGCAAGAGATAGTATCTCGTTCGCACGAGATAGCATCTCGTTCTCACGACATAGCATCTCGTTCGCACGACTTAGTATCTCGTTCGCACGACATAGTATCTCGTTCGCACGACATAGCATCTCGTTCGCACGAGATAGTATCTCGTTCGCACGAGATAGTATCTCGTTCGCACGAGATAGTATCTCGTTCTCACGACATAGCATCTCGTTCGCACGACTTAGTATCTCGTTCGCACGACATAGTATCTCGTTCGCACGACATAGCATCTCGTTCGCACGACATAGTATCTCGTTCGCACGAGATAACATCTCGTTCTCACGACATAGCATCTCGTTCGCACGACTTAGTATCTCGTTCGCACGACATAGTATCTCGTTCGCTCGAGGGGGCGTGGGAGGGGGCACTACATAGTAAGCACGACATGTCTATAGTGGTGGGGTTGTGCCGCCCGTGCCATAGTGGGCATATATGGAGAACTAGAGAAAGTGCGAGATTTCGTGGTCCTCGAAAGATAATTTGTTGTTAAAAAAGGCATAAAAATAAACACTGACAGCTATGACAAGGTATATGGATCCGTGGAGGTTAATTTCTGTATCAACTGGATATCCTCCCGAGCAGCAATTTTGAGAGAAAACTTCAGTCTCAGATGGGCACATCGAGAGCAATTGTAGATTTCTGCTTCTTGGGATTGAGCGAAACAGGCAAAGAAAAGGGTCATTTGGGCGGCACATGTGTATATAGCTAACCATAGGTTCGCCCCTCCCCCTACCAAAGATACTATGTCGTGCGAACGAGATACTATCTCGTGCGAACGAGATGCTATCTCGTGCGAACGAGATACTATGTCGTGCAAACGAGATACTATGTCGTGCGAACGAGATACTATCTCGTGCGAACGAGATAGTATCTCGGTCGCACGAGATACTAAGTCGTGCGAACGAGATGCTATGTCGTGCGAACGAGATACTATGTCGTGCGAATGAGATACTATAACGTGCGAACGAGATACTAAGTCGTGCGAACGAGATACTATGTCGTGCGAACGAGATGCTATGTCGTGCGAACGAGATGCTATCTCGTGCGGAGAGCAAAGGGCCGTCACCCACTTGGTTGATTTCAATATCAGTGGACTGAGTGGAGAGCAAAGGGCCGTCACCCACTCGGTTGACTTCAATATCAGCGGACTGTGTGGAGAGCAAAAAGGGCCGTCACCCACTTGGTTTACTTCAATATCAGCGGACTGAGTGGAGAGCAAAGGGCTGTCACCCACTTGGTTCATTTCAATATCAGCAAACTGAGTGGAGAGCAAAGTGCCGTCACCCACTTGGTTGATTTCAATATCAGCGGACTGAGTGGAGAGCAAAGGGCCGTCACCTACTTAGTTGATTTCAATATCAGCGGACTGAGTGGAGAGCAAAGTGCCGTCACCCACTTGGTTGATATCAATATCAGCAAACTGAGTGGAGAGCAAATGCCGTCACCCACTTGGTTGATTTCAATAACAGCGGACTGAGTGGAGAGCAAAGGGCCCTCACCCACTTGGTTGACTTCAATATCAGCGGACTGAGTGGAGAGCAAAGGGCTGTCACCCACTCGGTTGACTTCAATATCAGCGGACTGAGTGGAGAGCAAAGGGCCATCACCCACTTGGTTGACTTCAATATCAGCGGACTGAGTGGAGAGCAAAGGGCCGTCACCCACTTAGTTGACTTCAATATCAGCGGACTGAGTGCAGAGCAAAGGGCCGTCACCCACTTGGTTGATTTTAATATCAGCGGACTGAGTGGAGAGCAAAGGGCCGTCAACCACTTAGGTGACTTCAATATCAGCGGACTGAGTGGAGAGCAAAGGGCCGTCACCCACTTGGTTGAATTCAATATCAGCGGACTGAGTATGGAGCAAAGGGCCCTAACCCACTTGGTTGACTTCAATATCAGCGGACTGAGTGGAGAGCAAAGGGCTGTCACCCACTTGGTTTACTTCAATATCAGCGGACTGAGTGGAGAGCAAAAGGCCGTCACCCACTTGGTTGACTTCAATATCAGCGGACTGAGTGGAGATCAAAGGGCCATCACCCACTTGGTTGATTTCAATATCAGCGGACTGAGTGGAGAGCAAAGGGCCGTCACCCACTTGGTTGATTTCAATATCAGCGGACTGAGTGGAGAGCAAAGGGCCGTCACCCACTCGGTTGACTTCAATATCAGCGGACTGTGTGGAGAGCAAAAAGGGCCGTCACCCACTTGGTTTACTTCAATATCAGCGGACTGAGTGGAGAGCAAAGGGCTGTCACCCACTTGGTTCATTTCAATATCAGCAAACTGAGTGGAGAGCAAAGGCCGTCACCCACTTGGTTGATTTCAATATCAGCGGACTGAGTGGAGAGCAAAGGGCCGTCACCCACTTAGTTGATTTCAATATCAGCGGACTGAGTGGAGAGCAAAGTGCCGTCACCCACTTGGTTGATTTCAATATCAGCGGACTGAGTGGAGAGCAAAGTGCCGTCACCCACTTGGTTGATTTCAATATCAGCGGACTGAGTGGAGAGCAAAGGGCCGTCACCCACTTGGTTGACTTCAATATCAGCGGACTGAGTGCAGAGCAAAGGGCCGTCACCCACTGGGTTGATTTTAATATCAGCGGACTGAGTGGAGAGCAAAGGGCCGTCAACCACTTAGGTGACTTCAATATCAGCGGACTGAGTGGAGAGCAAAGGGCCGTCACCCACTTAGTTGATTTCAATATCAGCGGCCTGAGTGGAGAGCAAAGTGCCGTCACCCACTTGGTTGATTTCAATATCAGCGGACTGAGTGGAAAGCAAAGTGCCGTCACCCACTTGGTTGATTTCAATATCAGCGGACTGAGTGGAGAGCAAAGGGCCGTCACCCACTTGGTTGACTTCAAAATCAGCGGACTGAGTGCAGAGCAAAGGGCCGTCACCCACTTGGTTGATTTTAATATCAGCGGACTGAGTGGAGAGCAAAGGGCCGTCAACCACTTAGGTGACTTCAATATCAGCGGACTGAGTGGAGAGCAAAGGGCCGTCACCCACTTGGTTGAATTCAATATCAGCGGACTGAGTATAGAGCAAAGGGCCCTAACCCACTTGGTTGACTTCAATATCAGCGGACTGAGTGGAGAGCAAAGGGCTGTCACCCACTTGGTTTACTTCAATATCAGCGGACTGAGTGGAGAGCAAAGGGCCGTCACCCACTTAGTTGACTTCAATATCAGCGGACTGAGTGGAGATCAAAGGGCCATCACCCACTTGGTTGACTTCAATATCAGCGGACTGAGTGGAGAGCAAAGGGCCATCACCCACTTGGTTGACTTCAATATCAGCGGACTGAAGGGAGAGCAAAGGGCCGTCACCCACTTAGTTGATTTCAATATCAGCGGACTGAGTGGAGAGCAAAGTGCCGTCACCCACTTGGTTGATTTCAATATCAGCGGACTGAGTGGAGAGCAAAGTGCCGTTACCCACTTGGTTGATTTCAATATCAGCGGACTGAGTGGAGAGCAAAGGGCCGTCACCCACTTGGTTGACTTCAATATCAGCGGACTGAGTGCAGAGCAAAGGGCTGTCACCCACTTGGTTCATTTCACTATCAGCGGACTGAGTGGAGAGCAAAGGCCGTCACCCACTTGGTTGATTTCAATATCAGCGGACTGAGTGGAGAGCAAAGGGCCGTCACCCACTTGGTTGATTTCAATATCAGCGGACTGAGTGGAGAGCAAAGTGCCGTCACCCAGTTGGTTGATTTCAATATCAGCGGACTGAGTGGAGAGCAAAGTGCCGTCACCCACTTGGTTGATTTCAATATCAGCGGACTGAGTGGAAAGCAAAGGGCCGTCACCCACTTGGTTGACTTCAATATCAGCGGACTTAGTGGAGAGCAAAGGGCCGTCACCCACTTGGTTGATTTCAATATCAGCGGACTGAGTGGAGAGCAAAGGGCCGTCACCCACTTGGTTGATTTCAATATCAGCGGACTGAGTGGAGAGCAAGGGGCCGTCACCCACTTGGTTGGCTAACATCAGCGGACATACCAAGGGAAATGGCCCACATGGCAACAGAGCGGCGCCCCACTTACAGCGAATGCTCAGCGGTTGTTTATCGGAAACGTGCATGCGCACTGCCCGAACATGGAATGGAAGGGTCACTTGGCTTCATACACGGGGTTGGCATACCTTAGGAACGTCTGACCCTTTGCATTGTACCGCTGTAGCTACAGTAAGTGTGGGTGATTCAAGTGCTGGAGACGTGGGTCTCCAGACCGCTGGCTGTCAAAGGTCAACGTCATAGTCATAGTACTCTACATGGGCCAGAATAATGGCGCGTCTACCGTCAAATAGACGTTGTTAACTCAAATTGTGATTATTTTTATTTTTCTGGGATGCATTTGGGGACTCCACATGGGTGAAACGAACCGTTGAATATACTCAACTTGACCGTAAGAATATATGCGTAGTGCTAAGTAGGGTTGACTTTAAAAAGGCATCCCTTGGTAAACAACTCTTCATTTCCATTCATCTCATGATTGTCGAACACTCCGTACCTGGCACAGACTATGTGTAAAAAGGTGGCATACAACACCAATTAGTGTATTTTGCACTTCTCTTGGTGTATCTGGCTATTTATCTCTAGTTCCACCGTCAGCATTACAATCCAAGGTTGGTTGTATATTCAGGACCATTTGGTCATATCGCGTCAATGGGAGAAGGGAGGGAGAGTGGAGCCATGTCCCCGGGGCAACCCCCTACTCTTTACGAAGAAAGACATGGGATCTTTATCCTGCGACCACACAGACATGGACACAGCAGGGCTCGAACCACCGATCCACGTGCCGCTGGGATCTCAGGTGACCAGAGCACTCAATAGGAGCGCTCTAGCCCATTGTGTACAATCCACGGAATTGGTTGCATAAAAAGCATTGATCTTTAGATTAGTATGACGTTGACTGTCTCTACTCTAAATATATAGATATCTCATATTATACATATGGATGGTAGTGTAAATGAATATTGCGATCAATTGCTGTGCCGACATTTACGAGTATAATATCAAATACATTCGGAAAAGGCCGTGTGAAATATCACTACACAACATTGCCACAAGCATTCGAAATGCTAATGCCAATAAAAACCACGCGCGAACAGTGACCTGCAAGATGTAACTAAGAAATTACCAATGAACTGGAGTTTACTTGACATAGAAATGTAACATGAATGTAGCAAAAATACCAACAACACACATTCATAGAAATCGGAGCTGAATAATGCGCCTTATAAAGCTAGAACCATATGACTGCGGAAGTCTGACAGCCAGGGTGCCAAACAAACTCTGAGAATTACCGACCGAAAAACTCCTTCTTCCTGGAAAGTGACAGCGGACATGACTTTAACTGCATGATTTTAATTGCGCATAGGGCAACCTCAATTACCACCTTGGCGGCAATACAGAGTCTGGTGGCATTTGGCCACATTTTTTTATGAAGATCTACGAAAGGACGTCGGGGAAATAGGTTGTCTGCTCCGGAGTAAACCTTGGACGCACTACGTCCCGCTTGAAAATTATATGCTACGTGTACATTATTGCCTGTATAGGAAACCACTCAATACCATCTAGTCGTTGACCGCGATTGCCTGGCATTAATTGCCATCGATTACCATGGTTTGTCATTGAGTCTCCATGACTACCATGTTCTGTGATTGACTGCCATCGTTTACGATTTATCACCAAACTACCTTTGGTTACCATTGACTACCAGGGGTTCTGCGCTATGACGCTTTATTGAATGACGTTGTGACACTGATGGTGCCGTGGCCAGGAATGGGATACCCACATGTGGCAGATAAGACCTTTTAGCAGACAAGACAAGCCCAGACAACCTGTCAAGAAGAAAAGTGAAAAGCCGCTTCCCCGGTCAGTGAAAGACACAAATAAACAGAGGCAGGCGGAGATAAGGTAATACTTCTACCCATAGCGATATCAGGTCCGGCGTAAATCCATTCTCCCCCTGCCATTGGTCATTTTGATACAAAATGACCACTTGTAATATCTCAGGGGAAAACTGACTGAAGGTCACGAGAGAAATGTAAATGCTGTGACAGGTTTATCTCAGCCATAATCTCCTATCCTGCGCTCAAATAAAAGCTGGGCCAAGATATAGAAGAATTATGCTGCGAGAAATCTACCTTTCAGGAGATTCCATATTCTTACTAGTCCATCGCACTCTCCACATCACCACCAGAGTGGCACGTATTACTGTAGTACAGTGTGTGTGACGCTATTTGCCGAGGGAAACATACTTGAGACCTAATTGTTTTGCCTAATCCTACCGATATACATAGCTACTCATCATGTGGATGTACTTCCGTTTATATCGGGTGACCCGCTCACCGAACAGAACAATGCGATGTTCACCGGGCTATCTGAGAGGGAAGTAAAGGCGCAAGTACCGCCATTGTGGCTGGATGGCTTGGCGGTGGCAGGCGGCTGAATGGCGACTGCCCGAGTGGAGGGGTGGGGAGGATATGAGGGAGGGGTGGAGGGACGACAGGAGGGAGGGGTGGAGGGAGGATAGGAGGCAGGAGTCGAGGGAGGATAGGAGGGAGGGGTGGAGGGACAATATGAGGATCGGAGGGGCAGGGAGAGGAGGGGAGGGGTGTGTGAGAGTGAAGACATTTCTGCCGCCGCCCTGTGATTGAGTTATGAGGCCGGAATACCAGTGCGACCGGCGCTCTAATGGCTTCCCCCACCCGAGCCGTGATGGCGCAAGGCCGTGGCCCGCCGCACCACGTGACATTGGCGCGGTCGATGGCTCCTCGTGCTCGCGGCGTCTGTCGGAGAAGGCGGGTGACAATAAACACCGACATGAAGCTGTCCTCGCGGGCATCCGGAGATAATGAGCTCTATTGCGGCGACAATAGAGCTTCCGTTGCAATGACGGGATGGGGAAGGTTGGTTGGTAGTGTTATGAGAGATGCGAAACGTTGTGCGGGTCCCTTAGAGCGTGCCTGGTCCGTTGATCATTAACCTGCAATCACAGTAAGGTGACTGTATTGTGACGAGGCGAAGGAAGTGCGGAATAGGGCTTCAGCCAGTGTCAGCGACACTGTGTCCACTCACCGAGCACCCCGCCAACCCCCTCTCCCTCTGCCATGGTGCATTCCACGTGCCGGCCGCTCATCCAGCCTTCCGCAGCATCCTCCCACCCTGATCCCTCACTTAATCTCAGCACCGACTAACCCTCTACCCAATTGAATTCAATTACCATCACCAGTCCCTTTATACCATCACGCCAGATTATTAGTGCGTAAACCCCCCACGCCCCATCGCCACCTACCACCGCTCCATCCGTATGCCCCCCCCCTCCCCCTCCCCCTCCCCCTCTCCCTGCCATACGCCCACTTAAACCGCTATATATCCCGGACAATCGGTGGTTTATGAGGCAGTAAGAGTGCCCGCCCCGTCCGTTAAAGCCGCCCGCTGGTCGGTCACCTCAGATCCCCCTCCGACAAAATGACTTCCATAGCCTGAACGGCTATCTTGCCCTGACAATCGGTGTCCCGGTGGATTTATGAGGCAGTAACAGTGCCCGCCTCGTCCTTTAAAGCCGCCAACCGGCCGCCTCAGAGCCCCCTCCGACAAAATGCTGATCTAGACTTCTCCATAGCTCATCACAGATGCAGATATGGCCGCCCAACCCGGCCAGGGTAACGTATCGATGCTCTGCAGTCACCATACGGTCTGTGGCCGAAGTGGTTACGTCGAAACGTCACACTCGACGTCATTCAAAGTAATGTAAACTCGACCTGTTGCTCTGTCTAGCCTATAGCATGGTCTGAAGCTGTCTACAGTACACACAATATAAACTAATCTTATGCAAACTGTAGGAAGGAGGGAAAGAGGACGTGGATGGTTGATTCCTGCAACCGATATCACAACTGCTCCCTATAGTTTTCAGAGGATTTGCTGCCCGAAAGAAAACACTCCCCCTCCCCCATTACATTCTGTGACTCTAACAGATCAGACATGAGCCATGACAGAAATAAAAATATCCATACAACTACAAATATCCCCAGAAGTCACCAAAGTAACAAAAAATAAAGTAATCTTATTAGTTGGCAGCTCTAACTCTCGGACGTGCAATGACTCTTCACCGTCGTACACAATGCAGTGTAACATGCAGGTAATGTCCCAACCAACTGACCTCGATATAGACAGGGGAACGAACACAAGCTCAGTCCATTCTTAAAAATTACCATGTTGCAAGAAATTAAGCAGTGGTAAAAGCGGAGCTTGCGTAGCGCCACCGTGCGGGGAGTGTTTGAATAAACCCGGGTCCCCGCGCCGTGCACGTGGCTATGTAAGTCCCCGTATGACGTATTCCGCTTATGTCGCGGCATATAATTTGTTGAGGGCAGCCGACAATTAAAATCACATCCTTCCACCGCGCGTGCCCGGCATTGTAGATGTGGACGTCCTGTACGTACATCTGTATGGTGTACATAGCAACTTACTGGCCAAGTTTCGTCTTAAATTGGCGTTAAATGTACGTTTAAGATATAACAGATTTTTACTGACTTATATGTAATCTAAATCACTAGCAGTGCTTGAGGCTAAACACCGATTCTACTACACGTTTTTTCTAATGTTAACTCATCAAGCCATTTTTTATTTTCGTTGCACGCCGGTCACGCATAGACAGTAGGAATAGGAAATGTTAGAAAATCCATCTTGTCAATTCCGTAAAAGGATCGAGACATTTAAACAAACGGGACAAGTGCTATGGCTTTGACATGATAGGTTGAATACACCGACCATCGGTCTTGGATCCAGGATTTGTTCATTTGTCTGTTTTTTGTCCCGGCAAAGACGTGGCGATTGCGGCATTGTTAGCAGCCCGTCAGTCAGGGAATATTGTCACGCCCCAACGGACGGTCAGACCCTCAAGCCATAGCCGGGATATAACGAGCTGGCTTGGTTACTTGTAGGCCCAGGGGAGGCCGACATTGGGGCGGGGGGGGACGGGGTGGGGGGTGGCAGATATGACTGCAGTTGGTATCCTGCCTGGTGGTGGAAATGATGGTGGAAATATGGTTAAGCGCCGACTGACAGTTATCATTGTTCGAGATTTATTTTGAGCTCCATGCGAGCGGTTACTGACCTGGCTGGCTGGCTGGCTGTCTGGTTGGCCTGGGCTGGCTCATGGACCTCATGACGGGTCCAAGGTCTGCTTGAATTTTTTGTTGGAATCGGAAGCATGCGCCACAGCTGTGCATGCTCTTTTTTATGCACACATAATTTGAGGCTGTCAAGCAAGGGACGGTCACTCCAGTTTATCCCAAACAGCATATCAACTCCAGAGGCCATATATGATACCACCACGACTCCGATGGCCGCGATGTCATGTAGTCTGGACCCAGTGCCAATGGTCATCATCTACAGAAGAAACGCAACCGACCCACAAGCTCAACTTCAAAGTGACTCCTCGTTAATCATTCCTTCCCATGCTGCTAAGTGGTCACAGTGCCAGAAAAAATCCCCTGAGGTACCGACAGGCCAACTTGCGGTATGTTGGTCTCCAGTATCCCTCTAACGAAGATCAAAAGACTATCCCTCTTCCCCTCGCTTCTTTTCGACACAGAGAGAGACACAGAGAGAATCATCATTTATTTCGACCAAAAATAATTGTTATGGTAAAATACAAAAATAAAAAAAATAAAATTTTTATTTCGACCAGGAATCAACACAATGCACAATATCTCTCGACCTTGACCTCCGACTAGCTGTCAAGGGGACTGGGACTGGGACCGCCGGGTCGTGGCGTTAGCTGTGCCTTATCATGGACGACAATGGCAGAACGATAAGGAAGAAGAGGGGACTGGGACCGCCGGGTCGTGGCGTTAGCTGTGCCTTATCACGGACGACGATGGCAGAAAGACAAGGAAGAAGAGGGGACTGGGACCGCCGAGTCGTGGCGTTAGCTGTGCCTTATCACGGACGACGATGGCAGAAAGACAAGGAAGAAGAGGGGACTGGCACCGCCGGGTCGTGGCGTTAGCTGTGCCTTATCACGGACGACGATGGCAGAAAGACAAGGAAGAAGAGGGGACTGGCACCGCCGGGTCGTGGCGTTAGCTGTGCCTTATCACCGACGACGATGGCAGAAAGACAAGGAAGAAGAGGGGACTGGGACCGCCGGGTCGTGGCGTTAGCTGTGCCTTATCACCGACGACGATGGCAGAAAGACAAGGAAGAAGAGGGGACTGGGACCGCCGGGTCGTGGCGTTAGCTGTGCCTTATCACGGACGACGATGGCAGAAAGACAAGGAAGAAGAGGGGACTGGCACCGCCGGGTCGTGGCGTTAGCTGTGCCTTATCACCGACGACGATGGCAGAAAGACAAGGAAGAAGAGGGGACTGGCACCGCCGGGTCGTGGCGTTAGCTGTGCCTTATCACCGACGACGATGGCAGAAAGACAAGGAAGAAGAGGGGACTGGGACCGCCGGGTCGTGGCGTTAGCTGTGCCTTATCACGGACGACGATGGCAGAAAGACAAGGAAGAAGAGGGGACTGGCACCGCCGGGTCGTGGCGTTAGCTGTGCCTTCTCACGGACGACGATGGCAGAAAGACAAGGAAGAAGAGGGGACTGGCACCGCCGGGTCGTGGCGTTAGCTGTGCCTTATCACGGACGACGATGGCAGAAAGACAAGGAAGAAGAGGGGACTGGCACCGCCAGGTCGTGGCGTTAGCGGTTTACTCAGCGGTCATTCCACCCGGTTTGTTCGCCAGGGGGCGGGGGGGGGCATTGTGTATTATCACTCAGGGGAACACGTGGCTTTCGCGTGGCTGTCACATGACTTTCACGTTTTCATAACGAAAGGTGGCTCTCGTGGCTAGTCTCGAGAACCCCCGCGAGACAGAAGGACCCTTGTAGGTCAGCAGAGCAGGTCGAAACTACATATAGGTTTCCTCTCCACTTACCCCCTCGGCTTCCCTCCAATTTCCTTCCGGTACCGCGCTCCCCGCCCCTCCCTCCCTCCCTCTTCGGACCCAGGCCATTAATTGCAGTCCGAAGCAGTTTTCTCAGCATGAATAGTGTGCAAGCTATGGCATTGCCTGCGTTTTGTATGTATATAAGATGAGCATCAAACCGTCGCACACATGAGGGGAAACCTTAACAATATCAACAATATTATGACATCCATGAGAGAATGTGTATGACGATCTATTCCACAAACTCTATGGACTTGTCATTGCGAGTTCAATCGCAGATACCTGGCGACAAATTATCAGATGTTAGATGTATCAGAGATCAAGGCGAACACAATGACAGGACATTTATTCACTGTAACATACCTGGCACCAAGAAAAAGACGCGTAATCAACTGTACGCTAACAACACGACGCTGACAACAAAAGCAGCTAACGAAATTGTTATTTTTGAATAGTGTGTACTTAATTTAAACAAAAGGCGCTTTAACTTCATCGTCTTACGCCGACGGACGGACGCCGACCCGGACGGGAACCATCTATCCCGTCGGGCGGCAGTTTCCGTTTGCTCTCACAGGGACAGGCTCCCTGACAGGGGCGGCTGGTGCTCAATGCAGCATTGAAAGCTCTGTCCGCCGTCGGCTGCGACGACAATTATGGATGTCTCCCCTCACTTCCGGTAGAAATTAACGCTTTATATTTATTGAAAATAAGCTGAATTTACCGCCCTCACTATTCCCCGGCGGCCGACGGCTATGGTAAAATTGAGCCGCATACGTAACGAGGGTGTAACAGGCCCATAAACAGGAAGCGGAAACACAGGGATGAATTGGCGATGGCGCCGGGTAGCAGGGCAGCCCAGCGGTTATGTTTTTGTCTAAACTCGACTGACATGTTGATTGATTGTACGTTTTTATAGTTTCTTGTTTTACGATGGAGGAAAACCGAAGGAATTAATCTCAGGAAAAGAAATTTGTTTATATGATGGCGGCCTACATGGACGATATCTCTTGTTACCATTGCCCCGAGCATTGGCCTCTATAGCAGGAAGGCTGTGTGACTAGTCAGTGCGGCTGCGTCTTGCCCGGATGTTCCTGACCACAACTTTCGGAGAAAATAAAAACAAAACAGGTGTTCGTCTGTTATTTAATTTCCGCTAGTATTGATTGCTGTTTTAGCTGCATCTGCATAGAATTCGACCGGCTTTTTCCCTGGTAAAATGTTCAAAAACACCTCCCTTCCAATCATATTTAGCAATATTATTTAATTTTGGAACATAACAGAGCAATATTTAGAAATAACAGATCCTAAATAATTTCACTGGTCCAACCGACTGCCGAATATGCAAGAGCCAGCGATGGGTCAAACATGAAGTCCATTTTTCTGTGAGTGCCATTTTACACCCATTTTTATGATAATTTTTGACTGTCTCTTTGGAATTTGCGATCAAAACGCTTGCTGATACATGCATATAAGGTTATACTATCCCCAACTGGAGACAAATTGCGTACCATAAGCGTAATACATACATACTCTTATAGGGTGCAGAGGGTGTCAGACGCCAATATCGTATCGCTGCCATCCAAACTGTAGCGCGCCGAAGATATATGTCTTTGATGTTATGTCAGGAAGGGGGCGTTTTATGCCGCGATATAATGAAGCCTTCCCGGTTGCCTTAGTTAAACCTAGCTTAAATTACTGAGCAATAAGGGAGTAAGAAAGTAGTTACAATTCAAGTGATTTATTCCGGGTCAACGCAATCAGTCGCTGCCACCACATACAAATATATGATCAAACTATCAATGTCACTGGAATATTTACATGGCATCGGCCGCTCGGTAAATGTACTGATAACTGATATACTGTAGATATTCCCCAAGCTAATTCTTTACATACACCTGCTGATTCCTCTCAATATACCTCCAAAATACAGCTCTCTGACCTAGACCTCCAAGACAAGCTTAATCCCACATTTTACATTTCTTATACTACACAAATACTTATAAAAAAATAGCAAAGACTCAAAAATAAGAGTAAAGAGTTTGCGCTGATGCTGCGCTAAGAGGATAGAAGAGGAGAGGGTAAAGAGGTGAGCGGATGCTGCGCTAAGTGTGAAGGTAAAGAGTTACGCTGATGCTGCGCTAAAAGGAGAGATTGAAGAGGTGCGCGGATGCTGCGCTAAGAGGAGAGAGAGGTGCGCGGATGCTGCGCTAAAAGAAGAGAGGGGTGCGCGGACCTTGCGCTGAGAGAGTTAGAGGTGCGCTGATGCTGCGCTAAGAGGAGAGAGAGGTGCGCGGACGTTGCGCTGAGAGAGTTAGAGGTGCGCTGATGCTGCGCTGTCCCCGCTGCGCAGGGCTTTTTATACCCCCATCCCAGGAACTCCAGTGACGCTACCCCTAAATTGACCAATGAGCGATATTGAAAGAAACTATTTCTACACTTAAAAATGGGGCCAAAATACTCATCATTATCCTTCAAACTACTAGGGAATCTACTGAAAAACTTGCCTCAAAAAATATACTTAAACCATTCATAAATATACTGGCGATAAATACTCGAATCCTCTAAATCATCTACATCCCGAACTTGTTCCTACTTCTTTCCTGTCCTGATGGATGTTTACAACCCAATCTCTCCCATGCGCCCTCTGCTGCGTAACCGCTCTACTTCTTCTTACCAATCCCGCTAGTTCCCCTGTCCAAATTCGCTACACTCTTAGTCCAACTTCGAGGTCCAACAGAGACTTTCAAGATATTAATCCCATTATATTATGCCATAAGAATGGAATGCCTGTTAATTTTATTTGGCAGCGCTATTAGACATATTGGCCATATTCCCACATGACCGGTTAAAAACGCCAAGAAATAGTTAGAGGCGATCATTCGACGTTTCGTGACGTAAATGCAAGTTCCCATTTGAACAGCCGGCGTGCGATAAACACGGGCAGTCACACAAGTTCTTTTGATTTGTAACTACGTCGCAAAACATTCCAGGTTAAAACACTATTTCAGATATTATGAATTTGACGCAAAAAAATACCAATCCATCTAAATATTTACACAAACTATTCACCTGCCTATATGTAGCAATTAAACCGGAACTTGCTTCTCCGTCACTTGGCGCGAAAATTACGGCTTGGTCGTACCCGAGTTTATTCATATTTCGTGACTAGAGCGGGCCACGTGCACTTACTAAACTATGAGTTACGTAATTTTCACTACTACCCACATTTCTTTAATATTTGCTCTTCTGTTGGTATGTTATGTTGATTTTACGAAGTAATTAACCCAGAAGCTGGCCAGTTAAAAACCCGCCGCTGATGACGTCAACCTGCTTGTACACCAGTCACGACTGTCTGACAAGGAAGCATTACAAGTGGAGCCTCCTTAACCACCCCAGGGAGAGGTGGTAAATTAAAAGCCAATATGTGGCATTGCCTCCTCTAATTTAGCACGTCGCCCGCTACCGGATGTGGGTATTGCCATGGAGACCATTCGTCGCCGCACGGATAAATTAATTAAGTTAGATTATGTTCAACGTCCATCCGCGTGGGGTCATTAACCCTTTTGTTGCTGATAATGGATTTTCTTTACGATCACGTTAATTACTGTTAATACATTATAGTTAATGTTATAAAGTGGTTAATGCTCATTAACGTTAAGGGGAATAGTAAACATATAAACATATTAAAAAGAACACACACAAACACAAACACACAAACTAGCGCAATTGAAATATTGCCCTCACTACCTACCATAGCCAGGCACGCCAAAAAATCTACAGATGTTCCCCACCTATCTTCCTCGGGGACAACGTGACAAGGATCCCTGCTGACCATAGCCATAGCCATCTCAAGATGTCCGTTCGCAGCACCGCATTGTGTGTCACTCCCTTTTTGTAGGTGTTTTGCCGTCATCAATTTTTCCCTAACCTATTACCAGGGCCTTATCCCCTACCACTGACTCATCATGGAAAGAATAAGACATATATTCACATATACGCCATTCTCAATTGAGATGAATGGTGATCCCTGAGGCCTCTCCTCCATCTTACACCCTGTAGGCTCTTTTGCGGAAGGCTCGTATGAAGAATAAAAGGGGTGTCTTTATCACGAACGGTACATGTGGCATGAGACTTTTAAAAAGATATTAAACAGTTTTCCTAACTTCAAAGACGTCAACACGCCTTCTAGATGTTTCACACCAGAGCAGTTGTTAACGTCGGGCACGACACCAAGTCGCAGTCTCCGATTCTTGTCGTCGACTTCTGTCGTCTGACGTCTGACGTCTGACGTTTGATGTCTGGCCTCATGACATGGCTTGCTGGATGGCACAGCCATTATCAGTTCCAAGAAGAAAATTCAAAAAGGGAGTTTTTTCAGTCGGCAATTATCAGGGGTCTGTCGCCACCCTGGCTGTCAGACTTCCGAAGTCGTGTAGTTCCTGAGCGGTGCATATCATTAGGCGTAGACACAGGTATGGCTGGTTTTGCCGATTATGTATTCTGCGACGACTCCAATAAATGTTGTGTGCTCTTTGTGTATTAGTTCATGTTATGTTCATGGTACTTCGGGCATGTCACTGCACGTATTTCAATACTGGTGTATTCTGGATCATTTCATTTCGTTGCAAATAATTTCAGTGCAAACATCATTTGATGATGATAATGGTTTTGCATAATATTTAATTTGCGTACTACGTAATTTGCGCATTACGTAATTTGCGTATTGCGTAATTAACATTTTAGACTGCTCGGGAAATGTTTTGCAGGTAATTGTCAAATTTTTGCACACGAAGTCACTCCTTTTCTAACAAAAGTGTTTTAATGTATTTTATATTCCATTTTTTAATGTCGGCGCAGTAAACGATTGGAATGTTCGTTTACATGACCATATATTATATATATATATATATGTCCGCTTGTGCGGATTATAACGCTGACGATGGAGTTGGGGTGAACTAGTCAGATACTCTAAGATAACTGCAAAAATACACGAATTGATGCCCTAGGCTAATTTATGTACACATAATGTACACATAATCGTAACCCTGGCCACGTTCTGAGTCTCCAGCGATCATTAGTAAACCCTAATTAGCACTACATATATGTCCTTAAGGCCAAATATGGCCCCGGAACAAGAAGCCCACAAACCAACTGCGTAATGTTACCTCAACGTTGGAAAGGGAAATAATACAAAACATTCGTGTGACGCAGGTAGAAGCGCCATCATTCAGGTCCGTGAAAACTATGAATATGACCTTGACATTTGACAGCCAGGGGTCTGGAGGCCCACGGGCACTTTTATCACTCGCACTTTTTGTAGCTACACGGGTAGAATTCAAGGCAAAGGGTCAGACGTTCCGGACATATGACAACCCCGTGCATTAAGCTCAGTGACCCTTCCATTCCATGTTCGGGTGGTGCGCATGCGCGCTTCCGATAAATGACCGCCGCGCATTCCGCCGTAAGTGAGGCGGCGATCTGGTGCCGTGAATATTACTTTCTTCGGTCTCCACTCCGTCCGTTGATATTGTTGTCACTCTAGGGGGTGTTGGTTCTTTGATATTTGCTCAGTCCGCTCATATTGGTGTCAACCAAGCGGATGGCGGCCCTTTGATCTCCACTCAGCCGCGGTATGGGGTCGCGTCGCATAATGTGTGAGTGGCAGCCACGCTATCCGCCCGTTGAAGGAAGGAAAGCAGTTCCGGGATTTTCGCTAGAGGCAAGGTGTTAAAAAAGGTGACCATTGTAGGCGGACTTAGCCGGCTTGTCAGTAACCGCCATGGCTTGCATTTAGTCTGATAGCGTGGGTGTTGGAAGCAGAAATGGAGTAGGGTTATAGGGCTGTACAGTTCTCGCGGGTTCTATTTCCGGTTTAGGCCTTTTGGGGATAAAAACAACACGATATCTTAGAACGAGTGAGCATCATGCCGGTGCCTTGCTACAGCTGTGTGACGCGCACTTATTGTAGTCAACGTCATAAAATAAAATCATTATGATAAAATCATAATATAGTTAAAGATAAGACATTTATCTCCCCATAATGCATGTGGTTCATTCGATGAGACTGTTGAAAACGTTGTATTTTGAGGCAAATCATCGATGTTTACATTTCTGCTACAAGCAGAGCACCATTGTCTTCGCCTGGTCATTCCATATAAGGAGCGTTGTTACGTAACCATAGATACCGCGCGCAGACATGCGAATCATGAAGATTATTATGTAATACGACATGGAAAACCTCGCGCAGCACATTAGCTCGCCTGACACTGACAGTCACTCATGAGACAACCGCATTCTGGTTTATCAACTGTTTAACCACTCACATATTGCATAAGTCTACTCGGATGGTTATAATTCTGATATGCACAGAACTTCAGTGGTTAGGTTTGCATCTAAGAACAGCTTTAACCGATTTTGTGTGTGAAGCGAGTGAAGGCAAACAGCTGGAAGGTAGGCGGCACGTACATGCCGTTGATGTTAGGCATTGACGTAGAGGATAAGTTTCCCTGTCTCGTGGGGTCTCGATAAGATCCCGTAGTGTACAGCCCTATTTTGGCTTCATCGGTGGGTAGTGCCTATGGCTGCTGCAATTGGGGGGTAAGGGGTGCGTTGGTGGGGGTAGAGGGTCGGTGGACATCGTAGTGAAAACCTAGGGTGACCATTTCTATGGTGGTTGCAAATTGGGCCAGGAATCCGGATGCAACGAACGTCACCGTGACCAAACAAGGATGGACATTTTAATCATGTACTTCCTCCCGGGCAAGTAAGGATTTTGCAGACTTTCTCATTAGATCTCATTAGATTTTTCACCGTCGCGTAGCGAGTGCATCAAATTAGGGCCGTTCAACGAAACATCCCCCTTCCCCCCACCCCCCTTCCCCCCACCCCCCTTCTCCCCACCTCCCATCCGAGGAGATAGTGGGTGAGCCAATCTTGGATGACCTTTAAGTTCTTTCAGTGATCTGCAACTTCACAAGCAACAATGACTTTATGTTTTATTATAGCAAACATCGTTTCCCCTCTCAAGACATCTTGGCTGCTGCTGTCTTTCACCCACCGGTTTGTTCAACCGGCCAATGTACACTTCAATTTAACCTTCATCCAAGATAACTGAAGGCTACAAATCAATAAAGCAAAAATCTAAATCAGCCACTTGACTATTCGCAAAACCCATTTGGCTTTTTTTTTAAATCACAAACACACCTCTTCACTCAACGTTGAGGTGGGAAACATCCGGGCAAAACGCCTACGCGGTAACTAGCATAAAAGTCTACCCCCACCAGGGGGCACTAATGGTCCAGCTGGAACGACCCTTTCTGGCCTTCACTGGCGCCACAGAGCTCAGACGCCATTGCACCATGAGGCGCCGTGTCTGTACAGAAACCTGAAGACAGGGGCTTACAGACGTCTTCATCGCGAGATCCGGGTCGTTTTCCCCTCGGTCCGGTGCTTTACCTACCAAGGCCTTCAACATCGCCGCGGACCACCTTTAACGGCGGTCAAGGCCTTTAATTAATGTATCCACGGATCGTCTTTGACGGTGGGATAGGATGCTCCTGGTCATGTGTGTAAACCCATTATGTTTTATAGCAGACGTCAATGCGGCTCCCACCAGGCCAAACTTGCCCGCTCCCATCATTAGCCATAACCTCAAACTTTACATTTGGTGTTCTGCAGTTTGAGACTAGTGCTTGGTTCTCGATTGTGGGCAGTGTCGGGTGGTCAGTGGTGGATAAAGGAAAGTGAGACATGCAGCCTAACAGTGACACAGCGGCATAGTGTGCGGAATGTATATTCAATGTTATTTCATGCATGCCTTACATGCACACGTGGGAAACTATGACATTCAAGGGAACTACGCTCTGAGTACATTAGTTGCATACATATTCGTCCAGTCGTCATATAGAAAGCGACTATGTATGTCAGACTAGTTCCTGTTAACAACGTGTTGCATTTTATTTCCATTTGATTTTACCATCTGCAATACTCAGGTTTGTCTGAAAACGCCGGCCTTTTTTTCTCGGAATCAGCCATTTGAAAAAGTAATAATTCTGGGAAAGATAAAAAGACAGGAGACTGATAACGAGTTTGAGCAAATAGTCACGTTGTCAACCGAATGGCATGTTTTTTTGCTGGGGATCCTGGCTAGCTAGACATGCTAATGATGACCAGAGATATCGTACAGGCCGCCATCTCATAAACAATATTATTTTTATGAGATTCCTTCCGCTTTTCTCTGTCGTAAAAACTACAATCAGTGCTCTGATGAGGTCTGACAAAAACACCATCGGCTGCCCGACTCGCCGGCTTCATCAACAATTCATTCCGGTATGTTTCCACTTCCGGTTTATGGACAGCGGCTCACCGGTGCCATAGCCGTCTGCTTACTTCAATAGAGTGGCCGGTAAGTTCAGCATATTTTCGATGCATAGAAAGCGTTGAATTTCTACCGCCAGTTAACGGGGCATATATGACATTCGCGTCGCTGCCGAGGACGGAGAGAAGTTCCGATCCCACCTAATGCTAGGCGCACCTGTCCCTAGGAGCGGAAACGGAAGCTGCCGCCCGATGGAAGAGGCACAACCCAATCTGGCGTATGGGGTAAAGCACAAAGGGACTCGAAGCGAGCGCGGTGTCCGACGGGATAGATGGTACCCATCGGTGTCAGCATGCCTCAGTCAGGGTAAGACGATAGATGCTTCGGTATATTTTCCTGTAAATTAAATATTAACTATTGAATCATTATAAGTGTTTAACCTGTTTCTGCTTATAGTGTCGTGTTGTTAGAGTATAGTAGTTTACGTGTCCGTTTTATGCTTGCAAATATATGTATGTCTTCTTTTCCTTTCCTTTTTAACATTGAGACACTGCAATCAACCAATATAAATCAGGTTATATCTGTATTTATACGTTGAAGCCTTCGAACAACGCCTCGCACTGGGAGATAAATACGATTATATGCAATACATTGCTGTGAATGCTGACTACGTCAAATTTGTTTACATCTAGATAATGACTACATTTTGCTCGATCCCAATGGTATTGTGTAGATTGGTTTCAGTAGCAACTGGAAAATGCTGTGATGCACCGTATCCCTTGGATGTCATAAAATCGATTTTATGTAAGGTTATTTTAAATGTATGAAACTGTTTGTCTGCTTATCGCATACACATACAGAACGCAGGCAATGTAATAGCTTGCAGCCTATAACTTTATAAATCACAATGTTGGGTGGCTCTAGCGCCAGTGACCTTTAAGGTCTTAGTTGGAGTCTCCCGGCCAAGTCGACACTATTTGTTTCACTTCTCGTTTGTATTTACGTCATACTTGGTCAAATAAACGAATCTTGAATCTTGAATCTTGAATCTATTACAGCAGATAAAACTGCTCTGAGACCTGACAGGAAAGGGGGTGGGGGTGGAAGAAGAACATGGTTTGTGAAGGAGATGGGCGATAAGAGCAGCCTCTCGGGGATTCTCGAGACTGGCCACGAGAGCATCCGTCCATAATAAAAACCTCGTGATCCTTTATGAAAGCCACGTGTCGGCGATACTGCCCTTGATAGTCTGAAGTAGGGATTTGGAGGATTACATGCTCTCGCGGTCATCTTGAAGCCTGGTGGGAGCAATGTGTGCTATGTACATATGTACATATTTTACATTAAGAGTGCTTGAAAACATCCAGAATTCAATCAAACCTTGCACCCTTGCACTCATACAACCAGCCACCCAATTAGTCACGCAGGTAGGCAAGTCAGTAACCGTTCGCAGACAGTTCAAGATAAATGTCGACCAAAGAAAGCTGTGTCACCGTAGAACGCTATTTCCACCATTCTCAGGGCACGTTGCAAACCTCCGGACTGGCATTACCGTTATGTCTACCCCCACCACCCGATTCCCTCCCAACACACTTTCCCGCCTGCCACCCCAGCAGTAATCAAGCCAACTACGTATTATTTCCTTGTGAATGCTTGAGGGTCTGACCGTCCGTTGACGACGTGACCATATTACCTGACTGACGTGCTGCTAACAATGCCACAACCGGCAACCTCTTTGCCTGGACAAAACAGCCAACTGCACAAACCGGGGAATCATGGCCGACGGTCAATGGGTTCAACGTAGGGTGTTAAATCCATAGGCCTAACCCCTTCTGTTTAAATGTCACGGATCTCTACGAATCTCGCCAGTGACGTCATTACGTGAGCTTCCCCATCAGTGTTTGGCATTCCTGGACGAAGTGCGTTAATAATTTACACTGCAGCTGGGCTCATCATCTGATCTAACAGTCTGAGCTAACGCTCTGGGGTAACAGTCAGCCCTAACAGTCAGGGGTCACCATACTTCACTGGCAAATCGATTGTTGCGTCAATACTTAACCAGGTAATATGACGAGTGATTTACCTTATACAGGGTCTAAGTGAAACTTGTCATGATGTTGATTTCGGGGTTATCTCACAATCGTCTTTTTCTTCATTTAGTTCAATATCTATTTGGCTTCCTAATACTCCCATGTAATAAAAATGTGTATAAATGGGGGAAAACTAACAGCGATTGTTGTCAAATATGCGGAACCGAGGAAGATATCTGGCACCTTCTATACCAATGTAAGCATGCAAAGAAAATATTTTCTTGTGCTGCCTATGTATTAAAAATTGATATTTGTTTACATAATGTTGTATTAGGGGACAAGAATACAACAACCAATTTTATTATCTCACTTATGACCTATTTTATTTATAAGGAATGGCTGGTATGCAACGCCCAACAGAAATCAAGAACTTGGAGCGAAACTGTCCCTCTCCTTAGAAGAGAACTGCACTATCGATCATTAATATATAAGAATATACTTATTACAGAATCGAGAGAGATATTATATAGAATGCAACAGCACCTAGCGACAATTTAGTAAATTAGTATCTGGACAACATTGTCAGATTATACCTAACTGTATACTTGCTGTGAACTAATGTTTTATATGTCAGATGTATGGCTGCTATGTGCCCACAACTATTTGGATTCGAAATAAACGATTTTACAACAACAAAAGAATCTATTTGGCTTCTTAAATTAAAAGGAGCAAGAGACACGGATGTCACTACCAGTATTTCTAACTGGCAAAGCAGAAGCAGAGCCTCGTCATGCGTGGCGTCAAGAGCATAATCTGATTGGCAGATGGTGGTCACTTGTTCTCCTGTTCCTCTGTCGATATCAACTGTCATATTTGGTAGAGACAGAACTTGCACATTGCACGGCCTTGTGTGAGACCGTGAAGAATCAGTGCAACCGAGAACATGATCTTAAGTAATGAAATCTCAGGGTATATTTTGTTAAGATGCGTGATGCATTATGTGTACCAATAAGTTCATTTTTTGCAGCCACTTACCATCAGTCGTTGGTGAGGCGATCCTAGTTTTGTGTGTACCTACTTGGTTTGCAAAATTGTTTCATATTTTTGTTTGTGCTGCAGTTGCTGCTTAATGATAATATGCGGCTTGGTGCCCAACATTTTCTCTTCTCTGATAAAAAATGCCTCCATCGATTCCTAGGAAGCACAGAAGGCGACGTTGGATTATGATGATTGTCTGTCTCGTGTCTTGTGCAGTGGAAACCAGAAGGAACAGTGTACGAGACATCCATGCACAACAGGTGTACAAATAAACGTGTGCTCTATACGCATGGCTGACGGAATGGATCGCAAGAGGAGGGCAATATTGCACTTTTCGGCGTATAGCAGTTCGTAATTAAATGAACATAGCTGATAATCCCAGCCTCCATGGTCACGTCTCTGGACACCCCACCGGGATCCGTCAGTATATATGCCCACCCCTGCCCCATCATATGGCACGAAGAAAATCTGCATCCATGCACATCTCGATCGCTAAGGTCCGCCCATCCCATTGTTTAATGTGTAGACATAAATGATCCCTCTCCCCTCTGTTGGGACACAGCTTCAGGCAACTTTATATGCAGACCGCATTTACACTATTTAGAATGAAGGCGAATGTGGTTTTGCCACGAAACGACCGTGACAACAGACCCAATGGTAATTTCAGGCCTTCGATACTTTTCGACGCCGAGGTGCCGTCTGAATTTTTGATAAGCTGTGGATAAGTCTCAATCAGCATTTGGTCGCGGACTGAGGTGGTCGGCTCGGCGGCGATTGGCGGATTTAACGGACGAGGCAGGCACTGTTGTCGCCTCATAAACCAACCCGGACACCGATGGTCATGGCAAGATAGTGGGCCAAGGGGAAAGTGGTGGAGGTCGACAGAGTGCTCATCCACGCCATTCATCCGACGTGAGAGAGTTATGGGGGTGGGAAGGGCGGGTGAGGTTTGAGGGCAGGTAGGGCGAGGGTTCAGCCCCGTGGGTGGGATGGGTTGATGGGAGGCTGATGAGAGGTCAGGGGAGGGGAGAGGGTTAGTTACAGCCCATCCCTAATAGTGGCTGAAGCCCTATTCCGCATGTCCACCCGGCGTCATACGTCAACCACGTGACTGTGATTGCAGGTTAATGATTGACAGACCCATTAAGGTCGAACTCTCTGACCCGCGCAACGCTTAACCACCCCCCCCCCCTGTCCCATCCTACTTAAACAACGTGCTTGTCTCCCGCTACGGAAGCTCTATTGTCGGCGCAATAGAGCTCATTATCTCCGGATGCCCGTAAAGACAGCTTCATGTCGGTGTTTATTGTCACCCGCCTTCTCCCACAGACGCCGCGAGCACGAGGAGCCATCGACCGCGCCAAGGTCACGTGGTGCGGCGGCCACGGCCTTGCGCCGTCACGGTTCGGGTGGGGGAAGCCATTAGACCGCCCGTCGCACTGGTATTCCGGCCCCATAACTCAATCACAGGGCGGCGGCTGCAATGTCTTCACTCTCACAAACCCCTCCCCTCCTCTCCCTGCCCCTCCCATCCTCCTCCACCAGAGGCCACTCCTCCCCGCCTCATATTGTCCCTCCACCCCTCCCTCCTATCCTCCCTCGACTCCTGCCTCCTATCCTCCCTCCACCCCTCCCTCCTGTCGTCCCTCCACCCCTCCCTCATATCCTCCCCACCCCTCCACTCGGGCAGTCGCCATTCAGCCGCCTGCCACCGCCAAGCCATCCAGCCACAATGGCGGTGCTTGAGCCTTTACTTCCCTCTCACATAGCCCGGTGAACATCGCATTGTTCTGTTCGGTGAGCGGGTCACCCGACATAAACACGAGATTGTCAAGCATAGCTTGAGAAAAAAGATGAAAATCGTAGTGATAGGTGCAACTTAAACGTGTTAGTACCGACAGCGACTATGTAATGCAATATCGACCTGGTTATAGGCCGAAACGTCACCACGCCGTCAGTCTTTCGGCGTATCGAGGCTTTATAATGGAATTGACCATGTTGAAGTGTGATTAGTTGCTAGCGTCTAAACTACTGCTTCGATTTCGATGCCATTTGGCAAACATGCCAGTAATGTGGGTACATATTCCACCACATATGGGTCATCTACCTGCATTCATGTAGGCACAGCGATTTTTTGGCACTTTCGGCAATGTCAACATTTATCATTCAATAACTCAAAAACTATAGATGTGAGATAAATCTAAGTCAATAAAGCGTTTCCGCCTCTCTCCGCAGAATACTCTCAAATAAACAGCGAATCTCTAGATCTAATATTAACGAGGTTACGCGAGAAAACATGTTTAGCGACCATGACCTTGACGTGACCTTGAAATTTAATGCGTGACCTTGATCAATGGAGTCACAAGCGCCGAAATACTAATGTTACGTCGCGGGGAAAGTGTCGTTTGTCTGACTTGTCCCCTTCATGGAGGAAATGAGGAGATCATTTTTCCGCCAAAATGCTCTCGTAGGGTCCCATGTTAAACTTTGAAAAACAAATTTGCAGAAAAACTTTTCAAGCTATTTGCGCAATTTTAAAACGGGATACACGGTATTTATGGGCCCAATACATGAATTAATGAGCGTGATTAAATGAAAACGTTATAGCGATCTTCCCGATTTGTGGTCCTATCTTTCAATGGTTAAGCGAATTTCGAAAAATTCCTGTGACCTTGATCTTTGACCTACACGACCCATCTACGAACTTACCCTGACGATGGTCATTCCGCATCTTTTTGTGAATTTGGAAGTCGATTTCCTAAGGCATTCGAAAGATAATGCGTTGCGTTAGGGACAGATAGACGTACACACAGACACACCGAAAATTCACAAATCGGAGATCATTATTTTTGTCTATTCATAGCTTTTGGCTTCCGCAAAGCTATTAGATTCCGGCTAAGGTTTTCCCGACAAATAGTGTCACCAACAATGTACTACAGTAATAAATGGCACTTCCGTGGTAAGGTGGCGATGAACGGGAGTTTGAAAACGAGTGAAGGTGGGTTTATCGCGGCACAAGTCTCCCATATCTTGGCCGAGCTTCTATGTGAGCGCAGGATAGGTGATTATGGTCACAGAATTTGCATTTTCTGGCATGACCCTGAGTAAATATTCCCCTGAGAGATTTCAAATGGTCATTCTGTATCAAAATGACCAGTCGCAGGGGGAGAATGGATTTGCCTCTGACCTGATATCGCGATGAGTACGAATATTATTTTATCTCCGCCTGCCTGTTTCTTTCTTTTTCGTTTTTCACTGATTCATCGTACCTCGGGGAAGTGACTTCGGACTTTTCTTCTTGACAGGCTGTCTGGTATTGTCTTGTCTGCTAAAATGTTTTATCTGCTACATGTGGGCATCCCGTTCCTGACCACTGCAGCATGACAACGCCTTTCAATAAAGCGTCATAGCGTAGATTTAATGGTATTCAATCTTAATCGAGGGTGATCTGATGACAAATGGCAGGACCTGATGGTCATGGAGACTCAATGATGAACCATGGTAACCAATGGCAATCAATGCCAGGCAACGGCGGTCAATGACTAGAACCTATTAGTGGCTTCCAATACAGGCAATGATGTACACGTAGCATATAATTATCAACCAGAACGTGGGCTACTCTGGTGCAGGAAACCTATTTCCCGGTCCTTCTTTCATAGATCTTCATAAATCTGGTCGGAGCCGGCTCGGTGGTTCAGTGGGCTAGAGCGCTCGCATTGGGTGCTCTGGTCACCTGAGAGCCTAACAGCACGTCGATAGATGGTCGCAGGATAAAAATTCCATGTCTATCTTTGCAAAGAGTATGGGTACATGGCTCCACTCTCCCCTTCTTCTCCCATTGACGCGATATGAACAGAAGTGGTTAAAGCGTCCTGAATATACAACCAACCAGTCATAAATCTAGTCAAATGCTACCAGGCTTACGAATCTCTGTATTGCCGCCACGGTGGTAATTGAGGTTGCCCTATGTGCAACAGGTTTGCCAATAACCCTTTTTGCTGACATCACGACATGATTTAGCTGCAGTTGAAGTCATTGTCACGTTCCATGAAGAAGGAGTTTTTCGGTCGGTAATGCTCGTTTGTGTAATGAGTTTGTTTCGAACCCTGGTTGTCAGACTTCCGCAGTCGTATGGTTCTAGAAGTTATTTTATAAGCAGCATTATTAGGCTCTGACACAGATAGGGCTGGGTTTGCGTAATATGTATTCAGCTCCGATTTCTATAAATGTGTGTTGTTCGTATTTTTGCTGCGTTCATGTTTATATGTCAAGTAAACCCCAGTTAACTGGTTCAATTTCTTTGTTACATCTTGCAAGTCAGTGTTCACGCGTAGCGTTCTTCGTTATAATGCGTTTCATCGCACACATCATTTGATGATGATGGTTTTTATTTGCGTTAGCATTTTGAATGCTCGTGACGATCTTGTGTATGTATTTATCACGTTTTATTAGATATGACGTTTTCTGACGCTAATGTATTTGATGTTGTACTCGTAAATTTCGGCACAGCAATTGCTAAGAAGATCCATTTACGCTACCAGATACATGTATAATATGAGATATCTATATATTTAAAGTTGAGCTTGGCTTCAAACTGCCAGGAAAGTCAATACCATATTAATCTAAAGATAAAAGTGTTAAGGTCACCGATTTCGTGGGTTGTAATGCTGACGGTGGAACTAGGGTGAACTAGCTAGATACGCTAAGGGAAGTGCCAAAATACACAAATTACGGTTTTAGGCCACTTGTTTACACGTAGTCTGTACTCGGAGTGTTCTGCGATCATGAGATGACTGTAAACCAAGAGTTGATTACCAAGGGATGCCTTTTAAAGTCAACCTTAGTTAGCACGAGATTTATGTTCTTACGGTCAAGTTGAGTATATTGAAACGGCTGGTTTCACCCGATGAAAAAGAACACGTTCAGTCACCAAGTATATCCCAGAAAACAAAGAGCGTCACAATTTAAGTCAACAACGTCTGTTTGGCGGTAGACGCGACATTATCATGTACTATGACTCTGACCTTGGCCTTTAGCAGCCAGGGGTCCGGAGACCCAGGTCTCTGGCACTTTTATCACTCGCACTTACTGTAGCTATATGGGTAGGATTCAAGGGATATACGTGCCTGAGGTATGACAACCCTGTGACTAAGCCAAGTGACCCGTCCATTCTATTTCCGGGTGGTACGCATGCGCGCTTCCGATAAATAACCGCCGCGCATTCCGCAGTAAGTGAGGCCCCCGCTACTACCGCTGAATACTACTTTCTTTGATCTCCACTCAGTCCGCTGATATTAGTGTCAACCAAGTGGTTGGCGGCCCTTTGATCTCCACTCAATCCGCTGATATTAGTGTCAACAAAAAGAGTACGGCTCTTTGATCTCCACTTAAGCCGCAGTATGTGGCTTCGTCATCACGATTGCATAATGTGTGAGTGACAGCCAGTGAGTATCCGCCCGTTATTTTCTGTCGACCAATTTAAATCGAGCCTTTATCCAGATAACTGGATTCGCCTGAAAACCCAATCAATAGAACGGATATCGAAAGACAGATACACATTTGTAAAGTCTGCTTTTCCTTCGTTAATCACAGTCATTCCTCTTCTTCCATACCCAAGGTTGAGGGCGAGAACAGCCGCCATGACTAATCTAAAAGTTTACCCCCGCCAGGAGGCGTTCATGGACCAACAGAACGACCCTCTCTGACCTCCACTGGCGTCACAGAGAGCTCAGACGCATCACATCACATGCGTCACATGGTTAGCGCGGCAGTATATCTACACCTAGTCGCACACTGTCACAACGTGACATGCTCCAGTCCACGCCAGGACTGTCTACTTTTCCCTCCTTTACCAAAAACATTGTCCTCCTATTCTCTGTCCACAAACGATCTCAAATTCATTCACGACCGCACGGGGGTGCGCCTCGGTCGTCGAGATGGCTGAGTGACGGCAAGTTTTTGGTTTTCCTGTTGTCGTGAGTCTCTGACGCTCTTCAATGCGGAAAACATGATCATTATTTCGTGAAGTGACTTGACGCAATAAAAAAAGCACCGATGCTTTTGCTTCTTAGAAACAGACTGATTAAGATTTTGAGGCTGACAAAACTAAAGGTTAATACGTCAGACCCGTTCTGACAAAAACACAACCGCTAGGCTCCAGGGATCTAGTACCAGTTCCCCCCTGTATGTATCCGCTTCCGTTTTGCCGTTACACTGACGTTACGGATGGCGTCTCAGCTGTACCATGGTCGTTCGCCACCGGGCATAGAGAGGTAGACAAGCTCAGTCTATCGTCAATAAACATAAAACTTTGAATTTCTGCCAGAAATGAGAGGGACATCCATAATTCCTCGAGTAGTTGAACGAGTTGCAGCTGGGTTTGTTCAAATATAGGTAAGAACTATTCATTAATAACTATCTTGTGTGTTTCGTTGTTGTATTTTACTAGCAGTGTCGTGTTGTTAGTTTTCCTTGTATCTATGTGTCTTGTTTTCTACTTCTTTGTTCTTGAACTTAACAAGTCTGGTTCATTAGGAAGCGTTGGCACTGATGACTGACTGAAGTAGCCGATGTAAGACTGACAGAGCTTGCCGCTTCATTGCCATCACATGGATGTCTCGCCTCCTGGTCCTGACCATCAGTGCATATCTTCCACTCTGACGTCACGTGTTCGCACCAAGCGGGCCACAGCATCAAGCTGGTCTTGGAAGGCGCCAAATGATATACATATTGCGTTTTACATCTCTAACGTGATGTTCACGTAATGTTTCAGAAGATGTCTAGGGCTGGGTACGATAGGAAACTTTCATAGGCGATCAAGCACCTTCATTAATATTTCATAGATGTCGAGATTACTTCAATGAATTGCAGCTTACTTCTAGACCACTGCCACAATGTTTGCTGACGTCCATGTTTGATACCCCGCAACTAGATACGGTGCTGGATATAAACGCAGCCGCACATTGTTTTGTAGTGGCGGCTTATTATTAACTACCCTCTTTATTCGATAAGCATGTTTGCACATTGCGTTGAATGCTCACTCAGTCATATATGCTTTCATCTAGATAATATTTGCATTTTATCATGGAGTATATGCAAATGTTCCTCTCGTGTAAGCGACTGCTACCACAAACACATACAGAACGCACTCAATGCAAAAGCTTGCATCCTATTCATCAAGAGAAAACGTCTCCTGAGGCCATCTGTGGTTTGGGTCCCGGGAAGGAAAAAATGCGTTGGAAGAGGCGTTATCTGTTGGGTAGAATTGCAGGGGTGTAGAGGGGAGGGGGAGGGAGGCCTATATGTACTCCCGGCATGCTCCACGAGTGCTCAGGATTCTTCAGACTCTCGGGGATACTCGAGATGGCCACGAGAGCCTCCGCCCATTATAAAGACCTTCTGATCCTCCGTGATAATCGCGTGAAAGCCACGTGCGCCATTGGGAAATGGTACACAATGCGTGCCATACGGATCGAATCGGGAATGCCGCATAGGATTGTGAATCCCCACCAGCCTGCAGCATCCCTCGCCCTTCCTCTGCCCCCTTTAGAGTGTCATCGCTGACACGGTCCTTGAGAGTCTACAATAGGTATAAGATGACACGAGCGTGGCGGTGAACGTTGGAAGGGTGAGACGTGAGGACGAGGGACATTTTCTTTTGATCTGATCGCAAGGGGGACTGTGGGGGATAAAAGGACCGGAAGTTGGTCGACCGAGCGCTCGAAGGATTTTATTTTGGCATTATGCTCCTGACTAAACCACTTAGCAGCGTGGGAAGGAATGATTAAGAAGGAGTCACCTTAAGGTGATTAGCGAGATCCGCGGAGCAACAGAAGGGGAGGCATTCTGACGGTCGAATAATAATGAGAGGGTTGCCTTTCTTCTGCAGATAATAAATATTGGCCCAGCAGTATCTGATATTACGACCATCTTGAAGCTTGGTGGCAGCAATATGTGTTGTGCATATATACCGTTCGGATCGGATATGCCATTTCAGCTAAACAGTGTTTAAACTATGCTAACCCTGACCGATGGCATCCCTTTCTGGATACCCTCAGCAAAGAAATTCTTTGTAAATGCCAAAAAAGAACAAACAATCCACACGGGGCTTCCATCCGTCAGAGTCCCGGGCCGCGGAGGCAAGCAGGTCATTATTTGTTGGCCGGGAGCTCAAAATAAATCTGTTTACAGTCAGTGTATAGCCCTATATCCACCATTGACAGGGCACGTTACAGACCTCCGGACCGACAGTGGCGTTGTAGCTACCCCCCTCTCCCCACCCAACTTTTCGCCTCCCACCTCATCAGTAACCAAATTAACTCCTTATTGCCCGGTTACAGCCTGAGAGTTTGACCGTCCGTTGAGGGCGTGACAATACTACCTGGCTGACGTGCTGCTAACAATGCCGACATCATTACCTCGTTGCCAGAACAAAAACTAGCCAAAAGAAACGAACCCTGGATCCATGGCCGTGGGTTCAACCTATGACGATCTCGCCAGCCCCAGAGTCTCGTTCGGATATTGCGTCAGCACTCCTCATGTCTGCTTTTTGATGGGAGAAGTCACTTCCATTATACTGTCGACAAGTGGAACAATGTTTGAACGTGTGATTCATTACATATGGTTTACTAGCAAATTTACAGAAGAAGTTCGCCACTAAAAGTTCACGTAGGACCGACTTCGCGCTTAGGAACAGTTCCCGATTATCTAACGGGCTATTTTTCCTGTTCAATATCCGAGAGATTTATCAAATTCAAAGGACAAAGCAGGGTATTGTTGTCCCAAAACATGTCTGAAACCCCCACCCCCTCTGCCGCCCCACCCCGGAACACTGAGTGCAGAGAAGAAGTAGAACCTTCCCAGGCGTCACAGCTTGCTTGCAGACAAAGCCATAATCACTTTATAACACTGTTTTATAGGGCGGGTTTACGTTCACGTAATAGGTACTCAGACACGATTTTTTAAAATAAATTGGGCTCTTGGCATGATGGTTACATTTTAATGTGACATTCTTATATCTAGTGACCTTTTGTTCACCGGTTCAATTTCTTTGTTGCTTCTTGCAGGTCACTGTTTGTGCTCATTTCAATACTGGTGTATTTTGGATTAGAATGTTACCATTAAAATACATACATAATGTGATGTAACTATGTATTTATCTTACATATTGAATCAAAATTAACAGGAAAGTCAGCATCAATGGTTCCGTTGTTTGATCTAAAGATGAATGTTTTCTCGTCAGCAAAAGGCCTAGCGGCAATAGCTAACGCATATGTTCTAATGTGTAAGCAGTAATAAGAGTCTGAATACGACCGTCGGCGTTAGAGGCTATGACTGAAAGGCAATTTTTCGTGCATAAGTTACGCCATGATGATGAATATGGCCCCATGGCAAGACACCCACGCGGGTTAGCAAGGTGACGCCACATTGGAATCAGAAATAATCCCCAAAATCTGTTTGACGGTAGAAACGTCATAGTTCAGGCCCATGTATAGTACTATGAATATGACCTTGACCTTTGCCATCCCGGGGTCCGGAAGTCCACGCCTCGGGGCACTTTTTACCACCTACACTTGCTATACGGGTAGGATTCATGGTAAGGATTCACACGTTCCCATGACATCCCCGTGTATTAAGCTAAGTGACCTTTAAATTCCATACTCGGATGATGCTCATGTGCGGTTGCCATGAATGATCGCGGCTATAACTGAGAGGCCTCTCTGTTGTCAGCTTGTCTGTCCGCGATTATTGGTGTCAACCAATGGGGGTGGCGGCCCTTTGATCTCCACTCTGTCCGTTGATATTGGTGTCAACTAAGGGAGTGACGGCCTTTTGATATCCTAACAGTCCGCTGATATTGGTGTCAACTAAGATAATGTCAACCCTTTGGTCGCCACTCTGTCTGCTGATATTGTTGTTAACCAATGTGCTGGCGGCCCTTTGATCTCCACTCAATCCGCAGTATGGGGTTCCGTCATGCCGATCGCATAATGTGTGAGTGACAGCCACGCTATCCGCCCGTTGAAGGAAGGAAGGCAAACGGAAAGAGCCAGACTCTTCTATTTGGTTACATTTTGGACACAAGAAGGGCTCGGAGGCAGATCCGGGATTTTTGCAAGAGACGAGGGGTGAAAAATGCGACCGGTGCAGGCACATCGGGAAGCCGGATATAACAGTGAAAAATGAGGATGCACTTCTACGGTTATTGCAAATTGAGCCAGGAATCCAACGCACGCCATCTTAATCATGTATTGCCTCGTGGCAAAAAAAATATCGCAGAATTTCTCATCATCAGAGTAAATTTTGTTCATTATGGGTTTTACCCTTATATAGCTAGTGCAACAGATGGAGTCCGTCCCACGAGACATAGATTCATACACAGCGTCCCCCGCTCCCCCCCCCCCCCACCTCTCATCCAAGCAGGTAGGCCAATGGTGGGTCAGCCAATCTAGGATGACCTTTAAGTTCTCTTAAATTGGCCTCGCGATTTGACTTGACAAGTGCCCTATCTGAACCTGGAAGTTGCCTTGAGTGCTATTCTATGAAACCCAATTTCTCTTCCCAAGACGAGATGTTGGCTTTAGCTCCCTTTCCATTGAACATTCTTTCTCTCTGCCAATTTGTACTCCAATCTAACTTTCATCTCGGATAACTGAAAGCATCTGAAAACCGCAATCAATAAACCGGAGATCGAAAATCAGACAACACTTTGTAAAACCTGTTTTATCTTTCTTTAATGACAAAAGCACTTATTCACTTGCCGTTGAAGTCGGGAACAACCGGGCAACACGCCGCAGCCGTGACTAGTCTAAAGTCTACCCCCACCAGGGGGCGCTACTAAACCAACGGAACGACCCTCTCTGGCTTTCACTGGCGCCACAGAGCGCAGACGTCATTGCACCCGGAGGCGCCGTGTCTGTACAAAGGCCGCCCTCCCGCAGACAACCCGGGATAAATCTCTGCTCAAGAACCCTGGAGACAGGGCCTTACAGACGTCTTTCGGGTCGTTTTACCCCTCGGGCCAACGGCTCAGCAGCCAATGCCTTCGGTATGTCTGCGGACCACCTTTCGAGGCGGCATAGGATGCTCGCCGTTTGTAAACCCATCCTGTTTTATGGCAGATATCAAAGCGGCTCTTTTTTCTGTGACAAACTTCCTCCTTCTCCCCCTCCTCCTCGCTTTCCTCTCACCCCTACATCACATTTTACGTTTTGTGTTCACGCCCGATTGCGTAGTTTCAGACATTGCATAGTTCACTGCGACGCGGCTTCACCCTTGCCTCATTTTGCTTTGTCTACTTGTCATCTCTAATATTGCCCTTGATAGTGTAAGTTGATATAAGGAGATGGGGGGATAGGTTGAGAAGGAAGTTAGAGGGATCGGGGAGAGGTAAGGTGGGAGGGAAATAAGTGGGCCGGAGTATTCGGTCTGATCTTCGGGAGCGGGATGCGGGGGATAAAACACCGGCCGAGCCCTTAGGGGATTGTGTCTGGCATTGTGCTCCTGATTGGACCACTTAGTCGTGTGAGAGGGATGATTAACGAGGAGTCACTTTAAGGCGACAACCTGGCGACACGCGGTAAAATACAGGAATAGGCTTTGTGAACATGTTGAATTGTATTGTTCACAGCGCGTTATATGGTCTAAGTAACTAAGCCAACTGCGTATTGCCCGGTTATTGCTTGAGGGTCTGACCGTCCGTTGGGGGCGTGACAATATTACCTTAATGACCGGCTGCTAACAATGCCGCAATCACTACCGCTTTGCTGGGACAAAAACAACCAACTGCACGAACCCTGGATCCATGGACGACGGTCGGCGGGTTCAACTTGATGATGATCCCGCCATATCCATAGTCATGTCCGTTCAAATGTCCCCGATCCGTTGGATTTCTGCATTTGGCGTAGCACTTATATTGACGACATTATGTGGGTTTTTCTTCTTTGCCTGGAAAAATGCTCACCGACACCTAACCGAAATGGACACGTACTTTAAGCATGGGTTTTTGTATCCGTGGACCACGTGCAACCCGGATGGACAAACCGGGTATTCCGTCAGCACACATGTTTGATATGACGAGTAGCTATGTGGAACTATGTTTGCACCGTAAGCGGAGAGTCAAATGCGTCATATGATTGGTTTAAACATATTTATTTAACGAGGATACCCCGAATAGCATAGG
This sequence comes from Arenicola marina, assembly GCA_964019135.1. Classification (NCBI taxonomy): domain Eukaryota; kingdom Metazoa; phylum Annelida; class Polychaeta; family Arenicolidae; genus Arenicola; species Arenicola marina. Next base: position 20,760,151 of record OZ025259.1, on the reverse strand, counting down.
CTAGGAACATGGGGCTTCCTCAAAAAAATGAAAAGCAATATTTAACAATGTAAAACAAAATATGCAATAGTACAATGGTACAATGGCGAGGCAAGTTTGGTCACATATAACGGTACATGAAAGGAGACAGGAAGAGGGAAGAGGGATAGACTTAAAGGCTTACTCCAGACAGATTCATATGATTGATCACATATGGTTTACTAGCAAATTTACAGCAGTTCGCCACTAAAAGTTCACATAGTGCAGACTCGGCGCTTAGGACCAGTTCAATAAGCGAGAGATTTATCTAATTAAAATGGAAAAAGCAGGGTATTTTTCGAAAACGCGTTTGTAACCTCCATCCCCTTTGCCGCCCCCACCCCGGAACACTGGCATAGCCGAAGGAGTGCACAGAAAAAGTAAAACATTCCCAGGCGTGACGTCACGCGGTTCTTTCGTTTGGCCGATGTTGGTTACATGATAAAAACAGGCTATCAATCTTAAAAAATTCATCTATCCTTAAGAACAAAACCTTTATTCGGCAAAAAGAGATAATAAATGGATGAGTTAAAAGCAAGATACACAGCATAGTGGAATCAATGATACGGCACAGTGTATGAGCACTGTAAGATAAAGTAAGATAAATTGCTGATTTATTATCAGTATTATTATTTATTAAGCCGCCATGATTATGCACCATCATCGCTCTCTAGCCCCACCCAGTAAACGGTCACAGTGTATGAGCACTGTAAGATAAAGTAAGATAAATTGCTGATTTATTATCAGTATTATTATTTATTAAGCCGCCATGATTATGCACCATCATCGCTCTCTAGCCCCACCCAGTAAACGGTCACAGTGTATGAGCACTGTAAGATAAAGTAAGATAAATTGCTGATTTATTATCAGTATTATTATTTATTAAGCCGCCATGATTATGCACCATCATCGCTCTCTAGCCCCACCCAGTAAACGGTCACAGTGTATGAGCCCTGTAAGATAAAGTTAGATAAATTGCTGATTTATTATCAGTATTATTATTTATTAAGCCGCCATGATTATGCACCATCATCGCTCTCTAGCTCCACCCAGTAAACGGTCACAGTGTATGAGCAATGCAAGATAAAGTAAGATAAATTGCTGATTTATGATGATTATTATTATTATTATTAACATTATTTTTTAGGCCGCTATGATTATGCACCATCATCTCCAGCCCTACCCTATAAACGGATCAAATAAATAGCAAAAGGAAGCAACATGGAGTCCACCATGCAGATGAACGTAACCTCCCATTATTTTTCCAATGCTGTGCACTCAAGTCAATAGACTAGCAATCTTAAAACTCGCAACTATCTTCAAACGTCAACAAGTTTATCCCGTTAACCGGCATGCAGGCATGGTAAAACTGGTGTAATGAACCGATGGGTTAAAATAAGATAAAGCACGTAGCAGTATCAATGACAAAACACAAGCATTGGTCGGGATTTATGCGTAAACCGTACACTCAATAATTGTTTGCTCCTTGGCGTGAATTTTTTATTTAAGAGGAATCGTTGGCTAGTCCCCACTCAAAGAAAAAAAAATATCAACAAAAAGGCAAGAGAGTCCATCCACCATACAGAACGTATCGTTGTGTTTTGCGATGCCGGGCACGCGCGATGAATTGCGGCAAGTTTAATGGTGTACTGCCCGTAATAAATTATATGCCACGACATGGGCGCTTTTTTAGGGTCAAAGTTAAGGGGTGAGCGCAACGCGAGACGCCCCAAAGACGACTAAACACGTGTTCCCCTGTCTATATCGAGGGTCATGTGGTCGAGACATGACCTGCATGTTACACCGTCTTGTGTAAGACGGTGAAGAATCAGGTCAAGTCCCAAAAATAGTCAGAGTTTGATGTCGCAAGTAATGGGATTGTTTTACGATGGTTACTATTTTGTCATGTTTGGCAATAAATATTTTTTCAAAGAAATAGGCATTCATGGAGATCCCTGGCTTAACCGTGTGGCTAAGCCACCATCTCGCCACGCTTCGACAAGCTTAGTTTATATTTTATTATGTGTGAATACTCCTCTCTGTTAGGACGAGACATCGTTAGTATATTTTACGGACACATCAACAGATCGCTTTTTATATTACTTTGAAAGACTGCGAATGTTTCGTATCCACGTAACGACCACAAAACCGAAAATATACGACATTTTGGTTTCAGGCCATCTATACTTCCCCTCACCGAAGTGGCGCCATGTCTGAGTCAATGTTGAGCTTTGGAGAATTCTTATAGCGTGATCGATGTGCCTTTTCCAAACTCTACCTCTACTGAAATGCGTACTTGTCATGCGATCGGCTTAAGGGGGGAATTACATGAATGAAACTATTCTATTATATAGTAATAGTGTCACAGAGCCTGTTTGACAGATGCGGTGAGTGGTGTAAAGTTCACTGACCCTGCCACTGACCTGAGTCTTGACACACTTGGCCAGTCACAAGCACGCTATGCCTATGGAAATTCATCTGAATTGTCTCTGATTTCTTGTACCACGTTCATTGTGTCTTTGTCATCCGGAATGGTCTTTGGGTGTCCACACGTGGTTTGGGAGGTTGAGTTCTCGATGTAATCCAGTGTTACGGTAATCCATAGATGTTTCAAGTTGTATCATATTTAGTAAAAAACTTCGCGTCGCTGGCCATGCTTCATCAGTGTTCATACGGGTTTCCTTGACCTAAGCTGACCTGGCCGAGTTATGACTGTTGCATGGCGGGAAGATTCGAACTGTGTATAAATAGGGTCGCACGCCGGATGGTCTCTCTCTCTTCATTTGCTTCACGTGAAGGTGGTTTGGACCCCCTCCGGGACCTTACGTCAGCCTAACGTGTCGCCGGGGCATGTCGTCTTGAAGTCTTTTCTACAGAATAAAACTTGCCTGAGCACCGACCCCATCAGAGTGGTTAGAATTTCTTTCTGGCGCCCTGTTACATTTGGAGCCCGACGTGGGGCCCAGAAAGGCAAGTAGAAAGACTTCAATTCGGTGTGGGAATGCCCCCTGGTCATGATGACCATGCGGTGGGCTGCTAGTGGTGTCCAGTCAATACCCTAGGGAGCAGCCAACCACATTTGTTAACAGCAGTTGCTGGAAGATTCTGCGTGGGATGACTACATGGTCATGGCGACTGCGTAGTGGGCTGTTTGCTGCTGGTGGAGTTCAGCCAGTATCTCAAGGAGTGGCCACCCACGTGTGATGATCCTGTGGCGGGAAGTTTGAGAGGGATGCTGCCTGGTCCTGACAACCATGTGGTCGGCTACTGGAGGTGTCATGCTGATGCCCCAGGGTTTAGCCAACCCCCATGAGTGACTTATTTTCTTTAACGTTTTTTTGATTTATTTCTTTTCTGCTGTACTAGGGTACAACATAATGATTCATTATAATTTGTATCTGTTACGTTCATAGCCATCCCAGTTACGCCTTATGTTTCATCTTTTCAGTTGGTTGGTAGTCTCTTTGTCAGAGTATCTATTTTTATTATAGTAAGTATTCATGTTACATGCTCAGCTTTATATTTTCTGATTGTTGTCATTGTTCTCTGTATAGATAAGGATATTTCCAGGTATCTCAACTATGGCTAGTAGTGTACAGGTGGTGGGGTTTCCTGCTGGTACTCCAGAATCTGCAATTAGGGGTTTTGTCGCTACAGTGGGGGAACCAAATTCTGTTGAACTTGTTGTGGATGAACAGAGGAGAGCCACCGGGACTGCTATCATCACATTTGATAGTCCCGAGGAGGCCTCTGATGCTCAGGAACTTTCCGGGAAGAAATATAAAGGGAAGGGAATTAAAGTACAACTTTACACTCATGTCACGCCAGAGACTGAGAGAAAGACAGGGATGGTAGGAGCAGTGGGGGGATCTGCTGACCTCCCAGAAGGCACTGAGCAACAATTGTTGTCTTTATTTCAGGGTTTATCCCCGGAAGAGAAGGTTAGATTCATGTCATCCCTCACTAAAGTTCCTATTTCTACTAAAATCTCAGCTGACGTACCTACTTCTGTTACCCGGAATCCAGACCCTGGTCCTCTAGCTTCTGTCTCCCTTCAAACACCTTCCCGACCCCAAGCGAGGAAGCTTAGGTTATTCTCAGGAAAGAAAGTTCCTGCGAATGGGGAAGTGAAATATGCAACATGGAGGTTACTTGCCCTTCAGAACTTTGATCCAGATATCCCTGATGCAGAGGTGAAAAGGGCCATGGTTCAGAGTTTGTTGAGACCGGCACTGGATCATGTAGGCCATATCGCACAGTCTCCCTTGTGTACTGCACGAGAGATATTTGATCTGTTGGAGAAGGTGTATGGCCAGGTGGTAGACGGTCATGACTTACTTGTGAAATTTTTTGGTTTGATCCAAGGGGACAAGGAGTTGGCCGCAGATTATCTGCAACGTCTTTACCTTACAATCTGTGAGGTTCAAACGCATAAAGGCATTGGACAGTATGAGCTTCCTCTCATGCTTTTAAAACAGTTTAGCCGGGGTTGTGCTGATGAGTTTTTACTGCAGCGTTTGAAGTTAGAGGAGATGATGGAGGATCCACCCTCTTTCGCAGACTTGTTGTTGGCTGTTCGCCGTGAGGAGACCATGCGTGAAGAGAAAAAGGCCAGGTTGAAGGGAAGAAAAGTACATAGTTACCCTGTTCAATCTGTGAGTGGGTCTACTGATAGCATGGCTACTCTCATGCAGCAGTTACAGAGTCAATTGGATCAATTGAGGACGGAAGTTCAGTCCTATAAGGAGAAAGTCACACAGGCTGTTCAGCCTGTATCCCAGTCTTCCTCCCAGGTCAAACCTACAACCCCCAGGGTATTCAGGGGTTTCTGTTATAAGTGTGGTCAGGAAAATCATATGGCAACTAACTGCAATAATGAAGCCAGACCTGAACTTGTACAAACAAAACTGTTGTCTCGCTCTTCCAGGAAACCCCCAAACTGAGTGTGGCTCCTAGTATAGGGCAGCTGGGAGCCTCAGGTGAAAAGTGCCCACATGTTTCAGCAGAATTATCTTTAGTTGGGAAACCAAACCAGGGTTCCATTTACATTACGGGAAAAGGAACTTTTCCAGCACTACTGGACACTGGTTCAATGGTATCCACAGTGTCTGAGTCATTTTGGAGGACAGATTTGTCTGAATTGTCTTTGTTTCCTCTTCAGGATTTAATTCAGGTCACTGGTGTCACTGGTGATAACTTGTCTTATCTGGGCTTTATTGAAGTATCTCTTAGCTTATTAGATACTGGTAAGGATGCACTGACTTATCCGATACTTGTTGTGCCAGATACTGCTTATAATGCAGAAGTTCCCTTTTTAATTGGCACTAATGTACTTGATATTTTGAGGTCTGTCCTCAAAAAGTCAGTGGGGGAGAAATATCTCCAAAGGTGTATTTTGCCAGGCCCTGTTCATCTAGCCTTGTCAACTTTGAGTCTTCAACAGCGTCACCTTGATCGATCAAAGGGAACTTATGGAGTTGTTAGAACCCAGGGAGTAGTGTCGCTGGGGCCGAGAGAGTCTGTAGTTGTGGGTGGATCAGCAAAGATAGTTTTGCCAGTAGCTTCACATATTGCACTTGTAGAAGGGTGTGAAGAGTTAGAGTCAAAGGGGGTATTGGTTACCCCGGGAGTGGTTGGCTTGGTCGGCCAAGTCCAACAGCTCACAGTAGAGTTACGCAATCTGGGCGAGAAGTCAGTCAAGCTGCAGTCTGGATTCCCTATTGGTAGATTGCAAGCTGCCAGGTTAGAAACTCCAGAAGAGCTGACTGTGGCAGGTGTAAGGATGCCAGATATGTCTCACTTGTCATTTGAGCAGCAACAAAAGGCTGAACGTTTCCTCAGTGATTGGACTGATTTGTTCTCCACTTCAGATCTAGATATAGGTAATACTAATCTTCAGCAACACCGGATAGACCTCACTGATGAAATTCCTTTTAAGGAACGGGTTAGGAGAATTTCCCCTCCGCAGTATGAAGAAGTACGGCAGCACTTACACCAGATGCTAAAAATTGGTGTCATTCGTCCCTCTCAAAGTCCATGGGGTTCGAATATAGTTTTAGTCAGAAAGAAGAATGGTTCTCTTCGATTTTGTATCGATTATCGTCGTTTAAACCAGCGAACCATTCCAGATGCATATCCTATCCCCAGGATGGATGAAATTCTCCATGTTTTGGGTGAAGCTAAATGGTTTAGCACACTCGACCTCAGGGCTGGTTACTGGCAGATGGGAGTGGCTGAAGAGCATAAGTCTCGTACTGCTTTTTCTGCAGGTCCCTTGGGGCACTTTGAATTTAACCGTCTAGCCTTCGGTTTAAAAAATGCGCCGTCATCCTTCCAGAGACTAATGCAGAATATTCTGGGGGACCTTTTGTTCAAAATTTGCATTGTTTATCTGGATGACATTATTGTCTGGGGTGAATCATTTGAAGAAGAGCTCCTCAACTTAGAGAAGGTATTCTCTAGGCTTAAAGAAGCTGGGTTGAAGCTGAACCTTGAAAAGTGTGAGTTTTTCCAGACCAAAATCAAATATCTTGCCCATATTGTTTCTCCTGATGGTATTGAATGTGATCCCAGTAAACTCGAGGCTGTCCAAAATTGGCCTGTGCCAGAAAATGTTGAACATGTACATAGATTTCTAGGTTTTGCCGGATTTTATCGGAAATTTGTGAAAGATTTCTCTAGGATTGCGTCTCCTCTCTATGCTTTGTTGGGGTCAAAGCAAAGGAAAAAGAAGACGGAGGTCAACTGGGAGTGGGGTGAACCTCAACAAGTTGCGTTTGACTGTCTAAAGACTGCTCTGAGTACACCCCCTACCCTAGCTTACCCCAATTATCAGGAACCATTTATACTGCATGTTGACGCCAGTCGTCAAGGATTAGGTTGTGTCCTTGGGCAACTCAATGATGGCAAGTTTCAACCCATTGCATATGGTAGCCGTACACTGAGAGGGTCTGAGAGGAACTACAGTGCTCACAAGTTAGAGTTCCTCGCCCTCAAGTGGGCAATTACTCAGCACTTCAACGATTATTTGTATGGTCAAAGGTTTACTGCTTATACTGATCACAACCCGTTAGCTTACCTATTGACCACTGCAAAATTGGATGCTACCGGCCATCGCTGGGTTGCAGAACTATCAGGTTTTAATTTTGATATCCGGTATAAGCCCGGTAAATCAAATGTTGATGCCGATGCACTGTCTCGATTACCCAGTAAGTCTGTGTATACCCAGGAAATCACTAGAGACATGCTGCATAGTTTATGGCCACCCAGTGATGAATCTGATGAAGGTTTTGCTTCCTCTCTGTGTTTGTCTGCTCAAGTGTTGCCTGGCGTTGGTGGGGAGTGCCTCACAAGTAGTATTGACTGGGAAGTTGAACAAGGGGCAGATCCAATGTTGTGTCAGTTGAGGGAACTGCTAAAGGGTGATAAGCCCTCACAGCATGTCAGACGGAAAGTTAGTTCTGGCTTAAAGAAGTATCTATCTCAATGGGATAGGCTAATGCGTGTGGATGGGATCATGTACCGTAGGATAAACACCAAGTGTGGTGAAATTAAGCAACTCCTGCTGCCTGTCTCTCAAATCCCTGTAGCATTCAAAGCCCTACATGATGATCTAGGACATTTGGGTCAGGCAAGAACTCTGGCACTCTTTCGGGATCGTTTCTATTGGCCTGGTATGGCAAGTGATCTCAGCCAGAGAATGAGTCAGTGTGATAGATGTATCAGAGCCAAGTCTCCTCATCTACCGCAGGTAGCTCCTCTCAAAACAATTGAAACAACCTACCCATTGGAATTGGTATGTATTGATTTCTTAAAGTTAGAGCCGTCCAAAGGTGGTTATGAAAATATATTAGTTATCACCGATCACTTCACTAAATATGCCCAAGCTGTCCCCACGAGAAATCAATCAGCTCAAACAACTGCCAAGGCACTTTTCGAAATGTTTTTTGTTCATTACGGATTTCCTCGTAGAATCTTGTCTGATCAAGGTCGAAACTTTGAGGGGAATGTAATTCGACAATTGTGTCAACAGTTGGGGATTGTAAAGACAAGAACCACACCTTACCACCCCATGGGTAATGGAATAACTGAACGCATGAATTCTACTCTACTTCGAATGTTACGATGTCTTGATGAACCACAAAAGCAGGATTGGAAGAGTCATGTAGCTTCCCTCGTCCATGCATACAATGCTACTGTCCATGATACGACTGGGTACAGTCCCTACTTTCTCTTATTTGGACGTAAGCCAAGGTTGCCTGCCGATGTTTTCCTGAATCTCCTGCCTGGTGATGACTGTGGAGAGCTTTCAGCTTTTCAGGAAAGGTTAGCGGAGGCGTATCGCCTTGCTGAGTTGGCTACTAGACAAGCAGGGAGGCGACATAAGCGGCAATATGACTTAAGAGTACGTGGTGCCTGTATCGAAGTAGGAGACAGGGTTTTAGTCAAGAACCTTGGATTCGTGGGTCCTCATAAACTGGCTGACAAGTGGGAATCTGAAGTGTATATCGTATCCACTCAACCTAACCCAGAAATCCCGGTTTATACTGTTTATAAGGAAAATGGATCTGTTCAGAAAACTCGTACTCTCCATCGCAATCACCTCCTACCTCTTTCCCTCCCACTTGGCCATGAGGGGTCTGCTACTGAGAGTATTGAGTCTGTAAACCCTCCTGATCCTTTTGATGAAAGTGAGGATGAGGCCATTGAACCACTACGTCCTAAAAGATCCTGTGGTAAGCCAAAGAGGTATCGAGACCCAAACTTTATTGGTCAGTTATCCATCTCAGCTATTGCAGATAAAGAGTTACAAAATACTTATGTCACTCACTTAATGCAACTGGATAAGATTGAATTATGTTTAAAACTTCAAAAGGAGAGACCAAATGATGAATTGGTGTCACAGCTCTTGCGAACGTTGATTGAAACTCAACTCATTAAGTAAGCTGGCTGATAGTAAATTGTACCTGGTTATGTTATTGCTATTCAGTATTCACCTGGTTGATTTGTAAATGAGTCTAATGCCTAATGTTAAATTTTAGGTTTAAGATTGTTTTATGTTGGTTTTTGATGGCTATGAACATTGTGATTGTGATTGTCATTGTATTTTAATTGTTCTTGTAATAGTGAAACGTGGATAAGTATAATGACTAAATGTGGTAATGTTGATATACTGCATTTCAGCATATACAGGTGTATATCTGAGTTTATAGTCAGGTGTTCATAGTTTTAAATTGTCAGGAGACAATTTATCTTGGGAGGGGCAGATGTCACAGAGCCTGTTTGACAGATGCGGTGAGTGGTGTAAAGTTCACTGACCCTGCCACTGACCTGAGTCTTGACACACTTGGCCAGTCACAAGCACGCTATGCCTATGGAAATTCATCTGAATTGTCTCTGATTTCTTGTACCACGTTCATTGTGTCTTTGTCATCCGGAATGGTCTTTGGGTGTCCACACGTGGTTTGGGAGGTTGAGTTCTCGATGTAATCCAGTGTTACGGTAATCCATAGATGTTTCAAGTTGTATCATATTTAGTAAAAAACTTCGCGTCGCTGGCCATGCTTCATCAGTGTTCATACGGGTTTCCTTGACCTAAGCTGACCTGGCCGAGTTATGACTGTTGCATGGCGGGAAGATTCGAACTGTGTATAAATAGGGTCGCACGCCGGATGGTCTCTCTCTCTTCATTTGCTTCACGTGAAGGTGGTTTGGACCCCCTCCGGGACCTTACGTCAGCCTAACGTGTCGCCGGGGCATGTCGTCTTGAAGTCTTTTCTACAGAATAAAACTTGCCTGAGCACCGACCCCATCAGAGTGGTTAGAATTTCTTTCTGGCGCCCTGTTACAATAGTAATATTGTAACGGGCTCAATAAAAAAACGAACACCAGATAGGTGAGGTGCTGGCAGGCACGATGTTTTTATTCCTATAATGAAGACATAAATACAGATTATTCCCCAGTACAGACATTAATTCAACCACGTCGTCTGGGCTTCCACATTCACAAAACAATTATTCTTCAAAATGAGTGAAGCACTCGAAACCGGTAGCCTACCAACGTCCATAGCACCATAACTACGCTATTAACACTGCTACAATACAGTTTCACAAAAATAAAACAATTCTCTAAGCCAATAATAATATATTCGGCCGACCAATCCTAGGTCTATTCATCCATGTGGTGAGGCATGACACAGCACATGCATGTGACATGAAATAATTTCAACAGAGTCTACCCTGCCAGAAACACAGAAACATATGCTCAAAACGCCACCAGAACCTGAACAAGAGACTAAACAACATGACATGACACGTGCTCCAATATTTATACTCTCAAAACCCCAATAGCAATTACCAATTTATAAATTCAAATTAAAGACAGGACACATACCTATAATGAAGACCCTGCACTGTTCCTGGTAAACTCGGAGTAAACCACGAGGTTTTCCGCAACAATTTCAACAAGCAACCTTAAGTAACTCCGAGAATGACCATGGGGTTGTCGTTCAAGAGCTACACACTGAAGGTGAATAGGGCTGAGACACCCCGCGCGACGGCTTAAATACGGCAGTTTACGCCCCACAATTCCACAGTGACCTACTTTGTGACGTCACTTCCATATCAAGGCAAGCATGGCGAGCAAAACAAAACTCGGCAGATACAAGCAATAGCATCGAATTCAACGATGATACCCGTGCGTTTAGCAAATATAAATGGATAGTAGACATACAAAACCAGGTGAGATTTAGTACTTATTCTTCCTAACATTAAATCATGACGAATCACAACGATCTGGTCGAGGCAAACAACATTTTAAAATACACAACAATTTAACATGGGAATCACCACTGATCAACAGCCTGAACAGGCCTGTGGCAGTGAGAGGCAGCTCATTCTGTTACATACAGCTAACCATATATCTGTCTGTTGATGTTGGGCGATAATATATGGATGTGAGCTATAAGTGAGTTTCCGTTCGCCATATTGAAACTACTCTTCCAACTCGTCAGGCGCCATCGATTCATCGCTCATATTCTCTATTCTTGGATGAGTTCTTTTCTTCGCGTACGATTATGCTCTAAATCAGTATCTCGTAAGTTGGCGATCTCAGGTGACTGATCCTGCGGCCGTTGACGTCTTTAATGGATGAGGCGGGAAATGTTGAACGAACCGATGTTACGGAAGGGAACATGAGCCGCCTTTACACGAAAGGCAGGCTACAAAGTAATGGAATATGCCCAATTGCTAAGAAATTAGGAGCGTAGCCTATCCCTGACAGCGATTAAAGCCCCTTTCCGCATGGCCCGTCCGTCGTCATAACACAACCACCTTGCTGTTATAGCAGGTTAATGATTAACGGACCTGGCAAGGCGAAAAATCCAGGGAAACCTTTCTGCACGAGCCGTCACGCCTACTCCACCCCTCCCTCCGCCCACCCTCTGCCCGGCAGTTTGCCATTTATGTAGCTACCTGCCACCGCCAACCCTTCTAGTCACAATGGATGTACTTACCTTTCCCTCTCAGATACCTCTGTTCTGTTCGTTGCGCGAGTCATTCGCCGTCAACATAAGTACACCCACATGATATGTATCTACTTATATCTTTTGGCCTGCGTAATTATTCCCTCGCCATATAGTGCTATATTTTTCCTCGCTACAGTACTATAAATAATGCACTACCGTAACAGGTGCTACCCCCGTGGCCAAGAGGGTAGTGTGCTAGATCATCATGTGGGAATTCCAGTGCCAGTCTCTCAAGATCTCCCATATATTGCCCTACCATCTACGTGACGGAAGGATAGGCAATATGGCCTGAGATATCTGGCGCAAGAAAGCAATACCACGTGCATTTCCTCCACCCAACCTGTCACTTCCCCTCTGAGAGATTAAACATGGTAATTATTCAACAAAAATGGCCCGTCTCATAGGGCGGATGGTTTGATCTCAAATGTGATATCGCACCGGGCGCAATAATTGATTTTTCCCCAACCCGTCTCTGTGTTCTTGTCCTTTACTGCTTAAAAGTTACCTCGGGGGAGCGGCTGCTAAATATAGCCCACTATGGAAACGCCTTGCAATAAAATGCCTCCCCTGGCTCTGTCACAGCCAAAGTGGCTTCGTCATCTTGGCTATGCGTCAACTGCCTCAACCTCAAAAAAAATGGCACAAAAATTACGTGCCGGGGCAGGTTTTTATAGATACCAAAATGGGAACCGGAAAGTGTCTGATAGGTCATTAGTACTAGATGATACTAAATGGTAGTATATGGCAGCCATCGGTAGTCGATGGCAACCGATGATCGTCACTTGTAGTCAGGAAAGCGTAATCAACAAGGTATTGCCTCCTCCATCCAGGCCCCCAAATTCGGAGTGAAATGACAGGTAACTTAATTGCAAGTAGCCGCTTGGAAAAGATACATAACTGGCTGCAATATTTCTAGAAAAAAAATCCTACACTGACAACTGCACTAATGCAATGAGAACGCATGACAGGGAAGCATAAACTCAGCAGCTTGGGTTGAAATAAAGAAAGCCATATATATAAGACATGGATTCAGCAACTGGAAGAATTGAAAATGTGATGCCACGACAGATGTCAACGGAGACAAGTAGAAGGAACATGTAGATTTAGATGGACTCGCTTTGTTGTAGCAACATTAATAACAGATTCATTGTGCCTTGGAGCTTCAGTGAAATGACGATCAGTGGACTGCTTGGCAAAGAAATCCAGTTTTGGGCTGCGGTGGTGAGACGAGAAGAGGAGAGAAGGAGGAGAGGAGGAGGGGATGAGGGTCGGAAGGAGGGGGAGCAAGAGGTGGGGAGGAGGGGAAGAATAGGGGAGGAGGAGGGGAGGTAGGAAGGGGTTGATAGGCCACGACGTGAAAGCATCTGTCATCCCGAGATTGGACGTCGGCAGCTTTGGCTTGACGGACATAAAGAGACAGAGCAAGATTCTCTTGTACCACATCAAACAACGATGGGTTGAAGGCTGAGGGTTACTTGGGCTCTACAATACCTAGACGTTCCACACCTACGATTTTCGGGGAACGTGTGACAAGGACCCGTGCTGGTCATGGCCAAGTTGCTGGCGTCACGTTGTCCATTCGCTGCGCAACACTGGCGTGTGTTGCTGGCCATTGTGAAATCTTTCGCCGGCACCAATTTCTCTCCTACGCTATTACCAAGGCCCTTGCCCCTCTGAATTGTTATTTCCCGCTCTTAAGACTTCTGGGCGAATGAGTCATACAACCAAACATATGATCATGAATGATAACACAATACATGATCATGAATGATAACACAATACATGGTCATGAACGATAACACAATATATTGACGGCTGCTTTTGAATGATGATCGATAAGGTCACACCATGTTCTCATATACTCCACTTCTAATTGATAAGAACGGAGAGCTCTGTGGATTTCCCTATAACCTACATACTGACGTTCCCCATAACCTTCATCCGTTACTTTCTGTTGCTGAAGGCACGTACTGCCGATAAAAGGGTTGTATTTATCACGTACGGTGCAAGTGGCATGAAACCTTTACAAAGATTTTTAAAACGGTTACCGTCCCTCGAAGACGTCAAACCGCGTTCTAGATGTCCCATACTCAGAGCAGTTGTTAACGTCGCGTAGTGTCCATGTCTAAGTGACAATCTCCGATTCCTGTCGTTGTCTGTGGTGCCCCCTTCTGGCTTCGCGTCACGAATTGCTTGCAGACAAACCGTCACTTCCCAAGAAGAAAACTTCAAAAGGAACTTTGGCAGTCGGTCATTGGTTCTGTGGTCACCCTGGCGGTCAGACTTTGGAAGTCGTTTAGTTCCTGGACGTGTTCAATGGTTTTAATGGTAATAGGTATTCAGATGCGATTTTTTTAAATTGGCTGTTAGTATTTGTATTACATTGATTTTACATTTTTATGTCTATGAAACTCACTGACTCAATTTCTTTGTTGCTTCTAGCAGGTCACTTGGAACCTACGCCATGACGATGAATATGACCTCACGGCAAGCAACCCACGCCGATTAGTAAGGTGACCGCCACATTGGGGGGAAAAATAATGCCCAATATCCGTTTGACGAAACGAAACGCCATACTTCAGTCCCATGTATAGTCCTATGAATATGACCTTGACCTCTGCCAGCCCGGAGTCTGGAAGTCCACGTCTCGCGGCCCATTCTGCCACCCACACCTTGGCTCTATGGTTAGGATTCATGGTAAGGATTCAAACGTTTCTATGATAACCCGTGTATTAAGCCAAGTGACCTTTCCATTTCATGCTCGGGTGGTGTGCATGCGCGGTTGCCATCAATGATCGCTGCAATAAATGAGGGGCCGCTCTGTTGTCATGGAGGTCATTTCCCTTTGTCTGTCCGTTGTTATTGGTGACAACTAGGGGAATGACGGCCCTTTGATCTTCACTCTGTCCGCTGATATTGGTGTCAACTAGGAGAATAACGGCCCTTTGATCTTCACCCTGTCCGCTGACATTGGTGTCAACTAGGGAAATGACGGCCCTTTGATCTTCACTCTGTCCGCTGATATTGGTGTCAACTTGGGGAATGACGGCCCTTTGATCTTCACTCTGTCCGCTGATATTGGTGTCAACTAGAGGAATGACGGCCCTTTGATCTTCACTCTGTCCGCTGATATTGGTGTCAACTAGGGGAATGACGGCCCTTTGATCTTCACTCTGTCCGCTAATATTGGTGTCAACTAGAGGAATGACGGCCCTTTGATCTTCACTCTGTCCGCTGATATTGGTGTCAACTAGGGAAATGACGGGCCTTTGACCTCCACTCTGTCCGCTGAAATAATACCAGATAATTTCTCAGAAAATCAGCTCAATCGAATTTTCTCACTATTCACCCTTATGTAGCGAGTGCAAGAAATGAGAGATCAGCCCACGAGTGGCTTCGCGACTTAACTTGACAAGTGTCTTATATGAACCTGAAATTGCCTTGAGTACTATTCTAGTAAACCCAATTTCTCTTCCGCACACGACATGCTGACTTTCACTCCCTTCCCCCATACATCTTTCTCTGTCGGCCAATTTGTACTCCAATCCAGCCTTCATCCCAGATAACTGAGAACGTCTGAAAACTCCAATCAATAGAACGGAAATCGAAGCGCAGACGAAAAAAACCATTTTTTTTCTTTCTTTAATGACGAAAGCACATATTCACTTGCAACTGAAGTCGCGAACATCCGGGCAACACGCCGCCGCGGTGACTAGTCTAAAAGTCTACCCCCACCAGGTGGCAGTAGCAAACCAACGGAACGACCCTCTCTGGCTTTCACTGGCGCCACAGAGATCAGACGTCATTGCACCCGGAGGCGCCGTGTCTCTACAAAGGCCGCCCTCCCGCAGAAAACCCGGGATCAATCTGGGCTCAAGAACCCTGGAGACAGGGGCTTACAGACGTCTTTCGGGTCGGTTTCCCCTCGGGCCAACGGCGCAGCAGCCAATGCCTTCGGTATGTCTGCGGACCACCTTTCGAGGCGGCATAGGATGCTCGCCGTTTGTAAAACCATCCTGTTTTATGGCAGATATCAAAGCGGCTCTTTTCACCGTGCCAAACTTGCTCCCCACCCCCTTCCCCCTCTCTTTCCTCCCATCCCAACATCCCATTTTACGTTTGGTGTTCACGCGCGATTGCATAGTTTCAGACGCGTTCTCGTTTGTGCGATGGGTTTCAGCGGGTGGTCATGCAGTATTGAATCAAATGAAGCAGGATGCACTCCCCTATTATGCATCAGTAAATAGGTGCTCCTTTGTACATTAATAACATACCAATTGACAAATTTCACGGAATATATTCTTGCTTCTCAGCCCCGCCGAGCCTGGTGACCAATGATACGTACAATACAATGCATATACCTAATGTGAAAAATTAGGACATTTCGTGCCTGATCGGGATATAGATGCGGAGAAATGTGGTCCGCCATTGTACTGTCATCTGTACATTGCTCTCAGTATGCCTGCAACTAGTCACGTACTGTCACAAGCAGAGAAATTCCGCTACTGTCTATCGCACAGACTACGGCCTCAGCTCTACTCCACTCCGTACAGGACTCATTTACATTTTTGCTTCGGCCGTTGGGGTTTCCCTTCGTTAATAAAAACTAAGTCCTCTTATTCTCCATCCACAAAAAATATCTTGATGGGATACTTGATACACTGCCGCATGGGGGCACATCGGTCGCCGAGATGGCCGACTGAGACGGCACGTGTCCCCTTGTCCTTAGTCTCTGAGGTTCTCCAACGCGGACAACATGACCATTAAGCCCTGAAGTGTCGTTGAGTTTGCAGTAAAAAATAACAGCGATGTTTTTTGCTGCTAAGAGACATATGAAAACTTTGAGGCTGTTAATGAACCCGAAATGAAACCAGGAAGGATGACCGGAAATTCCTTGCGCCTTCGTCTGTCGTAAAGCAACAATCAGTGCGTTCCACACGCGATATTTGCGTCAAACGAGGTCTGATCAAAACGTAATGGCTCCTCTCTTCCCAGGTTTATCATCATTTCCGCCCTGAATGTTTCCCCGTCCGATTTACGGGCCTCTTATACCACCGTTATGGGCAGCGGTTCTGCAGTACCATAGCGGAGGGCGGTAAGGTTCAGCATATTTTCAATTAATATAAGGCGAATTTCCACCGGAAGTGCCGACGACGGACAGATGTTCCGATTGCACCGGACATAGGCCGCTCCTGTCAGTGAACCTCTCCCCTAAGGCGGAAGCGCTAAGTACCGAGCAATGTAAGAGTATATGGCGTATGTGGGTAAAACCCGAAGGGCTTGAGGGGAGCGAGGTGTCCCAGGGGATGGGTGGTCCGACGGGTATGTCCTAAACTTATTTCGTTGCATATAAAACTCGATTTAAAGTTATTGGTCTATGTAATTCCTTTTTGTTCCCGGTGTATTAGCCTACGTGCTTACGCGAGCGTTTTTGTTATTAAAGCTATGTCTTCTCTTCCTATTCTTCATTCTTGCAATTGAGTACTCTGACTCACAATATGGCATTGGCGATAATGGCTGACTGACGAAGCATGTAGCTGCACACTTATATAGATGTCCCATCGTCTGGTGCTGACCATGGGCCCGTTTCTCCTAATCTGAGGTCTCATGTTCTCACCGAGCCGGGGACAAAGTCAAGCGAGTCTTAGACGGTTCCGAACGCTAATCATTTTGCGTTTTACATCTCTGAAGTTGTAAGTATATTTCCCGACGATGCTTCTCGCTAGGGAAGATGAGAACATTCCGCTGATAATCGCTATACTTTTAAAGATATGTCATTGTGATCGCATCACCAATGGCAGATTAATCGTCAAAGCGATGGCATCTTTACTTATGGACGGATGCCACAGTGTTCGCCGACATCAATGTGTCATCCATCCAATGTCTGATACTGTGTGGCGGGATATCTGTACTTGATGTCGCTGTGACAAGTACATGGAGTCGGTGGGAAAAAGTATCTGGGTACAGTCACAACTTGACACTGCACTAGATACAAAAGAAGCCATTATTTGGTTGCAGTTACTGCGTATTGTCAACCCCACAAAGGCTTGCGTACTACTCAGGCAGGGAAAACTGTTACTGAGGCCAATCCATGGTTTGGGTCTAGGGAAGAAGGGGAGGGGTGGGAAAGGCGTGTCCTGTGGGTAGAATGGGACGGGATATATCTATTCCCGGCCTGCTCCACGAGGGAACAGCCACTAAGATCTCCAGTCTCGCCGGGACCCTAATGATGCCCACGCGAGCCTCTGTTTCTTATATCGATTCGCCGTCAAAGCCACGTGCTCCCTGGTGCACAAATTCGCCGCTTTGTGAAGAAACCGGAAGTGCGCTCAGGAGAGTTTTTTGCGGAGCCAACTGCGACGCTGCTACATCCTTGCCTCATTTCAACAGTGTAAGTTGATATAAAGGGGTGGGGGCTATAGTTTGGGAGGAAAGTTGGAGGGATCGGCGGGATGCGGGGGATAAAACACCGGCCGAGCCCTCAGGGAATTGTTGTGCTCTCATTTGGACAATTTAGCAGCGTGGAAAGGAATTGTGCATTAACGGGGAGTCGCTATAAGGTGATAACCGAGTGTTACGCGTTAGAGAAATACAAGGAAAGACTTTTTGAAAGTGGTGCGGAGAAAATTGTGCGTGAGGGTTGGTTGCGTTTTGTCTGTAGATGATGAGCATTGGACCAAGACTCCATCCCCCTGCGATCCTAAAGCATGGTGGCAGCCATATGGGCGGTGTATATGTGCCCCCCCCCCCCCTCCGGCTCCGATATGCCGCTTGAACTGGGTTGAACATGCTGGATGGCATCCCCTCTGAAAAATTAGATCGTACTGTTCACTGTGCGTTATATGGTCATGATTGCTGATCAGCCATCCCCGGCATAGAACCAGAAAGGCGGCCAGGAAGCTCGACAACCGCTCAACATAAATCTCGACCAGTGAAAACTGTCAGTCGGTGTATAACCCTATTTTCTCTATTCCCATGGCACGTTGCAAACTTCTGGGCCGACAGTGCCGTTATGTCTACCCCCCCCCCCCCCACCCCGACATACTCCCAAGCCACCTTTCCGCCTCCCGGGCAGTAACAAAGGCAACTCGTTATTTCCCGGTTTTATCATGAGAGTTTGACCGTCCGTTGAGGGCGTGACAATATTAACTGACTGACGTGCTGCTAACAATGCTGAAATCACAACCTATTTGCCGGGACAAAACCAGCCAACTGCATGGACCAAACCCTGGATCCATGCATAGGCGGAGGAACCGGGGGGGGCATCCGGGGCACGTGCCCCCCCTAACAAAATATTGGTGGGGCACAGGTATCTTTGTGCCCCCCCCCCCCCCAATAATTCACATGAACCTGAACAGACACTGCTAAAGTCCGCTTGTCCGAACCGCCCCCCCTCCCCTCCGGTTGCAAGTTCTTCAGAGAGCACCCCCCATCCGCCCCCCCCCCCCTTGGCAAATTCCTAGATCCGCCCCTGAAACCTCACGATAAAGTTAAAGGATCTTTGTATGGGCGCGTCATATCAGGTCCTATATAGGACCTGGCACGTATTGGTTGTGCCCTGCCAATCGCCACAATCTTCCTACGCCCATGGCACGGACGACGATCCGTGGGTTCAACCTATAACTTTAATGTTATAGCCATAGTCCCGTCTGTTTAAATGCCCCCGATCCTTTTAATATCTGCACTGGGAGTCGCGCTGGACGTAATAACATGAGTTTTCCATTCGTGCACCCGTACGACAGATTTCGAGGAGTATTTTTTTAAGGAAATGGGGATGTATTTTTTCGCCGGTGTTTTGTTTTCCTGGATCAGGAGCATTGTTAATGTTAACAGTCTGCGTCAGCAGCCTGTGTTAAGTAACAGGCTGTGTTAAATGTCTGTGGTAATTGTTTGTATTAATAGTCTGCGTTAACAGTTAGTGCTAACAGTTTGTGTTAACAGTCTGAGCTAACAGTCTGAGCTAACAGTCTGCTAACCGTCTGTGCTAACAGTCTGTGCTAACAGTCTGACCTAACGGTCTGAGCTAACAGTCTGAGCTAACAGTCTGTTAACAGTTAGTCCTAACAGTCTGTGTTAACAGTCTGAGCTAACAGTCTGAGCTAACAGTCTGAGCTAACGGTCTGAGCTAACAGTCTGTGCTAACAGTCTGAGCTAACACTTTGTGCTAGCAGTCATTGGTCACCAGGTGGCGTGCAAAACGGATGTTAACGCGCTGCATCGAATTTGGACTAATTACGATCATGGAATTGTCCTGAAGTCGAAACTAGGGGAACTTTCCGAGAAAATATGGTTTTCTGAGAAAGACATGATCGTCTCTCTCCCCACTGGTTATGGAAAGCGTAATTGCGCATGTTATCAGACGGTTGCTACAAGCGAAGCACGGACAACAGACAGGAATCACGGTGGTCGCTGCGCCTTTGAATCGTATCCATAGCGACCAGCTGAAGAGCCTCAGATTGCGCAACATCACTGCTAGCATATTGGATGTAAAGAGTCGTGGCACTTGCCTACCACATGGGAGGATATAGTAAGCAGTAAACCATATAGTTTAAGGGAGATTTATGTCGAAGGTCTGGGGATTGTTTCAAATTTACTTTTTCTCTTTTCACACAGTCAAGAAGAACCTGTGCTACCATGGCAAATAGTGGCGTCATACATTGAATAGTTAACAGTAAAATGCCTGCTGACCACTGTCAGAAGTTATAACCTTCAATATATTTATTATTATAGTTTTTATTTGCAAAAAGTAACTTGAGTTCAAATGGTCGTGCGAGACCATATCCGACTTCAAAACATAAGACTAAAAGTTCACCATGCGGACGTACTGTCCCATTGTGTTTTTATCATAACTATCACTAAGCATAAAACGTTTACGGGCATGCAGACATGCAGACATAGTTAAACTGTTGCAATAGACCGATGGGCTAAAATAACATGACGCCTATAGTAGAATCAGTGATACGACACAATCCTTGGTAGGTGACGTACATCACTGTTAATTCACTAATACTTTGCTCCATACCCTGAATTGTTTATTTAAGACACCGGTGGCTATTTAGCCGCCATGATTTTATATCCAATTCATCCCCACCCCTCTTCAAGGGGAAAAAAAAGTAAAAGAGCCCATCCACTATGCCAACGTACAGCCTCCCATTGCGGTTTACAATGCCGGGCACGCACGGTGGACGGCTGCGAGTTTAATGGTACGCTGCCCTCAACAAATTATATGCCGCGACATGAACGGAATACGTCATACGGGGACTTACATAGCCACGTGCACGGCGCGGGGACCCAAGATAATAGCCCCGCAGCGATGTCGAGTCACGTGACCTACCCACGCCCGCCACGGAGGAGGGATCAAATTAAGAGCTGAGCCGCCCAAAGACTAAACTCCTGTTCCCCTGTCTATATAGGGGGTCATTTGATCGGGACCTGACCTGCATGTTACACGGCCTTGTGTAAGACGGCAAAGAAGCAGGTCAAGTCCGAGAAACAGAGCTCGACGTCTGAAGCAATGGAATCGTTTACGACGGTTATTATTTTTGTCATATGTAGCCTTTAGTGACGTCAGTTGATATGTATGTGTACATCACTTGGACGCATTTTTAGTTAGTTTAAATAATATAAATGCATGATGTATAACCACATACTCATGTGTGCACCGGCTATACTTTAAGAAATCGCAGTTTGCTTAGGCAGTTGAAAAAAGTACCTGCATTGTTAAAAGCTCCATATGGCAATGGGGGTGATGGGGTTTTCTTTCTGAACAAGTGAGCATCCATAGAAATCCCTCACTGAACCGAGTGGCCACCCCACCTCCATATCCATCGCTTGCATATTTGCTTAGTTTATATTGTATTATTCGGGTCTGGAAGGGGGGGGGAGGATGAGTCTAGTGCCCAGTGTCCGATTGCCGACTTTTTTAGGACGTTCAGCGTCGTTTTTTCTAAAATGTCTCTATATATGTTGGTATCGCTTTTTCATATCCTCAGTGTCGGAAGTAGGGGGACAATGTAGAATGTCGATTTTTCAAATATGTCTATGTCTCATGTCGCCATCTACTGATCCTGTTGAGGCAGCGCAGCAGGTCGCCTATATCACAATTTGGGGTGACAGTGAATGTTGTGACGTTTGCAGCTAACCACCGCAACCCCAGTGGTACTCTCAGATCATCGGTACCTCCCCCTGGCCGGTGTGAGGCTATGTCTGCACCTCTGATGAGCTGAGGAGAATTCTAAATCAGCATTTTGTCAGGGGGAAGAGGGGCGGAGGCGGGATCAAAGCTGGCCGATCCGGCGGCAGTTGGCGGCTTTAACGGACGAGGCTGACTATTAGGGCAAGATAGCGGTTCAACGGAGTATATATGGCGAGGCGGGGGCGGCGGAGGGAAGGGAATGGGCGTCGTCCGCACTAATAATCATGGGTGCCGGAAAAAAAAGTCTACTTGTGGTGTGGTGAGTGGGAGTTGGGTGGTGGGCTGGTGTGGATTAGTGGCGCGGATTAGGGTGGGAGAGGGTCGGCAGCGAGCAATAGTTGAGGGTGGGTGAGGTTTAGTAGTGGGGACAGGGTTGAGTTTGGGTGAGGGTTAGGGATAGGCTAAGGTGAATTAATGGGTGAAGATTAGGGATTGGTAGCGGTTGAGGGTAAGTGAGGGTTGGGGTGGGCAATGGTTGAGTGTATGTGAGGGTTGTGGGTGGGCAGAGGTTGAGGGTGGGTGAGCGCGAAGGCTTGTGGGATAGATGCACTTTGAGGGTAGATTGAGTAGATGAGGGATGAGTGAGACTAAAGGGTTAAAGGTTAGTGGGTGCTGAGGCTTAAGACGGGAGGATGCTACAGCAGGCTGGGTGAGCGGTTGGTATGATGGATGTCCCATGACAGGGTGTTCGGTGAGAGGGCACCCTATCTCTGACAATGACAATGGAAATGGCACTGGTCTGTAATGCTAGTCATAGAGACTTAATGGGTGTCAATGGCAACTGTTGATAGTCAAACAGTAACCACCGGCTTTCAATACCAGTCAATGGTAACAAAGGGGGGTAAACGGCAACCGATGGTAGCTAATGACACTTAATAATAGTCATAGAGACTCATTGGTAGACAATGGTAACTCTTGGTGGTCAAGCCAGACAATGGACTCAATGGTAGTCAACGGTAACTGCTAACATTGACAGTCAATGGTGGCAAAAAACAATCAACAGTAGACCATGATCTATGCAGTTATAACAATCGATGTTTGATGATCGATGACAAATACTGTTAGCTGCTATTAGTCAATGGCAACATATCACAAATCAGCGTAGTCAATGGAAACAAAGCGCCAATTATCGTAGTCAATGACAACAAAATGCAAATCGACGTAGTCAATGGCAACAAAGCGCAAGTCAGCGTGGCATATCATTATCGACCGGCTCGTGGTGCTGCTACGGCTTTAGCCGAGGAAGTGAAGCTTATTCACGGTCGTTGCTTCATAAATCTGGTCAAATCCCACCAGACCTACTAATCCTCCGCATTGCCGCCACGGTGCTATTTGCGGCTGCCCTATGCCCTATAGGTCTGTAGCCTTTCTGTCTGTCCAAAACCCATGGAGCGTGCATGCCAGGCATTTTATTGACAACAGCACACCACAGCTTCTACTTGCCATGCCTCCGCCACGGGAAACTGCATTTATCTGTGTGCTGTTTTCCCAAGTCTCAGCGATGCAGACGCCATCATATTGGCCACCATGCCAGCGACTCTGTCATAATGGTGGTCTCCTTGACCAGGGATTTTTTTTTTTTTTTTTTTTTTTTTTTTTTTTTTTTCCTGTTGTATGCTATGTTGTATTGTATTGATCCCTGGTCGAAATAAATGATGATGATGTTATGACTTCATAAGTAGCCGCTTGGAAAAGATACATAACTGGCTCTAATACTTCTAAAATATCTATATATTCCCACACGGATAACTGCAGTTTTCCAGGGAGAAGCCACAAACTAAGAGTGCTTACTTGTTTACTTAGCCTCGAAAATATATAGCGTTATCTTACCGTTTGATAGATGAAACAAATGATAGAAGGCTTATCATGTAATGACGCAATCTTGATGCAGCACGAAGATCAGCCTGACACCATGACTACGTAACACATGCAGTGGCGCCTCACGGTGGAATAATATGATGTACATTTTACGAAATTGCCTCCAGATACAAGATTTATCAAGCGCGGTGACAAACACGCTGATGGTGTAGCTTTGGTTCTACCTTGGCCGCAGTCGCCCCACTAATAAGGCATAAGAGCTTTTTCATACGCCAGTATTCTACTGGGAGAAGAGAGGAAGGAGCGGAGAGAGTGGGTGTGGGATGGCGGCAGGAAAATACAGAAAGCCGTATAAGAAAGATGTATTCAGCCTCGGGGAGAATCTAACGTGCGACATCACGACAGAAGTCAATGGCGAAGACGAGAAGGAATGCAAACATTAAGATTCCCTCGTCGATGGAGCTGACGGCTTTGTTGTGGCAACATGAATAACAGACTCAATGTGCCTTGGATCTTTAATGAAGTAAAGGTCACTGAACTGTCTGCCAAAGATATCCATTTGTAGCCAGAGAAAACAGACGACGTGACGTCACTATTTTAGCAAATGCGGCCGTTTTGAAAATGTACGTCATGGAAATGCGTCTTATCTTGGACCATTCGTCACACAGACAACGAATCGGTATGTTTGACGCAAGTTATTACTGTCACAAAGACGTTATGGCTCTCACACACACGAGCTCTCGGCTCTACTCCACTCCACACCAAGACTTCACCTTGTTACTCCAGCCGTTGGGGTTTTCCTCTCTTAATAAGAACAAAATTCGAATTCTGTTCACAAACACTCTTGATGGGCGACTTGATTCCTTACCGCACGGGGGCGCCTCGGTCGTCGAGATGGCTAGGTAACACGTTTTGTTTTTTGGCGTTCCACTTGTCTTGGGTCTCAGAGGCTCTCCAATGCGGACAACACGATCATTAATTCCTGAAGTGACGTTGGGCTTGCACTACAAATAAAGATGTTTTCTGATAAGAGACAGAACAGAAAGAGTGCATGTTTATCATATTTGGCATATGTGGTATGTCTCTTTCAAACGTGAAGAGCGCCTAACAGACGCATAATAGTGGGCTGAATGACATGTATAAATGATATCTTTTTCATATTTACAAATTTCAGAAGTCCCCAAATGGGCTTTCCCTCCTTTACTAAAACATAATTCTCTGATTTGCTTTCCAATCTCCTATCATCTGTTCTGAAATATATATGATATAAACATTTTAAAAGTGAAATTTATATTGAAATAAAAATATGACCATTGCAGTAGAACACGTGCTTGTTTTCTATTTGTCTGTTTTGGCTGGCAGTGTTGAGTCTGCATGCTTACGTGAACGGGTTTGTTTGTTGTATTGATGCTTATTGTCTTCTTATTCTTTATTATTGGAAGTGAATGCTCATTATGGCCACATTGGCGCTTGCGTACTAGTCGTGCAGATAATACTGTCAATTCATGGGCTGTGTCAGGAGCTGTAGGGAAAGAACACAAGCTGTGAGTGGAATGAAAGGGAAGTGGATATGTGGCGAGAAGAGGGGAGAGGGGGCCTATATGTAGTCTCGGTATGTTGCAGGGCTCCGTCACAAGGATCCTCGCGGGGTTCTCGAGACTTTCCATGAGAGCCTCCGTCTATTATATAGACCCGTGATCCGCCGTTCATTAAGTACGTTTCCACTTCCGGTTTACTGGTCTGTTGCACCGTCGATACGGATTCGGCTCAGCAGTACCATGCCTGTCCGCCGTCGGGAAGAGAGGGCGGTAAACCCCGCATTTTTAACGAATGTAAAGCGCTGGATTTTTACCGGAAATGAGCGGGACATCCAAAATTCCTCTCCCTGCCTACGACGGTCAACCGCACCTGTTCCTAAGAGGAAAAAACGGAAGCTGAGGCCCGTTGTATTATTTTGTCGTAATTTAAGCGTTACTTATTAATACCAAGTTTGTTGCCTGTTTTTGTTTTTGATGGTGGAGGTACAGAGACCTTCGCAATATTTTGTTAGTGTTGTATGCTTAAGCGAGCGTTTCGATGTAATGAAGTGTATTGTCGTTTTATTACTGTACTCGTGAAATTTAATATTCCCATATTTATTATGCCGCATTGGCGCTTATGGCCAACTGACAGTCTGAGAATGGTAGAGCTTGTCGTTGTACAGTGATCATATCGGTGCCCCACTTTTCAGTCCTGACCTTCAGTCCATGTCTCCCACGTGGAGATCTCCTATTCACATCGAGCGGGCCACATGGAGTACGTGGAGTCGGTGGGAAAAGAAGTACCTGGGTATAACCGCAACTTGATACGGCACACGATACAAACAATTGTCTTTAGTTACCCCGTCTTGTCAACTACACTTTATGTCGCAAGCACTGCTTGCACATTGCGTTGAATGCTGACCACGTTATATATGCTTACATCTAGACAATATCGGAGTTTCCGTGCACTGCAGGGGTATTGCATACGTACGGTTGTTAAATAGCGGTCGAGGTGGATGAGATCGTTGTACACATTATCTCAAAAATATCCCTACATTGAGTTAATGGTTTCTACTCAAGTTTGCGACTGTTTGATTGCTTATCCCATATAAATGCAGAACGCACGCAATGCAACAGCTTGCATATTATTTATTCGGGGGCAACTGCTTCTGAGGCCAATCAATGGTTTGGGTTAGGGAAGGGATGAGGGAGGCCCTGGCTGTGAATGGAAAGTGGTGGATGGGATTGAAGAGGGGCAGCCTATATGTTGAAGCCTTTCAACCTGCATATAGTTCTGTCATCCACTCTCAGGAAGAAATTTCGAGAAAAGGCGGCTAATTTTTAAGCTGCATCCGTTATGTCATGGGAAATTAGTCAGCCAGGGGACGTGAGTTCCACGGATGCACGATTTCCTATTGTACCGGCACGATCCATGGCGGCAGAGCCACAAGGATCATTCAGTCTCGAGGGGGTTCTCGAGACTGGTCACGAGAGCCTCCGTCCGTTACAAACACCCCGACATCCGCCGTGAAAGCCACGTGCTCCCCGGGAAGATAACACACAAAGTGCCCCTTAGTGCCCCAAATCGGGAGTGCCGCTTGAGAGACTGAATCCCCTCACGGAGCCCACATCCCTCCCCTCTTTTCCTTTCTCCCATTGTCATCCCTGATACGGCCCTTGACAGTCTAAAGTAGGGGCACTGAGGTGTGGGGATGGAGGGAGAGATTGAGTGGGAGAGAACAGAGGGGGAGGGGGATTTGCATAATACCGGAATTTGACCAGCCAAAGCCCCTGGGGATGTTTTCCGGCATTGGGCGCCTGATTGGACCGCTTGACAGCGTGGAAGGGAATGACGCGGAATCACTATAATGTGATAACCCGGCGATACGCGGATAAATACAAGGAAAGGTATTCTGACGATGAACAGGTCTCCATTGTGCTTCTGAGTAGGTTGCGCTTCTTGAAGGTTACCATTAGTATCGCTGAAGCTTGGAGGCTTGGATAAACACCATTATAATTCAATCTGCATTTTGGATAAACAGAGGATAAACTAATGTCATATATATTTTTATTACATTTTCCGTGTTAAGCTTCCCTCTTGTCCCTCGCTCGCTGTTTCTTTTTTTTCTCCTCATCTCTGCATCTGTCTTTCTCCTGCACTCAAATTGCATGTGGTTAACTCCTTGTTTGTATATGTATACGAGGTGGTATTGATAACCTCGATCAATAAATGTGTATACAACTACAGTGACCTTCATTGATGGCGTTCCTTTCCCGGGACCCTCAGCAATGAAATAATGTTCCAGTAGAAAGAATGAGCATTAATAGCTGCGTCATAAAATCCGGATTCCAATCAAAGAACATGGAATCAAACCCGTCATGCATCAGAGAGCGAGGCAAGCAGACAGGCGGGTCAGTAATCGCTCGCAGAGAGCTCAAAATAAATCTCGATCAATGACATCTGTCCATCGGCGTGCAACCCTATTTCCACCATTCCCAAGGCAGGATACAAACCTCCGGACCGACAATGTCGTTCTATCCCTCCCCCCCCCCCCCCCACCCCCTTCGCCCCCTCATGTAGTTTGAAGGCCTTTTAGCCCCTGACCAGTAGACCGCTTTGATTGGGCACCAGCATCGCTCTTCAGCCCCATCCAGCACATTGAAGAAAGAACAGGCAAAAGAAGAGCACTTCACCATGCAGATGTAAAGAAGCTCTCCTTGTGTTTTGTAATGCTGTGCACGCCAAATGTCGATTACCAACAATCTGAAGAATTCGTAACTATTTTTAAGCGTAATACTTTACCCCTTTAATCGGAATGCTTGGATTGTAAAACTGGTGTAATGAAGCGACGGGTTAAGAATAAGATGAAGCGTATAGTACAATCAGTGATGAGGAACAAGCACTGGTGGTAACTTAGGTAGGGCACAACATGTTAATGGTTTTTTGCTTCTCAACGTGAACTGTTTATATAGGAAGAACTGTTGGCTAATTAGCGACTATTATTGCATTGCATTGTATAAGACGTTAAAGAATCACTGCATGTCCCGAGAAGCATAACTTTTCAAGACGTCGCACGTAGTGGTATTGTTTTACGACGGTTACAATTTTGTCATCTTGTGACGTCATCTTGTGACGTCATCTTGTGACGTCAGAGTACTACTATTACTAGCAATATTTATTAAAACCCGCCTGTTGGCGATGATGCGTCTCATCTTTATTGGATTAACACGTTAGTTCTTCAACATTCGTAATTGCGACATCAACATAATCTGATATCCGATAATCTGCCTGATTTAAGTGCCGCACGCGATTGGTTAAACCACAGGATGCCATGAAGGCTGATCAAGAATTTGTTTCTGGTGGCGAATACCGTAGACAACGTGGTTAAACGGCTGCGCGCTGGCTGTTGCGAGGAGCATCCATGGGCACATGGGCAACACGGTTCGGCCAATAGAAATATAAACACAAAAAAGAAATGATCATAGCACACAAAAACATATAGCAAGGTGAGTTGGTGAGAGTGGAAGGATTATTTCACTTTGTAAAGCCCTAAGTAATCATCCTCTCCTTTGTTGGGACGACACAGCCTGAGTGGACTCCGCAGGCAGACCAATAGATCATCATCCAATTACTTCCCATGACGTAGTACGAAGAAACAAGAGGACAACCATACTGCGTAACGCATGCAGTGGCGCCTCACGGTGGAATAAGGTGATGAAAGTTTGCTGCTACAATATTTATCAAGCGCTTTGATAATTTCAGATGTTTTAGATTTGATTGCGGCGTGTTATTAAAAACGTAATAACCTTTCCATGTAAATTATTATACTGGGAGAAGAGAGGAGGGCGAGGCGATTGTGGATGCGTAATGGTGACAGTTTGGGGGAAAATAAAGAAGGCACATTAGAAAGATGCATTTAGCAATGGGGGAATCTGAGAAGCAGCAGAACCACGGGGAAGGGAGTAGGGGGTCGTGTTCCCAAATCACGAAAAATACATTTCTTTATTCACAGGTCACGAAGATGGAAATGGCGGATATGCATGATATAAATTGGTGATTTCCCAATTCAAGGAGATTTAGTATTAATATTCTCAGCTCATAACCGTCGTCTAATATCTCATTGCCAGTTCATGAAGAATTATTTTCATAATTCCCCAAAAAGCCCGTTCCCGAGGTACGTGAATACCCATTGCCCTCGCACCCCCTCCCCCCTCCCTCCCTCTCAGCCATGGCTGACCTCAGAAGCCTAAAGAGAGAATAGAAAGATTTCCTTTGTTGTGGCAACATGAGTACCAGGGTCGTTGTACCTTGGAGCTTTAGTGAAGTGGAGATCAATGGACTTTCTGGACTCAAACAAATCCATTTATGGCCAGTGAAAACAGACGGCGTTATGTCACTGAAAGAGTTAGCGAGGGCTGCTGGAGGTGATGGCGGGGGAGTAGCGGAGGGAAGGATGGAAAGAGGAGGGAGAGGGGGGGGGGGTGTGGAGAGTCACCATCCCCGATATCAAAGCATCTGTCATCCTGTTATGAGATGTCGTCAGCTTTGACTTGGGGGACATAAACAGGCAAATAGGTTAAATGATGTATTGTCTGCTGCAGCATTGTCGATGTGGGAGTTGGGTTGGGCGGGAGGTTAGGGGTTAGATCGCGTTGAGGTGTCGTGGGGAGGGGGGGGGACAATGCAGTTGTAATGACTGGATGTGGAGGAGAAGGGCTTGGGTGGAGATGGGGGATTGTTATTTAGCAAATGTGGTCATGAAAATATGACGTTGTGTTTCCCTTGCTGGAGACTCAAAGCGAAACAAAATGCGGCATTGTTGCAAATGTATGTCAAGCAAAAAATGCGGTCTGATCTTGATCCGTTCGTCGCGCAGATAACGAGAATAGCGTATGTTTTAGTGGTTATCACACAATCGACTACATCGATTATGTGATAACCGATTCTGCTCTACTTTGCTCCACTCCACACCAGAAACTTACCTTTTTGCTTCAGCCGTTGTGGTCCCCCTCCAAAATACGGTCCTTGCATTTTCCGTCCACGAACAATCTCCTGATGAGTGACTTGATTCACTGCCGCACGGGGGCACCTCGGCCGTCGAGATGTCTGACTGAGACAGCGCGTTTTGTGGCGTTCCACTGCGTCTTTAAGGCTCTCCAATGTGGCAACATGAATTTTTGACAAATATTTTATAACTACAAATTAAAACACCTTCCATTATTATTTTTATTTCTTCCCCTATTGGTGTTTCTATCATTTACTAAAACATAATTATCCTATTATCGGTCCTATCGCGTACCCTTTCCTTGTCTTTCGTAAGGTTACAGTTCGCAGAATGTGTGGAATACATGTGAGTTTGCGCATGGTTAATAAAATAACGCTGTAACCAAGTCTAAGATTACTATGTCGTTCACACGTTGAGGTTGTCTGCAAGTCACAAAGGACGCAACGCCTCAATGTCTTTGGTCGTTTGTTTGAAAGGAATGTATTTTCCCACAAACTATTTTACGTTCAGCTGTCAAAATATCGATTGGACGGGTGCCGAAACAAGGTAACACAACTCGTCATCGTGAAATGGTATTAAACTTTTATATTATGCAAATTCAGGAATGCTCTGCATTTGCTTTATGGTGGTCACAATTGGAATACAATCTTTGGTGATTATTTCGTGATTAGTTATAATCTTTTGATCTATAGCCAGTTGCTTGGTTAATTTGCTAACGTATTTTGTTCCTTCCAGATTCGAGAAATAACGACTGGGATTCCCTCCTTCCTCATAGAACTGTGACCTTGTTCTTTATAGCGATGGATTCATTTTAATTCGCCATATTTTCATCAACGGGAACTGACTGCGAGATAGAAAGAAAAACATCGAACTAAAAGAAATTATTATTACTAGTAATATTTATTGATAACCCTCTTTCTTGTCGGCGATGATGCGTCTCATTTTTTTTCGGGATTAACACGTTAATTGTTCAAGATTCATAATTACGGGTGCCGAAAACAAAGCAACACAGCTCCTCATCGTGAAATAGTATTACCTATGGGCCTCGACCACTTGAAGAAGCAATACTACTGGGAAAGATATAACGACCGGGGACGAATAACGACTTCAATGAAATTAGTATGGCTATGCTTTTTCCTCCCGACTTGACGAAATGGCATGTTTCTGTAGTTGACAGAGCGTCTCGGCCACAAATGGCAAGAACGACGTCCATAAACAACGTTATTTTTTATGTTTCCGGCCGTCGTAAAACAACAATCAGTGCGTTCAACTTCAAGAGTATATAAGCGATAAATACGACAGACGGCATCTGACACAATCAGCCTCTATCACCAATTCATTCTTCTCTGCGTTCACTTCCGGTTTACTGGTCTGTTACCGTGTCATTACGGACAGCGGCTCACCGGTACCATAGCCGTCGACCGTGGGGAATGGAGAGCCCAGTAAGCTCAGCATATGTTTAATGTATATTTACCTTTCCAACATGTGACGACAGATGTTAAAGGAGAAGACGAGAAGGAATGCAAACATTGGGATTACCCTGCCGACAGCGCTGACCGCTTTGTTGTGGCGACATGAATAACAGACTCATTATGCCTTGGAGCTTTAGCAGGTTCAGATCATTCGACAAAAGACATCCATTTGTGGCCATGACAAACAGACGGGTTCATTTTGTGGATGCAAGAGGCAGGAGTAGGGGAAGGGGGATGTGGGTAGGAGGGGAGGCGGGGCAGGGTCGATAATCAGCGCTGTGATCCCGCCATTCGATGTCGTCCGGTTTGACTTGACGTACATAAGACACAGACAAAAGCAAGGCTTTTCTGTACTACATCAAAACAGCGGCGATGTCTGAAGGATGCATTGTCCATTGTGACATAACCGGGGGGTAAGAATATGCAGCTGGGTGCGGTGGGTAAGGTTATCAGAGCAGGTAGGAGATTGTTAATTGGAAGCTGTAATTGAAAGAAGTTTAAAAAGGGAGGTTATTATACCCTTGCCTCAGACTAGCAATGTTGGTTGATTGCTTGGCTTACATACCACGCATGAACCTCTGTAGGTCATATCACGACAATGGAAAGGCAGAGGAAGACCACGTGTCAAGGGATGGTGCCCTGCTCTCTGCGAACACAGATACGGGATGTCTTATCCTGCAAAATCAGATGAGGCTTTGGTCGACCTAGCGGTTTACATGGCGATAACTATACACTCCACCTACTACAACCACCCACGGCCACCCACCAGGAACATAATCCTAGACTAGTAAATGGCCCATTTTATAACGCTGCCATCACTACTGCCATGCACCCACGCAGCAATTCAAGTGGCAATGACGTGTGAAGGTCATCCAATTCGTTGCGCTGGTGTCGGGATACGTCACATGCCGTGACTGATCAAAATGGCGGACGGCCTAACAGTCCGACGTCATACAAGATGCCGATCCCGCTTTCGGCCTGTGGGTGGTTGGTACATGGCTTAATAAAAAGGTGCGGATCTGTTATTAGGATAGGCCACGTTGCATTTTGTTTTGTATAAACTTTATTTATTTTGCGAGGTTTTCAACAAAGAATACAAATGTGAATGATCACATCGAATACGATATGAAATGAACTAAACGGATCAAACATTCAACTTAATAACTACGTTATAAGCACAAGTGAAAAAGGTCACTAAATGATTCTACAAATAAATGTAACAGAGCGACTACAGTTTAGGCCAAGAAGACAGGGCATGAATTATTGACCACAATATGAGGACAATACTTAATACTTAAACCTTATTGGTGAACTATAAGCAGTCTATTATTTACCTACATCGTTTCGAGCCTGCAATATGCCGGAAAAGGGATATAAACACTGAGAACCTTTCTTCAGTGGAAAGTGAGAGGATATCCCATGTACGTTTCTAGATATGCTACATCATTTAATAAGCGATCGCGAGGTTCCGGGACGGCTGGGAAGGCTGCATTTCTCGGTCGCTATAAGGTGGAAGCGCTGTGCATCCTCATTCCCGTCCAGCCACTCACAATGTATAAATATAGCAGATATCTCTGCATTATTGGACGCTTAACTGGCGCAGCTTCTTTTCTCCCGATTTCTTACAAGTAATATTTTATTTCAGAATGTCAGTCATTGGCGCTTTTGACAGCTAAAGACGGGACGCTGAAAGGTTGTTCCCAATCTCCCGGCGTATCTTCGTATGCCACTGTGAAGGCCCCAGGGATAGGGCGTGAGGGGAGGGGGTGGGTGATGGGTGCTTTATGCACTTTATCCACCCCCACACCTTTTAAGGGGAGGGGGGGAGTTGCTTGGAAACAGTGCCATAATTGGGTAAGCATTGCTCATTTATCCACCCTTTTTGAGGGGATTTTTTTGGCAAAACATTGCCATAATTGGGCAAGCATTGCTCATTTATCCACCCTTTTTGAGGGAATTTTTTTGGCCAAAAATTACCATAATTGGGCAAGCATTGCTCATGTATCCACCCTTTTTGAGGGGATTTTTTGGGCGAAAAATTACCATAATTGGGCAAGCATTGCTGATTTGAGCTCAGCAATGAGAAGTCTATCCCCTCGTCAGCCCCACACACACGCCTTCACCAATCACGGTGACTGACTGACTGACCCACCATAGACAGGGTGACCGTCGTGTATTTCAGGAAACACTCCCAGCTCTCTCTCCTGATATCAGGATACACCTCACACCCTCGGCCGCTGAGGGTGTTGGGAGGGGGGGGGGTACGGGGGTGAGGGGGTAAGGGGTGCTAAGGGTTGTGGGGAACATGACGTCTTGCTTGATTGGAGCGTGATATTCTGATTTCTGGGTCACCCCCGGTTGGATTAATGGGTGAGGTTGGGGGAGGGGGAGGGGCGAGGTCTGGGTCAAGGCATGGATGGCTGGGATTGAGAGTAGGGTGCCTCGTGGGATTAGATGCATTGGAGGGTGGGGAGAGGGTCGACTTGGGTGCGTTGTCGCTAGGATATGGTGCCCATGCGTGTGGGCTGTATGTAGGGTGATATGTCGTCAGGGTGCTGGTGGTCATGGTGACGTGCCCTTTGGCCGAGACTTGACGGGGGGCAGGGGGATGCCGACAGGGTTGATTGGATCCTATGGAACTTAAGATGCTTGTTATGGTGAGGGCTTAGGGGCTGGCCGTTGGAAGTTGGCGGCTGCAGGGGTAGGGCGTCTGTAACTTAAGACGATGTCGGGGTAAGGGTTACGGGCTGGGGGTTACAGCGGTATGGTGTCGGAAATTGATGGCGCTGCTGGGTGGATGTTGCCCGGGGTGGGGTTTTGGAGGGGCTAGGGCTTGTACGTTAAAGCGCTGTCTGGGTAGGGGTTACCGGGTGAGGGTTACGGGGTAGGACATCTGTAACGTAAGGTGCATCTTATATTAATGTTACGGGGAAAGTATTTTGGGGTGTAGGGCGTCTGTGGCTTGAGGTATTGGGGAGGAGTTAAGGGTGAAGGGACGCGGGTGATGGGACCGATGTAAAGGGGTGGGGGTGAAGGGGCTGTGGTGACCGGGTGGGGCTGATTGCCGGATTATGCGTCACTTCGTGTGTTGTCGGATTATGGGTCACAGGGTCGGGTGAGAGGGTTCGGGTTTACAGGGTGAGGGTGAAGGAGCATGAGTTTACGGGTTGGACTTATATCTATCTAATTTCTGAGACTATAGATGGCGTGACAGTCGGCCTGTTGGTGGCGCACCACCCAACCATCATAATCTCCTATTCTGGGAACCAAATACGGACCACTGGAGCCATGATAAACACGAAGCCCGACTCACAGCAAGCAATTCCCCCCCCCACCCCCTAATCCGCCCCTCTCTCAAGCCGTCCAGGGTGCGTGAGGTGTGGGTGTGTGAGTGTGTGGGTGTGGGGGGTGTGTGGGGGGTGTGGGGGGGTCTGTGTGGGGATGTGTGGGAGTGTGTGGTGTGTGTGGATGTGAGTGTGGTGTGGGCGATATATGGGAGTCGGATCATTTCCTGCTTCTTGCGTCCATGACAGGTTGATTGGTGCCGTGCCGGCTATTACCCGGCATGCAACAGTTATTAATCCCTGTACCGTCGTCGACTTCAGCATTAACATGGGGCAGGCATCATCCCCAGAGCCAGAGTGTCCCGCACTGCATCACTCCCACAGTGTCCCACACTGCATCACGCTCACATGTTGCGTTAGTTGCCTCCTGTAAACCCAGTTATACCGCCCATAGTATTGTAATATTGCCGTAACATTGCACGATCAATGCCTGCAATCAGGTAAAGACAAACATCGCACAATAATTGCCCATGGTAGTGGAAACCACAACGTCACTCAACCATCGCCCACATTAATGTGAACCACAACACCACTCAACCATTGCCAACATTAATGTGAACCAGAAGTCACTCAACCATTGCCCACAGTAATGTGGACCACAACACCACTTAACCATTGCCCACATTAAATGTGAACCACAGCACCACTCAACCATTGCCCACAGTAATGTGAACCACAACACCACTCAACCATTGCCCACATTAATGTGAACCACAACATCACTCAACCATTGCCCACAGTAATGTGAACCACAACATCACTCAACCATCGCCCACATTAATGTGAACCACAACATCACGCAACCATTGCCCACAGTAATGTGAACCACAACATCACTCAACCATCGCCCACAGTAGTGTGAACCACAACAGTCACTCAATCATTGTCCACAGTAATGTGAACCACAAAGGTCACTCAATCATTGCCCACATTAATGTGAACCACACCATCACTCAACCATGGCCCACAAATTAATGTGAACCACAACATCACTCAACCATTACCCACATTAATGTGAACCACAACATCACTCAACCACTGCCCACAGTAATGCGAAACACAAAAGTCACCCAACCATTGCCCATACTAATAGTAACCATATATCATTGCAGAATCATTTCACATCACAACAAAACACAACGACTGCCCACAGTAAAGCCAACCACAAACTTGCACAGCCATTAGCCACCCCATCGATGACCATTGTCCACAAAGAGGTCACCCAGAGCATGGTAAAGTAACCCCTCACACCCATGACAGGCACTTCGAAAGGAGCTCTTGGAGGACAACCCCCGTGGGGCCTGAGGGGCTGAGCCAAAGTCGGCTGACCTTGCGACTGTCTCAGAGAGCCACTTGCCCCCTCAGTCTACGAGAGGGGTGTCACGTGACCGCCACGGCGGCGGATACGGCCAGATGTAGTGTATTTAATCTCACTGTTCGCTGACTTAAAGAGGCGGTAGCCGGGGCGGGAGTGGGGGATGGTGAGGGAGGAGGGGGGAGGGGAGGCAGCTCAGCTACAGCGCCGTACCACCAGGGTGAGCTGACCAGGTTGTGTGAGCAGGGTAGACATTGCGTCCTATGTCATTGCGTCCCTGACACAGTTCTAGGGAGGGTGACCCCTCCCGGCCCCCGCCCCTGCCGTCCCCCGAAGCCCCCCCCCCCCCATATTACTTCGACCAAGCCCCGCATCTCCGCCGCTCCCTTCCCCCATCCTCTCTCGCCCAAACCCTCCCTCCCCACTGCTCCCTCCCCACTGCTCCCTCCCCCCTCATCCATCACCCAAGCCTCCCCCCCACCCTCCGGTTCTATGTATCCCTATACCCATATATAACGTGGTGCATGTGTGCATCTAGCGGTAATTGTATTTGCCGGCAGATCTCCTAGCGCCACCTCCTAGTGCCGTATATATGGCGTCTAGAATGCTTCTCTTTGGCAGATATATAGAGGGGTGGGATGGGGAGAAGGTGGCGGGTGGGGAAGAGCAGGAGGACGAGTGGAGGATAGGTGATGGTGAGGGGCAAGCGGACGGGGCATGCAGGGTGGGGAGCAATATAATTCAAATCACTATTATGTTGCACGGTGGCTTTTCCATTAGGCAGGGTTCTCTGAAACGCCAGTTTTTAATGTGTTGGGAATTTTATTGTTGCAATAAAGTTCATACTGTGAAGCGTACAAATGACGAGAGTTGGGTCGCAGTTGATGAGCCCGCAGCCAGTGGCATCTCTCGACATATCCCTACAACACATCCGTACGACACATCCGTACGACACATATGTACGACACATCCGTACGACACATCCGTGCGACACATCCGTGCGACACATCCGTGCGACACATCCGTACGACACATTCGTACGACACATCCGTACGATACATCCTTACGACACATCCGTACGTCCATCACCTCAGTGGCTATGACGCCCACCTCCATCCGGAACATGCCCACAGAGCGTTCCTGTGCTGAACGCCGGGCCATGGTCGGTTTCGTATCCCCC
Organism: Arenicola marina; assembly: GCA_964019135.1. Lineage (NCBI taxonomy): Eukaryota > Metazoa > Annelida > Polychaeta > Arenicolidae > Arenicola > Arenicola marina. The sequence goes on along the minus strand of OZ025259.1, from coordinate 20,722,759 downwards.
CATTATATCTGTAAGGCCTCACCGCACTGCTCGTCTGCCCTCTGTCACCGACAAATATTCCAGGCCCGATTGCCTCATTAACTTCGCCAAACTCGTTACGAGCAATTTCCGTTCTGAGACTCCCCGTGGCTTTGGCACCAGAAAGAGCGGTGCCGTGCCGAACTGAGGGATCTGTGGCCGATTTCACGAACGCAGCTTAGCCGACTACGGGGCTAAGTCGCTTAGCCACTGTTGAATTCATAGGTATTTTTTGTTGCGAAGAGTTTGGGGTGGCAGGGGTTGGTGGTGTGTGGGGGTAACTGGTCGGAATGAGCAAATGCATCCGTTGAGTAGCTATCGTCTGTGTTAGGGGGTGGGGTGGGGAAATCTAAGGCATCCATTGAATAGGAAGATCCTGTGATAAGGTGTGGGGAGAGGGTGCGGTGGTTGGGACGAGTACAGGCATTCATTGAAGAGGTATCCCCTGTGGAAAACAAAGATTGGGAGTGGGGTGGGGGGTGAAATAAGTAGTTTCCGTTAATACTTCTATAACATATACAAGAGTTTCTGGTACCTCATAATGCATTGAATACAAAATTACATAATATTAGTATTTAGTATAATGCAATTGCGAATAAGCTTCACCTTCTCATATTAAACCCCAATTGCATCTCCACCCCTCACCCATTCATTCCATTACCCCATCACCCTCCATAGCGTAGTGGTTAACGCACGAGATGGAAGATCAAGGCGGTCATGGGTTCCAATCCATGAGCTCTCATCTAATCTGGGTTATTATATACACATGTTTCTAGACAATATCCGCATTTTCATGGACTGCAGGGGTATTGCGTATGTACGGTTGTTTTCAATAATGGTCGAGGTGGATGAGATCTTGGTACACATTATCTGAAAAAACATCATCGCATCGAGTTAATTGTTTCACTTCATGTGGTGCGACTGTTTGGATGCTTATCCCATATACATGCAGAACGCATGCAATGCAAAAGCTTGCATATTATTTATGCAAGGGCCTCTGTTTCTGAAGCCAATCCATGGTTTGTGCCAGGGGAAGGGATGAGGGAGGCGCGGGCTGTGGATGGAAAAGGGAAGGGTGCAAATGGGTTGCAAAATAGGCAGTCTATATGTTGCAGCCTCTCCAAATGCATATAGTTCTGTCATCAGGTTCTGAGAAAAGGGGGCTAATTTTTAAGCTGCATCCGTTATGTCATAGGAAATTAGTCAACCCGGGGACGTAAGTTCCACGGGTGCACGATTTCCTATTGTACCGGCACGATCCATGGCGGCAGAGCCACAAGGATCATTCAGTCTCGAGGGGGTTCTCGAGACTGGTCACGAGAGCCTCTGTCCGTTACAAACACCCCGACATCCGCCGTGAAAGCCACGTGCTCCCCGGGAAGATGACACACAAAGCGCCCCCTAGCCCCCTTTCCTTTCTCCCATTGTCATCCCTGACACCTCCCTTGACAGTCTAAAGTAGGGGCACGGAGTTGTGGGGATAGGGGAGAGATTAGTTGGGAGAGAAATGAGGGGGAGGGGGATTTTTTGGGATCTTCACAAGTGGGATGCGGGTCGGTGGGGGCCGGGGGGGAGGGTCATAATACAGGAAGTTGACAAGCCACAGCCCCAGAGGATGTATTCCGGCATTGTGCGCCTGCTTGGACCACTTAACAGCGTGGAAGGGAATGAGGCGGAATCACTATAATGTGATGACCGGGCGATACGCGGAGAAATACAAGGAATATATTATGACGATGGAGGGGTCGCAATTGTGCTTGTGAGTAGGTTGCGCTTCGTGATGAAGGTGGTGATGAAGGTGGTGACCATAACTATCGCGGCCATCTTGAAGCTTGGAGGCAGCAATACGCGCTATGCATATACACCATTCGAAGCGAATATGCATTGTATTGAGATAAACAGTAGATAAACTGTAGTTATAAATATTTATTATATTTGTATATGCATTTTCCATAGTGCAAAATTAAGGCCCTTAGGCACCTCGCCCCCGCCCCCCCACCCCACCCCACCCCCTCTACGCTTGAATTCTGTGGTAGCCGGAGTGGAGTGCAAAGTGGAAGTAGAACCTTTGTATGTGTCAGGCCTCGATGGTGATGACAGATGCTCGTTACGTCAAGGAAGGCTATCAATCCTAAAAATCGCACCTGTCATCCATTCTTGTATCGTCGGGGAGCGACACTAAAACTAAACGGTTAAAATAAGATCAAGGTTATTATAGAGTGGAAAGGCACAAGGTATAGCACTGGTGGTGACATAGATTAGGCACACAATATTTAAATCAGTGATTTTTTACCACCTGGCCAGTAAGCGGCTTTGATTGTGCTCCAGCATGCAGATGTAGCATACACATGTTCAACAACTCTCCTGTTCGCTTTGTTATGCTGTGCAGGCCAAATGTCCATAAATTATCTTAAATCTCGTAACTATTATTAAGTATAACAATGTACTCCGTTAATCGGCATGCTGGTATATAGTAATACTGGTGTCATGAACCAACCGATGGGTTGGTTTAAACATATTTTTATTTCACAATCGGAAAACAGGCAAGGCCTATATTAATTCCTTACACCAGTAAATACAGATTCAAAGAATTAACACTATGTTTGCCATTAGTTCGATGATTTAACCGATGGGTACACACAAGATGAAACGTATGGTGCAGTCAATGATGGGGCACAAGCGCTGGTGGCAACTTAGGTGGGGTACAAAATCTTCATCAACGTGAATTGCCAACAAACGTTGGCTAGTTAGCGACTATTATTATAGACAAGCCCCCCCCCCACCCCCCCCCCCCCCCCCACACACACACACACACCCCACCTTCAGCCCGTTCCAATACAAAACTACAAAAGAAAAAAACAAAATGGTCTATGTATTTCATGCAGATATTTCATACAGAACAATGACAATGCTGGTCACCGATAAGCCGAAGCCTAGAGTTGAATCAGTGAAACGGGCACACGAATGAGCGGTGAATTAGGTGACGTACACAACTGTTGAATCGATAATTGTTAATTAGTTAACAAGGTATCAACGGGTCACCTCCCTTTGTCTTGCATGACTTATAACCACGAAATCATAAGTGAACTGGCCATACCTTAATTAACGACAAATTACCTTGGAATTGGAAAAAGAGGAGGCAATGGAGGTGATCGGTGTTTTCTTTCTGAACAAATCAACATCCATGGAAATCCCTTACTGAACCAAGTGGCCACCCCACCACCCTATCCATCGTTTGCATCTTTGCCTAGTTTGTATTGTATTATGTGTAGTGATAAATACTAACCCTGTGCTCTGCTTGGACGAGGCAGCGTCGGACCAGTTTATACGCAGAGCAACAGGTCACCTATATATCATAATATAGGTGACGGCGAATGTGGCGTAACCACTTCGGCCACAGACCACATGGTCGGTGTTGGGTCATATCTGAATCTTTGATGAGCTACGGAGAAGTCTAAATCACCCCTTTGTCGGAGGGGGACCTGAGGCGGGCGGTTGGCGGCTTTAACAGACGAGGCGGGCAAGGTTACCGCCTCGTACACACATCGGGACACCGATTGTCAGGGCAAGATATCGGACCAAATACGAAGTGGGACTGTTCCGCGCCATTGAGCCGACGTGATGGAGTTATGTGGGTGCAAAGGATGGGTGAGGATTGTGGGCGGGTAAGAGTTGGGGGTTAAAGAGGGTTGGGGTGGACGATAGAGGGGGTTGGGCGAGGGTTTAGCATTTTGGGTGGGAAAGTATATAGTAGAGGGTTGATGGGAGGCGAGGGGAAGTAACCATGGGGGCCTCACGGTCAGTGCGGACAGCGTTTAGGCCTGTGTTCAAGATGGAAAGATGTTGAAATAGACGGATCTCAGGGGATGGTGCGTGAGAGGCTGTAACGAGAAGGCAGACAGGTAAATGAAGCAGGGTGCCCAATTGCGGGGGAAGAGGGAGACGGCGAGGTCAGCTGCTGTGAACGGACAGCCTATCCATGACAGTAGTCCAAATTTCGCACCATCGCCGTCGTCATAACACAACTACCTAGCTGTGATTGCAGGTTAATGATTCTCGAACCCGGCAAAGAGAACACCAAGGGACCGCGCAACGTTTTACACCTCCTATCGCACTTACGCCCCCCCCCCCCCTCCTGCCACCCACTCTCTTCAGTTGTCACTACGGAAACTCTATTGTCAACGCAGTAGAGCTCATTATCTCCGGATGCCCGTGAAGACTTCATGTCGGTGTTTATTGTCACCCGCCTTCTCCGACAGACGCCGTGAGCACGAGACGCCATCGACCGCGCCAAGGTCACGTGGTGCGGCGGCCACGGCCTTGCGCCGTCACGGCTCGGGTGGGGGAAGCCATTAGACCGCCCGTCGCACTGGTATTCCGGCCCCATAACTCAATCACAGGGCGGCGGCAGAAATGTCTTCACTCTCACACACCCCTCCCCTCCTCTCCCTGCCCCTCCGATCCTCCTCCACCAGAGGCCACTCCTCCCCTGCCTCATATTGTCCCTCCACCCCTCCCTCCTATCCTCCCTCCGTTCCTGCCTCCTATCCTCCCTCCACCCCTCCCTCCTGTCGTCCCTCCACCCCTCCCTCATATCCTCCACACCCCTCCACTCGGGCAGTCGCCATTCAGCCGCCTGCCACCGCCAAGCCATCCAGCCACAATGGCGGTACTTGCGCCTTTACTTCCCTCTCAGATAGCCCGGTGAACATCGCATTGTTCTGTTCGGTGAGCGGGTCACCCGATATAAACGGAAGTACATCCACATGACGAGTAGCTATGTATATCGGTAGGATTAGGCAAAGCTATTCGGTCTCAAGTAAGTCTCCCTCGGCGAATAGCGTCACAAACACTGTACTACCGTAATATGTGCCACTCTTGTGGTGAGGTGGAGAGTGCGATGTAAGAGTATGGAATCGCGTGAAAGGTAGATTTATCGCAGCACAAGTATTCTACATCATGGCCGAGCTTTTATTTAAGCGCAGGATAGGAGATTATGGCTGAGATAAACCTGTCACAGCATTTGCATTTTCTCGCGGGACCCTAAGTCAGTTTTCCCCTGAGCAATTACAAATGGTTATTTTGCAAAAAAATGACCAGTGGCAGGGGGATAATGGATTTACCCCGGACCTGACATCGCAATGGGTACGAGTATTATCCTATCTCCGCCTGCCACAGTACCTTGTATTTCGCTGCATATCGCCCGGTTATCACCTTATAGTGATTCCTCGTTAATCATTCCGTTTGTTAAGTGGTCCAATGAGAAGCACAGTGCCAGCAAATATCAACTGAAGCCGCGGTCGGCCAACTTCCGGTATGTTGGTCTCCAGTATCCCGGCTAGCGAGGATCAAAAGAAAGTCCCTCTTCCCCTCGTTTGCCCCACCCAATCATTCTCTACGCTCACCTCCGAATTCCTAATCTAGACTGTCAAGGGCCGTATCACGGATGACAATGTGAAAAAGACATGGAAGGAGTGGTGACTGGGGTCTCGCCCGGTGTTTTCGCCAGGGGGGGGGGGGCGCCTTGTGAACTATCTCTCCGGGGAACACGTGGCTTTCACGTGGCTGTCACGTGATTGTCATGGCGGTTCACGGTTTTTATAATGGACGTGACCAGTCTCGAGAACCCCTGCGAGACTGAAGGATCCGTGTAGCTATGGAGAAGACTAAATGAGCATTTTGTTGGAGGGGGATCAGACGTGTTTGATACTGCGGCGGCTTTAACGGACGCGGCGGGCAATGTTACTGCCTGTAATCCGCCGATCCGCCGATTGTCAAGTCAAAATAGCGGTTTAAGTGGGCGTATGACGGGGAAAGGGGGAGGGGGCATACGGATGGAGCGGTGTTGGATGGCGATGGGGCGTAGGGGGGTTTCTGGCGAATGTTTGACGTTGAGGGTTAGTTGGTGCTGCGGTTATGGTAGGGCCCAGGGGCGGAGGATGTTACCGAAGGGTGGGCGAGCAGCTTGTACGATGGATGCCTCATGCCCATCCTCCTCTACCTACTAGGATTCCACGCCTCTCTCCCTTCCTCCCTCCACTCCCTTGCCTTCACTCGACCACTCGCCATTCAGCCGCCTGCCACCGCCGAGCCATCCAGCCACAATGGCGGTACTTACGTCTTTATTTCCCTATCAAATAGACCTGTGGACATTGTCCTTTTGGGTGAGCGAGTCCTCTGACATAAACATAGGTACATCCACATAATGTGCATTTATTTATAGCTTTAGGCTTACGCAAGACTATTAAGACCTAAGTAACTGTCCCTCTGGAAATATCGCCACAAACACTGTACTACCGTAACAGCCCCCCGCCCCCCCCCCCCAGTGGCCAAGTGGACGGCACGATGTTATTGAGTCTAGTGGAAAGTGCATTCATTGCAGCGAAAGTCTCCCATATCCCACTCACCCCTTTTACGTGAGGCCAGTATCTAAGAATGTGGGGTAAGATAAATGACGATCTCTGGAAAACCGGTCCAGCGCATTTTCAATTTCTCACGAACCTCAATTTTACACTCACTTATCTCTGACCGCTTCCGTTTTATTGTTTCTCACAGATGAAGGATTACCTCGGGGAGTTCTAATGACCAGTTTCCTCGTCGGCAGAGGAAAATGTCTGGCAGTCAGGCAGATAAAATGATGACCGATTGTAGTCCGTAATAGTTATGAAGGTTTAATTGCATTCATGCTTGTCAATGGATGCCATTGTATTAAATGGTAGGTATTAACCGTCTGTGGCTGCCAATGGAAGGCAATGGTGCCGGAAAGTATGGAGTAGCATCAACTGCTATTCATACTCATAGTGGTCAATGGCAACGAAGTTCAACTTAACATAGCAGGTAACTACCCACCGGCCTCTAGTACTTCAATTGCAGAGGAAGTTTATTCACCGTCGTTCCTTCATAAATCTGGCCAAATCCCACCAGACTTACTAATCCGCTGAACTTGCGCCACTATGCTAATTGAGGTTGCCCTATGCGCAATGGGTCTGCCAATAACCTTTCTGTGTTGACCAGAATCCCACGGAGCGTGCATACCAAGCACCCTAGTACCAGCCGCGTCCGAGGGCGGCGCTAGCTGTCCCACTGGGTTTAACAAAAAGACTCAAGCGATTCAGAGGCTTCAGAACCGCTGACTTGTGAAAATTGGTGAACCAGCCAACAGCTCCCCGTGGACTAGATAAGAGCCTGGGGGCAATAACAAATTTAAACACGATGTATTCCAAGTGAACACACCTTCCCACCGAGACCCATAGGGTTGCGACATCATAGTCGATTTCGCAAATAGCTGCCATCTGTCGAATTATACAAGACTGGCTCAAGTATTTCCCGAAATGAAAAGTTTCGCGTAAAAGGGCGTTGGAGGAGGCATGAAGCTTATAATCTAAAATACATTGGCGAAGTAACCTATATATATTGTTTTCGTTTGCTGGATAAAAAATGACAGCAGTATAAATAATATAGTCATGCAATGATGCCATCCTGACTCGACAGGAAGACCAGCACGATAACCGGAACACGTAAAACATGCAATGGCGCCTCAGGGAGGAATAATGTGAACTACCTTTTGCCAAGTCGTAGCTTATAGATTGTATAGATTATACATATAACCACGGCTAAAACACGTCTTTTCAATATTGATGAAGTGCGGTAGTAAAGTCATTGATGGCTAAGTTGGCAAGTTTAGGTTTGTTCCAACTTGCACGCAGGCGACCCACCATTAAAGCGCAAGGTCTTTGCCAGATACAAGTATTCTCCGGGGAAAAGAGAGCCAGTGGGAAGGGCCATGGGGGTCCGTGAAAGTAGGTGGGTGGTGGCGACAGCTTGGTGGGGACATAAAGAAAGCCATATAAAAAAGATATATCCAGCTACTGGGAAAATCACGGTACAATGCCATGACGGATGTTATTGGAGATGAGCAGAAGGAATATTATGAAGATTCAGATTACCCCGCCGAGAGCGATGACAGCTCTGTTGTGGCAACATGAATAACATTCTCATGGTGCCTTGGAGCGTTAGGAAAAGTTAACATAAACAGACCGCCAGCCAAACACATTCATTATTGGCTATCACGATGGACGGTGTAACGTCACTGGAAGGGCGAGGGCGCCGGGGAGGGGGAGGAGAGAGTGAGGAGGCATGGAGATGAGAGAAGGAGGGGCGGATCAATCATCCGCGATGTGAAGGCCTCTGTCACCCGGCTATTCAACCTCATCAGCTTTGACTTCACGGACTTAAACAGACAAAGCATGACTCTATTGTAAAGCGGTCGGAAACATACGGGCAAGACCAGCAGCAGTGACTAGTCAGAAGGCGTCTCTGCTGGAGAAGACAAGTATAACCAGAGCTATCGTCCAGGCCGCCATCTCAACGACATTATTTTTATGAGATTCCTTCCGCTTTCTTTCGTCGTGAAACAACAATCATGCAATGCCTTCAACTCTAAGAACGTACCAGCGATAAATACGTCAGACGAGATTAGACAAAAATATAATCGCTCGGCTCCCCTGCTCACCGACTCCACTCCCAATCAATCTCTGCATATCTCCACTTCCTGTTTACGGGCCTGTTACACCGTCGCTACGAATGTGGCTCACATGTGCTATAGCCGGGCGAGGGCGGTATACTGGCGGTATACTGGCGGTATACTGGGCATTTTTGTTATAAAACAAAGCGTTGATTTTCTACCGGAAGTGAGTGGACCTTCCATAATTGCTGTCGCTGCCGACGACAGAAAGAACTTCCGATTGTACCGGACACCAACCGCACCTGTCAGGTAAACCTGTCCCAGGGAGCGGAAACGGAAACTGCCGCCCGATGGGATGGATGGCTCCCATCGGGGTCGGCCTCCGTCCGTCAGCGTAGGAGGATGTATTTACGGCGCATGTTGTTTTATTTTAGTAATAATTATTCAATCATTTTTCGCTGCTTTTGTTCGCGGCGTCGTGTTAGCATACAGCATCTGTTTGTGGCTTCCATCTACGTTATACTTAATAAACTTCCTGTCATTGTGTTCGCCCTGATTTCTGATACATCTAACTTTTGATAATTTGTTGCCAGCTATCTGTTCTCGCAATGACAAGCCGCAATGACGCAATGACAAGTCCATATAATGTGGTAAACGGACAAAGACCCTGCCTGGATGGGGCAGTGGATACAAAAGAAACCACAATGTTGTTGCCACGTTATGTTAAATACCGTCAAAGAACTTGTATGAGAAAGAAGCGAAAGCGCGACGTAAAACGGTAACAAGACATGTGCGCGCGCCGCCTAGCGGGGTGGGTTAATCAGTGCTCAGTCAACTCGGTGCAGACGGCAAAATGGACGCAGGTTGTAGCCGCTGGTAGTCCGGTCGTGGCACAATTTGTGCGGCATCAAATTGCCACAATTATAAAGGAACAAGAGGAGATATTTCCTTCTTTCAATTCCCCAGGGACAAAGAGAGGTAAGTGTCTTTTCTATGAGGTTTCGGCGAACAATTGAGATTAGTCCATGACCATGTTTGTTTATGTTTTGACGGGCGAACTGTCATTGTCAACTGACTGTTTGACAGCTCAACCAGTGTCAACTGCGTGTGTGAAGATCTGTAAAGTAGGCATTGTTAGTCTGATCAGACTCATTGATGTGGAATGTAGCCAAAGATATTTCCATTAATGCTTAGAGTATCTTCGTTAAATGACTGTTCAACTGTGTCATCCCACTTTTAACACTCGTTTTCCATGGCTATGCCTATAGACTTTAGTGTGTGTGTGGGGGGGGGGGGGTACCAGATCTACTTAGGCCTAGTAAATTTGATTTAAGGACTTCCATATTCTTGTAGCTGTGTGTGATTTACGGATTCTTACAAATATTCCTCCAATTTTCCTTCCAGCCAAGTGCGTTAGATTTTCATAAAGTAAAGATGAACTGTCCTCAAATTTTAGGTAGATCTAGGACTAGATTTAAGGTTACATCCAAAATCTCTGCAATGTCAGGCTATTTAATATTGCATGTAGCTTACGATATGTAAATCTGTAACATTAATGGAATTTGAGAGCTGCGATTTATAGTTTGTTGGTCATTTTTTAATACAGCAAACAATTGTATAATAACCTTTTGCCGCGTAAACATATCTGTGAGCGATTCCCGGTAAGAGGATCAATGTATAGATTAAATTGATTTTCTTGCATGCAGTCGATATTACAATTATTTCCTTAACGTGAGTTACGTTTTATCTTTCACAGTTGAGACAAGCATCGAGTAATAAAATACGTTAAAAAATATCGAATGTGTCTGACTTGTGTTGTCGAGGTATGTATATATATAGACCAGATATGTAGTAATACAGAAACATCCCTGCTACCCCCGCACACTTCAGCGCAGGAGTAAAGTATATGCGGAAATCCTGGGCGATGTAGTAGCAGATTTGGAGGTTAACTTGTAACGCACAAGAAATAAATAAAGAAATAAAATAAAATAAAAACTCCCTTTGTATCCTACCCCCCCCCCCACCCCTCCCCTACGCCCCTACCCCCCTCCTCCCACGCCCTCTAGGGGTTGGGTGATGTCAAACAAGCGAACCTGTAAACTAAAATAACCCAGAAGCCAAAAAATCGGTAGAAAAATTGCTCTAAAATATTGCTCTAAAAACTTCCTCAGCATGCCGACCCCCCCTCCCCCTAAGGCCCTACCCCCCCCCCCTCTCCGCAGCTAACCGCCCCCATCCTACGCCTCTTAGCGGTCGGGTGTTGTCAATGAAGCAAACCTTTTCACTCCAAAACCAATATTAAGTACAAGAAATCTTTTTAATTTTTTTTATTAAAATAAAAAAAAATCCCTCTGTATCCTACCCCCCCCCCCCCCCACCCCACCCCTACCCCACTCCTCCCACGCCCCCTAGGGAGTGGGTAATGTCAAACAAACGAACCTGTAGACTAATCTGACCCACAAGCCAAAAATATCGGTAAAAAAATTGCTCTAAAAAATGTGAAAAAAAAATCCTCAGCATGCCGATCCCCCCCCCGTTAGACCCTACCCCCCTCCCCCCCCCCACCCTCCGTGGCTAACCGCCCCCTTCCCACGCCTCTTAGCGGTCGGGTGGTGTCAATGCAGCAAACATTTTCACTCAAAAAACAATTAAGTACAAGAAATCGTAAAAAAAAAATATTATTAAAATAAAATAAAAAAATCCCTCTGTATCCTAACCCCCCGCACCCCGCCCCTACGCACCTACCCCCCTCCTTCCACGCCCCCTACGGGGTGGGTGATGTCAAACCAGCGAACCTGTAGACTAAAATGACCCAGAAGCCAAAAAAATCGGTAAAAAAATTGCTCCAAACAATTCCTCAGAATGCCGACGCTAAACAATAACCCTCAGCGCTTGGCGGCGCCACCACGATCCTGTTACCGGGTTATAGATACGGCTTTCGCTTCTTGTTCTTTAAATTCTTTGATACCGTAAGCAGTGTTTGTATATTGCCTTGAATGTTTAACCTATTTACATCCAGATAATATACTCATTTTACTTCAGGGGTATTGGGTAGACAGGGTTGTTTATGTCGCACGTGGAAGAGGCTGTGATACATGTGGTCTCATGGATGTCAACATTGCGCTTACGTAAGGGTTCCCCTCGTGTATGCGACTGTGTGCCTGCTGATCACGTGTACATACATAACGCAGGCAATGCAATAGCTCATCCCTTTTTTTTAATTATGAAGGGAGGTGAGCATGCACATGTTGTATACGTTTTTGCAAACCTGTATAAAGAAATAAACCTTATGCAAAAAATAACTTGCAAACTATTCTGTTCCAGATGCCAATCCATGGCCTGGGTCCGAGGCGCGAGGGGAGGGGATGGGAGAGAATACGAGGAAGCAGAGGTGTGAGGGGAGGAGGAGCCTCAATATAGTCCCGGCCTGCCCCACAAAGGGCTCAGCCAAAAGGATCCCTCAGTCTCGCGGGGTTTCTCGTGACTGCCAACGATCGCCTCCGACCATTATGAAGACGTGAAAGCTACGTGAAAGCCATCTGACAGCCTCGTGCTCCTCGGAGAGATCGTACACAATGTGGTGAATAATGTGGTGAGTTCCCACTCCCCACTCTCTCCTTGTCTTTGTCCCACTGTCATCCGTGATACGGCCCTTGACAGTCTAAAGTAGGGATTCAGAGGTGAGCGATTGATTGGGTGGGAGAGAAGCGAGGGAAGAGGGACTTTCTTTCGATCTTTGCAAGCCGGATACTGGAGACCAACATACCGGAAGTTGGCTGACCAATGCTTCATTGTGGTGCTCCTGATTGGACCACTTAACAGAGTGGCAAGGACTGATCAACGATGCAAGTAAGATGATAACCGGAGGATTGCAAGAAAACATACTGTGAAGATAGTGAGATCGAAATTGTGCTTGTGAGTAGGTTGTGTTTCGTGATGATGACCATCAATATCGCGGCCATTTTGGATCTTGGAGGCAGCAATATGTGTTGTGTACATATGTCCTCGGGTTCTGATGGACCGTTTGGGATAAATTGTGGTGACTCTTTCTAGAGGACCATGGATTATGTGTGAATGAAAAAAACAGTTCGCAAGTTTGTGTCGCCTGGTGTTATTCCAATCCAAAAGTCTAAGCAGAACTTGCACACGTCATACAGCCAGCCAGCCAGCCAGCCAGCCAGCCCGCCAGGCAGCCAGCCACAGCCAGCCAGCCAGCCAGCCAGCCAGCCAGTCAGTCAGGTCAGTAACCGCTCGCAGAGACACCAAAGAAAACTGTCAGTCACAGTAGAACCCTATTCGCACTATTCCCCGGGCACGTTACAAACCTCCGGACCGACAGTGTCGTTGTGTCTGCCCCCCCCCACGCCCTCCCATCCCGACCCCCGCCCTCCGCCCCCCCCCCCAACACACATTTCTGCCTCCCAGTAACCAAGGCAACTCGTAATTTCCCGGGCTATGGTTTAACGGTCTGACCTCCGTTGAGGGCGTGGCAATATTACCTGGCTGACGGGCTGCTAACAATGCCGTAATCGCTACCTCGTTGCCAGGACAAAAACCAGCCAACTGCACGAACCAAACCCCAGACACATGGAAGTTGATCTGTGGGTTCAGCGTATAATGTTAAATCCATAGACTTAGTCCCCTCTGTTTTAACGTCACCGATGCGTATAAAGCTCCGCGTTGAGCGTCACCATTGACGTCATTACGTTAGTTTTTCCCATCGAGTATTTTTTAATGAAATGGATACGTGCGTTATTTACCCGTTTTCTTGTATTTATGGAAAAACTGCATTGTTCTTTGACACTGCAGCTGTGCTCAACATCTGAGCTAGCAATCTGTTCAAACAGGCATTGATCAACATATGGCGTTGTCAAACTGGATTGTCTAGCAGGCCTACGATTTCTCCTGTAAGGTGGGCACCCGACGCCGTTAAGACGTCTCATATTGGTCCGTCGGTCGAAGACCGCCTGAAGATTAAGTCAAAACCAAATTAGCTTTGTCGCAATGTGGTCCTAATTCAGTCGTCCCACGTACGTCTTCACTTGGTCGACCTTGAGTTAAGGACATAAGCTTATACTTGATTTTATCCAGCTTATTCCTTCTTCATGTGTACTCATTTTGTCTATTTGTCGATTATGGCCATGAAATATTATATTGCAACCAACTGCCATGGGTAAGCGGCGCATGTATTCAAATGCGAGCGTGTGTTTTGGCGGGCTATGAATTCCGTTGAGCATAGACTGGTTCCAACTCAGTAAGAGCGGAGTACCAGCTTACGCGGAGTAATATATTTCCAATAGCAGAATAAAAACATTTTGCAGTTATCATTCATTCAATTCAAAGAGAATCTAATACACGAAAACACTTTTGCCAAACTGGTAACTGGATCGAACCGACATCTAAGGACTCAATATGAAGGTGATCGCGACCTATTTATACGCGTAAAGTTACAACAGTTGCAAACGGCAGGTGCACGTGCAGATCGACGAGGCACAGACCTGTACCGGACTGGCGACAAATCTCGTGTCGTTCGGACGGCAGAGAAGGTCAGTATTTGTTTTATACAGATAAACACATACATATCAACTTCGGGGCTTAATGCAGATCTACGTCGAGGGGCCTGACGTGATATCAGAAGGGCCCCAGAGGGGCTTTTTCGACACGGCGACACGGCGATTTTTAAAATCGACAACGCGACATTGGGGTTGTCTCAGAATCGACATGCGACATAAGACTTAGCGACACGCGACATGGAACTTTTCTTAAAATCGACACGCGACATGGACCTTTTCTTAAAATCGACACGCGACATGGCTATCCCCCCCCCCCCTCAGGGGCCCTATCAGAGGCATTAGCCGTTGGATCTCGGTTTCAGCCTTCTTGCAGCAATGGTGTGAAAAACACATCGGCTAATTGCTGTCTAGACCTAGCGAAATGTCATGTCAAAAGCTCTCACAAGTAACGTATTATTATCACTGGTTTTTAATTTGTAATTGATGTTGAAAGAGAAGCAGTTTTGTTTACTGTCTGATCTAACATGGAATAATTGACCCCCACCTTCTTACGTTACGTTTAGAAATAGGGACCCACTGCAAAATAATAACAGGTGGACGTTATCTGGACAACCTATGCAAAGTGTCTCGTTTTCTTTATTTATTATAATGACGCCAAAGGCATGGACTGCCACACAGAAGCGCAGCGCAGGCCAAGCGGCGAAGGTAAAATTGGCTCCCAACAGTCTCTGGGTTTTTCCTGGGCTTTATACTGTGCTATCAAGTTTTGCTTATAGAAGAGTTTGCTTTGGCATGTCGTTGTTGCAGACATCTAATTACCGACTTGTCACAAATATCTTATGTGTATGGAATAAAAATAAGCCGCCAACCTGGCCTCCAACGCTGATATACCGATTCATATAATAACCAAGTGTATATCCTCTTTGTATAAGTGTAAATTACAGAATTTCCCCTCTAGTCTGTAGCTCACATTAAAATCTAGAACTGACCGCCAGCCACGATTTCACAGCTTAACCAGACGGCAGCCGTTTTTGGACGTGTGCCCGCGATAGGCCAATCAGGGGGCAATACTCCCACCCAATAATTATATTCAAACGGGAAGTGACGCCGACGGTGACAACAAAACAACAGAGCGTGATCACCGTAAATATAAATAATTGTGATACTAACTCCAACCCTGGGTGTTTAAGGGGGACAACCATTGTTAGGCATATATCAATATGTTTGGATGCTATTTTTATAGTGCACGGCTTGGAACTGCCGCAATTCATTCGCAAATCGCGGCCCTGATCTCTCGAGTCATGCGTTTCCCCTGAAAGCTACCTCCACTGCGAAGAGTTAACCTCCAGTTATAGCGCCAGACGGCGCCACATAAAGGGACATTGATGGAGGCGGATTGTCTCAATGTTTTTCCCTTTACTAGTCGGCCGACACGAAGGGTATATACTCGCCAATATTTTTTTAATATGTCATAACGGTACAGATCGCGAATATGTTACGTTGAACACCCGTTTTAATACGTATTATTGTATATTATATCAGTATAATAGTTACTTTTTGTTGATTTTCATTACATCGAGAGCCAGAGCCAGAAGTTGACCGTGGGTAGCAGAACATTGTTGCGTCACTCCAGAGAAAACCAATATTACTGTATGTGAATATAACCACAAAGATTGACTTGCGTCAAGACTCGCTTGGGGCCTCCCGTTGGCATGCAATATACTGTTTATGGCGGCTCCAGCACGAATTTCATCAAATCCCCTCTCCTCAGCCCACCCCCACCTCCACCCACTAGTGTGGTTGTAATTGCGGCTTTCAGCTCTTACTCCCGGTGACGAAATCCCTCCCCTCCAGTAGTTCGGATCAAATCTGTTCCACTGCAAAACCGTTCCTGTAACAAGCCATGAGAAGGTATTTTCGCAAACAGCTATGTTTTGCAAGAGCCCCTGCACGGCATTTACCTTTAAAAAGTACCTTTTTTGCTTCACGGGTCTCTCAGCAGGTGTTCCTCACAAATAGCATTAAAGCTTGAAAGCAGTTGTCGCGTATATCCAGCGTATATGGCTTCCTGGCACAGCGTTGCATGTCGACAACAGATAACTCAGCGGCAAGCCAGCGCCCAAAACATTCGAATTGCAAGGGGTGAGCTGGGGCAGCAAACCAAAGGACCCTTCTTTCACACTTGGACCCGCGCTTGAATGGATGCGACGAAAAGGGATTTGAAACAACTCGCCAAGAAGTGCGGCAGGTGTAGAAAACAGCAGTTTTTCAGAACAAGAGCCACACAAAAAGATGCCCGCCTCTTAGTTCGACCAAACACCGTCAGTAGGCCCTTTGAGAAGGGCTTCTTGCCCTTCTGTCTCCGTGGCACGGGTTAAAAAAGGACGAGTGGGCAGAAAGGAGTGACAAATGAATGTCGGCCTCTGTGTTTTTATGGGTTCACGCCCATAGCACGTGACACACAGGTAGTTAGGCTGTGTGGCCGTCGTCTCACAGGGGGTTTCGACTATTAGTATATGTACATATGGTTATATCATGTATAGCCGATGACTTTCACAAATCATCGCTATAATATTGGTAGGCATAACGAACATACTAAATCGTTGTCATGGCATTGTTCACAAAAAATAGACTCCCGAGCGTATGTCTTAGCAAACATCAGGCTTACATCACACTGGACGTAGCTGGGTGACAACCGTTAAAATTTGATCAATATCGTGCTAATATTTGCATATTTTGGAACTATTTTAATTTATTCTAATGTATAAAAATAAAGAGTTCATCTATTGGCGATAATTAGTGTTAACTATTATAGCATATCAACTACAGTTTACATCTTTCTAACGTATCAGAATCTATCTGTTCTGGTTCATTTGAATGCAGCCTTCAATAACATTTATGTAATCATTTGTGTTGTACAACGCGTTATTTAAACCTACTTATCAACCAATGTAATAATACTTGACATACGTGACATTAAAATAATTGTATTCCCTGAATAAATAGCAATTTTTTGCATTCCTATTTATTCAATCGCTTTCCGCTAGTTAGGGGCATTTAAAATTTACATGATTTCTTTTAAGTTGCGCAAGTCAAGCATCACACCAGAAACTCATTTATGATGCAGATCACTCTCCTCGTCAATCTCATTGTGTCCGACAAAATTCCAACAACAAGCACCCTGTTCGACAAATTTAAATGATGTTATTTCTGCCAGCCCGAAAAGCGTTTTGCGGGCTTCCCGTTTATGCAACCACGCTTACATCCATGGAAAATGGCGCCTGGGAAACAGCAAAGGCCACAACGTGGGGCCTGAAGAGGACACCCGTTCAAATAAGCCATGCACGTACACACTATTCCCAAGCCGTGAAAAACGATTCCCGTCAATTTTCCAGTTGAGAATTCTGGGTCCTGTACTGCCTATATTCCACCAATTTAAATGTGGGGCACGTGCTATTGGCAATCAACACTGGCACATGTCGTCAGTACGAGTCGAGGACAGACAGATAAGGCCTACATAACCAAGTCTATATCCGGCATGGCCTTTCGGCAATGTGCTGGTCGAACAATTTAGTCCCTGTCCACGCCTTAACTTGGGTCTGACGGATTGAGGTTGCGTCAGACCATTCTTTCTGAACGTGCATACGGGGTTGGCTATGGCTACACCACAAGTTGTTTTTTTTCTTTCTCTATTTGTAATTGCCTATTTGTAAAGTTTTGTTCTGACCACGTTTTTCCGTAATTACGTGTTCGTAATATACTGTACCCTTAATTACAGATATGTGTGGCAATTACTAGACCACTCTTTCAGTGATTATCTCAATCGCAATTTGTGCCGACTAATTGTTCCATTTGTACGCTTTCGGCCGACCATTATTTCTGTAATTCCTTATTTACTTGGCTTGGTTGTCAGTGATTGTCTACATAGCAATTCCGAAAACTATTACTGTAATTGCCTATTGCGACCTGTTTTGCATGGGTTTTGTCTTTGCGGTAATTCATTACTGACAACGCCTTGGCCGAACGCATGCGTACGTGATTGGCTGTTAGCATCAGTGCTACCTGGTTACCCCGTCATGGTAACTGGTCGGACAAATCTTCAAGTGTCTATAAGAATGTCAGGGTAAATGGAGACGAACCAACTTAATTGTATCCCATGATATGCAATAATTCATTGGAAACGCGATAATCTTGCCGCTGTCTACCACGGAAAGGAACCTTCCTCATGGAGAGTGTCTCTAGGACGTTTTTAAACGATAAATTACGACACCTTCCCCGGTAGAGCAATACCTCTCCTTATTTCTACAGTCAGTGACCCACTGCTGTTCGCTCTCCATTGAGCGATGGCCGTGACATCATCATAACGTTATTATTAGTTTTGGGATCTCCGAGTAGAGGGAGACACTCCGTTGAGACTATGGTCCCTCTGCCCCATGTAACACTAGATAAAATTTAACCACCAACATTGGCCGAAAATTGCGAGTGGTTGCAACGACAAAAATACCTCTAGCGTGGCAGGGTGTGTATTCTATGATATGAAATAGAACATTGTTCTATTAAGTTGAAGCCATATATTAGATGTGGCATATAAAACAGTTGTAATTGTCATGAAAAACATGCTAAGCATCATAAGTCTAATTCCTTTCTTTCTTTTATTAATTTGAGGAGATTTTAATTTTTCTAATCATATTGAGGAATAACCGTGGTGACAGGCGTCAAAGCGTATAATTAAAATGTTGTCCCTTTTATTGGTCGTTCTTCCATTTGTTACAGCCGACACCATGGTCTCAACATATCCCGCGTATCACTCCCGCTTACCATTTTCTATGATTGTCATTTTCATGGGCTTAAACATGGGAGATGGACCCTTTTATTGCCTTGTTTGACACCAAGTCTCTTTGAAGATTGCGGCATTCCAAAAGGAAAAATCTTTTTAAATTCTTACAACTTAAGACTTCATTGAAACAACTTTTCGGAAACCGTCCGTTTCCCTGACCCAAAAGCGTTATGTTCAACGTTAAAATTTACCGTTTTGCTCGACCTAAAGATTTGCCGTTATGCACGACCTAAAGATTTACCGTTATGTTCAACCTATACATTTACCGTTATGTTCAACCTTAAAATTTATCGTTATGCGGGTCAGAGGTTATGTCAGTAACGAGCGCCCTCTGTCGTCGGGAGAGTGACCTTATATCTGATTCTGAAGGCACACTGGGTCCACAGCGGGAAGTGCTCTACAGATAAGGTGTAGCTCATATTGTCTGGCGGGAGCAGAGAGGGCGTCGGAGGGCCCTTGGGTGTGAACTGGGTGGAGGGAGGATGCGGTGTGACGTTGGTAATTGGGACGGCGGTGAATGGATGGTGGGGTGGGTTGTAGGGGACGGTGGATGGGGGGGCGTGGCTATGTCCTCAGGGACTTCAGGACTATCCCCGCCCTGACCAGTCGCTTCGCTTCCTCGGTCCCACATACTCATCAAGCGCTTCCTACTTCCAACCACCCCGCCACGACCCCTCCCTCCTCTGTCTCCTCTGCCCCCCCCCCCCCACTTCCAGCCCGGCCCCGCCCTCCTCTTGCTCCCTTCGCCCCCCGCCCCGCCCTCCTCTGCCTTTCCTCTCCCCCGCCCATCGCCCCCGCCCCGCTCTCCTCTGCCACCCCTCCCACGCCGCCTCCCGATACCTGCCCGTCAACTCTGATTGCATCTAGCGGGGCGGGGACAAGTCCCCAAGGCATAAAACGTCGCATCCCCATTAGGGAAAGCTCTTATAAGTGAGGTGGTCCTCAAGTCTGGGTGCACTTATCAGGAGTCGCAGGCTATATACTCGGATAGCCCAACCCCCAGCCCCATCAGCCACCCAGCTGGACAGTCCACCAAGGTGCTTGTGACAGGGGGAATCTACACGCGGGCGTCTTCACTTCACTTCAATTCAGTTCAGCATTGTTTCGAATTTGGTGGAAAGACGGCCGTTTGCCTGGGATTAATTACAGGCTGAGTAAATATTTTCAACCCACATCTGTGTGAACACATTTGTCGGTCTGGCGGTGCGACAAGGGTGCCGGTCGATATATAACCCCCCGCCCCTCCCCTCCCTCTTCCATGCGCACCTCTTTTGCGTTTTTCCCCGGCCTGATGGTGTGATAAACGAGACCGCTAACTCCCTATCCATCCCAACCCTCTCAGTCCTTCTTTAATCATGCAGCTGCAGGCCAGGTCATTATATGGAAATTTTTGCCTGTCGACGGCTCCCATTAGTGCTTAACTATATTTATGTGGTTCGTATTTTAGTGACTCATGGGTCGGCCAAAACCACACAATTGTAACCCCCCCCCCACCCCCCCTCCTCTACCTCCACCTTCTACTCCGTTTATAAAATTGTTCGTCGCACTTTTTGAACCAGCCTTCGTTTTCAAGCCAATTTTAAAGGTAGATAGAGTGGCTCAGTCGGGGTTTTATTTGGACAAAAATAACCACCGCACATATGTGGAGGTGTACTTCTAAGCAAGATTATTCAGAAAGAAAATACTGCTAGTCGATGCTCGGTCATATTTCTGATGAATTGTAACGTTATTTTCCAGCTCATATTGAAAAAATACGCGTGTCTGGTGTGTGACATAACTTGTATTGCAATTTTTTGGGACAAATATCTCAATTTTTACTTTGATCTCTTATATTTTTACGGCGGCTAATAAGCAGGTTTGTTAAAATCAGTTAATGCAAATGAATTATTAAATCATCGTTTATGTAAGAGCCACGAAATGAAGTAATTAATCGCTATCGAGGGGTTTATACATCTTATATATATTATAAATATATATATGTATATTGAGTTATCTTACATGATTGTACATAACCCAGTAGTAAACAGTATCGGCAAGAAACACTCACTGACACAGAAGCAAAGAAACCGGACGAGAGAACCAGCAGCACATCCTGCTTGAGTCATAAAAATCTAACTTCATGTTCATAAGTTCATGTTCATCTCCTACATTTGATAAGTTCTTGTAATGGCAACAAACAACACTCAAACGCTAGAGAATTTGGGTTCTTATATTTGTAATATATTAAGACTGAGAAGTAATTTCACCTGTATGTGTACTCTGTTGTATGTGTACTCTGTTGTATGTGTACTCTGTTGCTTTCTTTGTACAATGGCCCCGCGACCCCTGTACTACAATGGAAATAAATTTATTACAAGTCAAATTGCTAATTCGACCGATCATAATTGATAAGAATTAGGTCCTTTGGCTTATTACGCAAAAGGTTACGGCATTTCAAAAGTTCGGCATATGTTTCAATATTTGTGTTTTAGTCAAACTGGTGACTCCGAGGCCCAGAAACATCTCGCCTGCAGCATACTTGACAAATCCCAAACATTAATCAATAAATACTGACCGTATGGTTTTTTCCGTCGCGGCTGATCAAACACGCAATTGTGAGGTTTATTATCCCAACATGATGCTTCATTAGATGTTGTTACCTTCCTATATTACGTTTTTGGGGAATGCTTGCCAACTAAATGTTGAACTCAGGGTAAAGGAGGTGTACATATTTCCTTAGCGCTCCATAGGTTTCATGAATACGGGACACAGATTGTTAGATCCGTTTGCGTAAACGTTGTGACATTTCAATGATGTGACAAAACATATTAACTAAGGCAAATTTAAGGTTTGGCGATTTAGTTCTTTATATGGGAGGAGCATATGCAGAGAGTGGCGTCCCTGTTTGTGGAAGGCACTCGATTTGATTCGAATTACTGTTATCGATAATTAGAATTACACATATCTTTAATTGAAGTAAAGATAATAGTAATTAATTTAGAGATATATCTAATTCGAATTTCAGCTCTCTTTAATTTACTTGAAGATATCTTAAGATGAATTACTGTTATCGTTATTCAAATTCAGATAACAGTCATGCAAACAAAGATATCTCTAAATGAATCATATATATGTCTTAATCGAATCAAAGATAACAGCAATTGAAGCGGTCGAAGTGAGGAGTCGAAGCAGGGAGTTCAGGTGAAATACTTAATTCCTGGTTTTTAATGAGATATTACTAATTTTTATATTTATCCCATTTAATTACAGCTATGTATCATTGAATTACAGATAAATGGATTAAAGATGACCAGTAATTAATTTAAATATATCTCAAAATGAATGACTGATATCCCATGTGCAAATACTGCATTAAACTCCACTTTGGCTTGCCATATCTTTAAAGTGCGATTGTTCGGAAGCATAGAAGACGACACCCCGCTATACCCGCTAATACATATGCCCATCCTCCTGTTCGCTGTTCCGGAACAAATCGGTGTCCATCGAGAACACACGTCCTACCGTGTGCCATCCACACCCCGTCTCGACTGCCTGTGTATGCTACTTACATCTCTAAATAATAATATTCTCCTCCGTTGAAAAATCTTTAGACACTTTTTTTAAGTAATTGCTGCTTTCAGCTCGGAATTTTATTCCCAGTTAAGAATTCCCTTCACTCCAGCGGATCTGATCAATATCTGTTCCACTGCAAACATGTTCCTGTGGCATGCCATGAGAGGGTATTTTTGCAAAAAGAATTGTTTTGTAGGAGCCCTCGCACGGCATACCTGTTCTTACTTTAGGGGTCTCTCAGCAGGTGTTCCTCACAAATAGCATTAAAGCTTGAAAGCAGCCGCCGCGTATATCCAGCGTACATGGCTTCCTGGCACAAAGTTGCATGTCGACAACAGATAACTCAGCGGCGAGCCGGCGGCGGGGGAACCCTCCAACCCAGGGCACATGTTCAATTATGCCGCACAGTTTAACCATACAAAAAAGTATCGTGAACAAACCACCGCTGCGCGGCGCCACCGCCCAAAACCTTCTCATTGCAAGGGGTGAGCTAAGGCAGCAAACCAAAGGACCCTTCTTTCACACTTGGACCCGCGCTTGAATGGATGCGACGACCAGGGATTTGGAACAACTCGCCAAGAAGTGCGGCAGGTGCAGAAAACAGCAGTTTTCTATCACGAGAGCCACACAAAAAGCTGCTCTCCTCTCAATCCGACCAAACACTTCTCTATCCGTGGCAGGGGTTAAAAAAGGACGAGTGGGCAGAAAGGAGTGACAAATGAATGTCGGCCTCTGTGTTTTTATGGGTTCACGCCCATAGCACGTGACACACAGGTAGTTGGGCTGTGTGGCCGTCGTCTCACAGGGGGTTTCGACTATTAGTATATGTACATATGGTTGTATCATGTATAGCCGATGACTTTCACAAATAATCGCTATAAGATCGGTAGGCATAACGAACATACTAATTCTTTGTCATGGCATTGTTCACAAAAAATAGACTCCCGAGCATATGTCTTAGCAGACATCATGCGCACATCACACTGGACGTAGCTGGGTGACAACCGTTAACATTTGATCAATATCGTGCTATTTTTGCATACTTTGGTACCATTTTAATTTATTTTAATGTTTCAAAATAAAGAGTTCATCTATTGGCGATAATTAGTGTTAACTATTATAGCATATCAATTACAGTTTACA
The DNA here is from genome assembly GCA_964019135.1 of Arenicola marina. Lineage (NCBI taxonomy): Eukaryota > Metazoa > Annelida > Polychaeta > Arenicolidae > Arenicola > Arenicola marina. The sequence continues at coordinate 20,699,232 of OZ025259.1, read as the reverse complement.
TCATTCTAACGTATCAGAATCTATCTGTTCTGGAAGCATTTGAATGCAGCCTTTAATAACATTTATGCAATCATTTATTTTGTGCAACGTGTTATTTAAACCTATTTATCAACCAATATAATAATACTTGACATGCGTGACATTAAAATAATTGGATTCCCAGAATTAATAGCAATTTTTGCATTCATATTTTTTCAATCGCTTTCGGCTAATTAGGGGCATTACGAATTTACATGATTTCTTTTAAGTTGCACAAATCAAGCATCACACCAGAAACACATTTATGATGCAGATCACTCTCCTCGTCAATCTCATTGTGTCTGACAAATTTGCAACAAGAAGCACCCGTTCGACAAATTTAAATGTGGTTAGTTCTGCCAGTCCTAAAAGTGTTTTGCACGTTTCCCGTTTGGGCAACCACGCTTACATCCATGAAAAATGGCAAAGGCCACAATGTGGGGCGTGAAGAGGACACCCGTTCAAATAAGCCATGCAAGTACACACTATTCCCAAGCCGTGAAAAACGGTTCCCGTCAATTTTCCGGTTGAGAATTCTGGCTCTTGGACTGCCTATATTCCACCAATTTAAATGTGGAGCACGTGCTATTGGCAATCAGCACTGGCACCAGTCGTCGGTACGAATCGAGGAGAGAGAGATAAGGCTTGCATAACCAAGTCTATATCCGGCATGGCCTTTTGGTAGGTGTTGGGCGGACAATTTACTCCCTGCTGTCGACACCTTAACTTCGGTCCGACCACTTTTTCTGTAATTGCCCATTTGTAAGATTTCGCCCGACCACTCTTTCTGAAATTGTGTATTTGTGACGCTTCGTCCTATCAATCTTTCTGTGCTTGGTTATGGCTACACTTCTGTTACCTATGGGCTAAATAGCACTTGGGTTTTGTTCTGACCATTCTTCCAGTAGTTGTCAATTTGTGAGTTTTTATCCGACCACTCGTTTGTTTATTGCTTATTTGTAAATTTTCGTCAGACGACTCTGTCTATAATAACCTATTTGTAAGGTTATCTCTCCATTCTTTCTTTATTTGCCTATTTGTAAGGTTTTATTTATCTGACTATTCTTTTCCTGTAATTGCCTGTTTGCAAGATTTCGTTGGACCACTCTTTCTTTAGTTGCATATATGTGTGGTTATTACCAGACCACTCTTCCAGTGATGACCTCAATCGTAATTTGTTCCGACAAATTGTTTAATTTCTAAGCTTTCGTAATTTGGTGACATTTCTGTAATTTCTTATTTGCTTGGCTATGGCTGGAATCAGTAATGGTCTAAATAACAATTCCGACGACTGTTACTGTAATTGCCTATTGCGATCTGTTTTGCATGGGTTTTGTCTTTGCGGTAATTCAATACTGACAACGCCTTGGCCGAACGCTTGTGTACGTGATTGGCTGGTAGCATCAGTGCTACCTGGTTACCCCGTCACGGTAACATTGCTCGGACAAATCTTCAAGTGACTATGAGAATGTCAGGGTTAATGGATGCAAACCTATATAATTTTATCCAATGATATGAGATACTTCATTGGGAATGCGATAATCTTGCCGCTTTCCAACAAGGAAAGGAACTTTCTCTAGGGAGATCGTCTCTGGGACGTCTTTAAATGATGAAATACGGCACCCTCCCCAGTGGAGCAATATTTCTCCATCTCTACAGTCAGCGACCCACCGCTGTCCGTCCGCTGTTGATCGATGGAATTGACGTCATCACAACGTTATTTTCAGTTTGGGATGTCCAGGCAGAGCGAGACACTCCGTTCACACTATGGTCCTTTTGTCTGACGTAACAATAGATCACGCCTTTATTGCGTACTTTTTCGCCAGGTCTTCTAAGATTGTGGCATATGAAACAGTTGTAATTTTGCACAAAAAACATCCCATGCTATGCATCATAACTATAACTTTTTTTTTCTGATTTGAATTTGAGATCAAGTCTTTCCAATTAGATTGTGAAATAATAGTAGTTAGAGCCTCCAACTAAAATATTGACCCTTTTATTGGTCGTTCTTCCATTTGTTACAGCCGACACCATTGTATCAATATAGCTCGCTTAAGACTCAGGCTTACCATTTTCTATAACACTCCATTTCATGGGTTCTAACATAAAAGATGGACCCTTTTATTGGCTTGTTTTCCACGAAGTCTGAAAAAAAAGTCCACGAAGAAATTTCATGGAAACCAATTCTCCGAAACCGTCCCTTTCCCTGGCCCCAAATCATTTTGTTGAACCTCAAGAGTTACCGTTCTGTTCAACCTAAAGATTTACCGTTATGTGGGTCAGGGATCAGCAACGAGCGCCCTCTGTCGTCGGGAGAGTGACCTTATATCTGATTCTGAAGGCACACCGAGTTCACAGCGGGAAGTGTTCTACAGATAAGGTGTTGCTCATATTGTCTGGCGGGAGCAGAGAGGGCGTCGGAGGGTCCCTCGGGTGTTAACTGGGGGGAGGGGGGTAGGGGTGCGGTGTGTGGCCGTGTCAGCAGAGGTGACGGGTGGCAGTTGGGACGATGGGGAATGGGTGGTGGGGTGGGTTGTAGGGGACGGTGGGTGGGGGGGGGGCGGTGGTGTCTATGTCCTCGGGGCTTCCGGACTATCCCCGCCATGACCAGTCGCTTCGGTCCCACACACTGATCAAGCGCTTCCTACTTCCACCCTCCCCCCCCCCTCCAGCCCTCCTCTGCCTCCCCTCCCCCCACTGTCCCAACCTTGCCCTCCTATGTCTCCCCTCGCCGCCCGCCCCCGCCCGCCCTTCTCTGTCTCCCCTTGGTCGCCTCTGTCTCCCCTCGCCCCCTGCCCCCGCCCCGCCCTCCTCTGCCGCCCCGCCCTCCTCTGCCGCCCCTCGCCCCCCGCCCATCCCTCCTCTGCCTTCCCTCGCCCCCGCCCACCGCCCCCGCCCCGCTCTCCTTTGCCACCCCTCGCCCCCTGCCCCGGCCCCGCCCTTCTCTGCCGCCCCTCGCCCTCTGGCCCCGCCCCGCCCTCCTCTGCCACCCCTCCCACGCCGCCTCCCAATACCTGCCGGTCGACTCTGATTGCATCTAGCGGGGCGGGGACGAGTCCCCAAGGCATAAAACGTCGCATCCTCATTAGGGAAAGCTCTTATAAGTGAGGTGGACCTCAAGTCTGGGTGCACTTATCAGGAGTCGCAGGCTATATACTCGAATAGCCCAACCCCCAGCCCCATCAGCCACCCAGCTGGACAGTCCACCAAGGTGCTTGTGACAGGGGGAATCTACACGCGGGCTTCTTCACTTCACTTCAATTCAGTTCAGCATTGTTTCGAATTTGGTGGCAAGACGGTCTTTTGCCTGGGATTAATTACAGGCTGAGTAAATATTTTCAACGACATCTGTGTGAACACATTTGTTGATTTATCGGTGCAACTAGGGTGTCGGTCACTATATAACCCCCCGCCCCGCCTCTCCCCCTTCCATCCGCACCTCTTTTGCGTTTTTCCCCGGCCTGATGGTGTGATAAACGAGACCGCTAACTCCCTATCCATCCCAACCCTCTCAGTCCTTCTTTAATCATGCAGCTGCAGGCCATGTCATTATATGGAAATCTTTGCCTGTCGACGGCTCCCATTAGTGCTTAACTATATTTATGTGGTTCGTATTTTAGTGACTCATGGGTCGGCCGAAACCACACAATTGTAATCCCCTTCCCTCCTTTACCACTACCTTCTACTCCGTTTATAAAATTGTTCGTCGCAATTTTTGAACCAGTCTTCATTTTCAAGCCGATTTTAAAGGTCTTCGGAGGTGTACTTCTAAACACCATTATTCAGATAGAAAATACTGTTATTCAACGCTCGCTCGTATTTCTGATGAATTGTAACGTTATTTTCCAGTTCATATTAACATAATTCGCGTGTCTTGTGTGTGAAATATCTTGTATTGCAATCATACTTTTGTCGAGACAAATCTCACAAATTGTACTTTGATCTATTTTATTTTAACAGCAGCTAATAAGCAGGTTTGTTTGATTTAAATGTTTGATCGAGGTCAAAAGCGTAAAGGGCTTTGAACTTTGACCCCGTGTTATTTTGAAATATTTTCTTTCGTTTAACCCTTCCATTGCCACCGTAAAACTTAATATTTTTCAAATTCTGCATCGAAAATACAAAATTCGACATAAACAACCATATAAAACCAATCATGATCCCAGCACCGTTGAGGTCAATCTTGAACTTGGCGGTTACTTGGAGCAGAGGTGATGTGAGGAACGATCTCCCCCTACTGGCAGAATGGATCTTACATAGGGAGGGGGTGGGTACCTTTCCGATCTCAAAACCTCAAACACAGCAACCTCAAAAACAGCAAAACGAAAATAGGTAACACTTGCGCGATACCTTTTACCCTTTTGTGAAGCACAAAATGGAAATAGGTAACACGCGCGATAGCTTGTACCCTTTTCACGAAAATGAATAACACTCGAGAGAATCTGTTTGAATTCCGGGCTATGGCCCCGGGCTCAGGCTCCGAGCTATGGTTCCGGGCTCTGGCTCCGGGCTCAGGCTTCGGGCTATGGCTCTTGGCACCGGGCTACGGCTCCCGGCTTTTGGCTATGGATCCGGTATCGGGGATTCCCGACACTAGACTATGGCTTCGAGCTACGGCTTCGGGCTATGGCTCCGGGCTCAGGCTTCGGGCAATGGCCCCGGGCCCAGGCTTCGAGCTAAGGTGCCGGGCTATGGCTTTGGGCGATGGCTTTGGGCGTCGGGATATGGCTCTCGACGCCGGGCTATGGCTCCGAGCTATGGCTCCGGGTGTCAGACTATGGCTCTGGTTTCCTGGCTATGGCTCTGGCGTCGGGCTATGGCTCCGTGCACCGTGCTGAAATCGAGAACGCGAGGGCCAGAATGCGAAGGCGAGAACGCGAGGGCCAGAATGCGAAGGCGAGAACGCGAGGGCCAGAATGCGAAGGCGAGAACGCGAGGGCCAGAATGCGAAGGCGAGAACGCGAGGGCCAGAATGCGAAGGCGAGAACGCGAGGGCCAGAATGCGAAGGCGAGAACGCGAGGGCCAGAATGCGAAGGCGAGAACGCGAGGGCCAGAATGCGAAGGCGAGAACGCGAGGGCCAGAATGCGAAGGCGAGAACGCGAGGGCCAGAATGCGAAGGCGAGAACGCGAGGGCCAGAATGCGAAGGCGAGAACGCGAGGGCCAGAATGCGAAGGCGAGAACGCGAGGGCCAGAATGCGAAGGCGAGAACGCGAGGGCCAGAATGGGAAGGCGAGAACACGAGGGCCAGAATGCGAAGGCGAGAACACGAGGGCCAGAATGCGAAGGCGAGAACACGAGGGCCAGAATGCGAAGGCGAGAACGCGAGGGCCAGAATGGGAAGGCGAGAACGCGAGGGCCAGAATGGGAAGGCGAGAACGCGAGGGCCAGAATGCGAAGGCGAGAACGCGAGGGCCAGAATGGGAAGGCGAGAACACGAGGGCCAGAATGCGAAGGCGAGAACACGAGGGCCAGAATGCGAAGGCGAGAACGCGAAGGCCAGAATGGGAAGGCGAGAACGCGAGGGCCAGAATGCGAAGGCGAGAACACGAGGGCCAGAATGCGAAGGCGAGAACGCGAGGGCCAGAATGGGAAGGCGAGAACGCGAGGGCCAGAATGCGAAGGCGAGAACGCGAGGGCCAGAATGGGAAGGCGAGAACGCGAGGGCCAGAATGGGAAGGCGAGAACACGACGGCCAGAATGGGAAGGCGAGAACGCGAGATTGTTCTTGTCTTCGCATTCTGGCATTCTCCTGATCTCGAGTTCTTGCGATCTCACCCTCGCGTTGTTGCGATCTCACCCTCGCGTTGTTGCGATCTCACCCTCGCGTTGTTGCGATCTTGCCCTAGAGATCTCACCCTCGCGATCTTGCTCTCACGTTCGTAATTTCAGCGGAGCGCACGGAGCCATAGTCCAGCGACCTGAGCCATAGCCCGCGCACAGAGCTATAGCCCGCGCACAGAGCTATAGCCCGCGCACAGAGCTATAGCCCGACGCCCAAAGTCATAGCCCGGAGCCATAGCCCGGCACCGAGAGCCATAGCCCAGAGCCATAGCCCGGAGCCTGAGCCCGGAGTCATAGCGCGGAGCTAGAAATAAATTCGCTCGAGCGTTACTCATTTTCGTTTTGAAGTTAAAGGAAAGGAAAAAACGGTGTCGCGCGAGTATTACCTATTTCCGTTTTGCACTTTACAAAAGGGTAAAAGGTATTGCACGAGTGTTATCTATTTTCGTTTTGCTCTTTTCAAAAAAGGCAAACGGTTTCTGATGACTTTTACTGTTTTTTTGCTTTTTCATGTTTCAAAACGGTAAATGGGAAAAGGAATTGCCGAAACCCTTATCTGCTTTACCTTCTGTGAAACAGAAAATTGAAAAAGGGAACATTCTGATTGTAAAATCTTCAGAAACAAAAGGAAAAACAAATAAATGGTATATCCCGGGATTTATATCATCATTAAGGCGGTGTTTTTCGCGCCCAGCTTTAAAATGTCCTAATCTCGAAGATTCCATATTGCTCTCCGTAATTCTTTGGGATTCGCGATTCAGAGGAGGTACCCCCACCCCCCCCCCCCCCCCCGACCCTCTACATAGACCAGTAGTAAACAGTATCAGCAAGAAGCACACACTGACACAGAAGCAAAGAAACCGGACGAGTGAACCAGCAACGCATCCTGCTTGAGTGATAATGATCTTAATTAGTAATCCGTCCCATAACTATTGATAAGAATCGAGTCTTATAGGATTATTGCGCAATAGGTTTAACGGCATTTCGAAGGTTTCGGCATATTATTTTTAATATTTATGTTTTTAGTCAAACTGGTAACTCATAGGCCCAGAAATATCTCGCCTCCAGAATACTGGGCGAATCGCAAACAACAATCACTGAATACTGGACTGTACCGTTTGTTCCCGTCGTGGCTGATCAGACACCTACGTTATGTCCGACAAACAAAGCAGCAAGGAGCGTGGAACGGCGTATTCACCTGCTTGTGGAATGCTCGCGAATCAAATGCTGCACTCGGCGTAAACAGGGTTTACCGGTTTACCTAGCGCTAAATAGTTCATAAAAACGGGCCACAGATTATCATATCCGTTTTCGCAAACCTTTTGATCGTATTTCAATGGTGTGGAGGGGGGGTGGGGAAGGAGAAAATGCAGAGGGTGGCGCCTCGGTTGTTGGAACAGCCAGTAGAACTGCTCCTGCGCAACGTCCTGCCTGACGACCCAGACGCCACATTTTCAGGGAGAAGGATGAAGAAAGATATGAGACACAAGTGCATTTTTTCTTATCATTTATGCATGCAGATGGTCCATATGTATGCGTCTTTAATGATTTAATGGAATAAAGACTGACGTTTTATCGAAACACATTCTTACTTGTTTATATTCAAAAGACATGCCTTAACTTCGAATTCTACAATAACGTGGCCCCAACACTTTAAGTTCATGGGGGCTACGTTAATGAGCTGACGTCACCACATGAGCAATTTGCAGGTTCGTTTGTCTGCCACTTTGTGTAATAGCCGCTTTAAAACCTTCGTACTTAGGGTTACTCATACAGCAATATTTTTGAGAAACTAAAAATTCGTATTAACTGGAAATGATTGCATATACATTTTTAGCATATACGTATATATATATATATTATGCAATAAATAATCAGACACATAAATTCAGTGAAATATACACCATTATTAACAAATTTCCTCTTAACGTGACTTTTTATTTCCATTTTAGGTCCATTTATGGTTTAATATACACCAAATCACTTTGGACACATACAAGTTAAAAATTGACTCAAGTCTAAAAAGCGCTAGTGGATATTGGTTTCATCACCACTTATTCTATGCAAATCTCATGGACGCCATTTTATTGGCAAGGTGCACCGGTCAGCGTCTGAGGCAGATTCCCAAGTTCAACGAGGTCGCCAGGCCATTGGACATTCCCATGGCTGACATAAATCTGCTGGGACAAGGCTATCTAGTGGCTTATTATGTCTAGACATAGATCTCCACCGCTGGGTTCTCATGTATTAAAGCCACTTGTTAATATCTGAATCTCTTTCCCTCTCCCTTTCCCTCTCCATACAGAGGCCAGTAGCTAATCCAGGCTAGATGTCGGGAAATAATGAAACCAACCCAACATTTCTCAAGTTGGGCGGTTGTTCTTTTGTCTGTTGTGTCGATGCTCAGGTGCTGTGTTTGTCATCATCAGTTCGACTTTCCTTCAATCATAGGAGTGTGTGTGGGTCTAAAACAATTTAAACGAGAGGTTCATGGAGTCATCTGCAGTAATCCTACATTTAAACCGCATTCTTTTGTACACCGGCTTTTGGAAGAAAGACGACTAGTGTTTAGTCTGAAATTCATTAAAAATGGATGACCTCTTCGCACTGCATTTATATCAATGACAGCCTCCTTCTCAATTCGATTCACGATTGCATCGATCGCTTTCCAGGAAATAAGAAGGTCCTATAAGAAGCCACGTCATATCTTTGTGTTTATAAGATAAAGATCCCATGTCCTTCTTGGCAAAGACTAGGGGGTTACCCCAGGGAAATGGCTCCGCTCTTCCCTTCCTTCTCCCATGATGACCGAAAAATGTCTACTGTTAGCATTGAGGTCGGTTAGATATTTCCATGGTTTATTATCGAAAGCGTTTGGAAGAATGCTTAGCTGTTAAAGCTTACCTCTTGTTGTAAAATAATTTGTATTCATACAGAAAATAGACATTTCAAATATATTGATTATTCACTATATGCCGAATATTCGCAAGTAAAAAGTAAAATATCAGTTCTATCATTTTCATTAGAAATTCAGGCATCACGGGACTTCTACAGCCCCCCCCCCCCACCCACCCCCAACCGCCCCCACCACATTTGTATAATGGTGGTAAAATGGTTGCAGCACATTGGGACTGTCCATTCAGATATTGGAACTAGCATGCAGTGCTAATTACAATGTGGTCAGTTCAGTTTACCTTCAGGGCATTTTAGCTTCAGGACTGGACCAATCCGTGACTACGCCACCACGAGCCACAACGCAACCATATATCATCCTATCCCAACCCATTGCCATAAAGTGCTGATTGATCAACCTTCTGCGCACACAGGGTCTGTGGTCGCACAAGTTAGGGCGATAATAATCAATTTCTTGGCCTCTGACATAGAAGCTTCGTCAGGGACCATCTTCCTTATTAATCCACACTTAAAGTACTTTTATGACGTCATCCTATTGTCTAAACTGCACATTAATTTTCAAGAATGTACTGTTTTAGCGAGCTGATAACTTGCAATTGACTCAAGGAGACCAAACTATTTTCCTGTTGAACAATCTTCCTTCTGTTACGAAATCGACAATCGCAGTCAATGCCAATCATGAGCAATAAGTGAGCAAGTCACAATCATAATGAATGATGAACTGGAAGCTTGGCGCCCGATGGAAAGCCCCAGCAAAAGCAGATACATATTTATCCTCAAAACAAGCGAGTATCACAAAATCCATTTTTAGAAACAAAATTGGATATTATATGTAATTTCCAAGGCGCCTTGATGCGAAACACGACTTCTTTTCTTGTTATATGTAGATGAACTAAACTGACTTGTGGCTGCAAGGTCCGACGTTCTTCCATGTCAGGGCGAAGCATTGTTTCAGCTTAGCTCACCTGTGACTTAAGCCTACCATTGCTACATTAATACATTTCGTTGGTTCTAAGATGGAAGATGGGCCGATTTCAGTCAGCTATCATTGGTTTTCCTTGGTTTCGGAAGCGAGATGCTATGTACATTTTAAAACAACTATCCAAGCTACGGGGAACAGGTGAGACTCACCGACCGTACTTTAAGTAAGAGAATACCGGTGTAACGGTTCATTCTTGAAAAGACATATACTGTTACACGGGCATTCTCCTTATCAGAATGGATTATATTAGTATATGGTAGGCGTGAATAAGACGTGAGCTGTGCTGAAACAATGATTCGCCTTTATATAGAAGGACCGGAAATAGTTGTTAATATCACCTCAGCAAACCTACCTACGTATATCTGGTAAGAAAAAATTGACAATATCTATGTATATATTGTTATATAGTGAGGTGCACTTGACAGTATATATTATTTATTTGATGAGATTGACAATATTTATAAATATAGTAACATGAAATTTACATTTCGTGAGCAGACGAAATTGACAACATATGTAGGTAGATATCTATATGAATTTGACAACCTTTTGGCATCTAGTCAGGGGAAATTGACGGTAAATATTGCAAATTTATCTGATGAGATGAATTGACATTAACTATAAGTAATTATTCGGTGATGTGAAATTTACAATATATGTATATATAGCTAGGTGAAATTGACGTATATATGATTAGGTGCAATGACAGTTATATTTGTATATAGCCTTGATGAGATGAAATATAATATTATATATATTTGTACACATCACATGTTGGCGTCCAGTGATGACATTACTCCGGTGTCATGGGAATCTGTAATCACTCCTCCCCAGCCTGTTGGGGGTAATAATCACCTCGCCGGCTGCCCTGTGGACCCTGTCGAGACCTCCCCCCCCCCCCCCTCCACTTCCCCTCCCCCCACCCCGGGTGACAGATCTGTCGGTCGGGGTGCCCTGCAGGTGACTCGCGCGTCACCTCGTCTGGCCTCCACCAGACCCCGGGGCAGACAGAGAGAGATGGGGGTGGGGGGTGGGGGGCTGCAGTCCTGGTGGGGGTCTGTAGGTGCCGGGTGACCAGACAGGTATCGGTTGATGTATAGCGGTTATTAGCCCAGGCGACAGGGCGGTGTTGAAGAGAGCCGTTAGCTGGGGACATAATGGCCTTCCCTCCCAGGTGGCCCATTACTCCACGTAAACGTGCCGTCGTCCGCTGGGTGTGGTGGCGACCAGGGTGGTGGCGACCAGGGTGGTGGCGACCCGGGGGGTGGGAGGGTTGGAGGGCGGGAGGGAGGGAGGAGGGGTGGTTGTGGGCCTTGGTTAGTGGCGACCCGGGGGTGGGAGGGTCGGAGGGCGGAAGGGAGGGAGGAGGGGTGGGAGGGAGGGCGGAGGGGTGGTTGTGGGCCCTGGTTAATGGCGACCCCCTGGGGTGGGAGGGAAGGAGGAGAGAGCATGGAGGTGGGGTGGTTGTGTGGGGGTGGGGTGGAACAAGGGAGAAAGGTGGGTTGGCGAACATGGGGGTAGGGGGGGGGGGGGGTGAAGGTGAGTTTATAGACCCAGATTTTAGACGTGTCCAAGAGGTGGCACCAGGGTGAGAGGGGAGAAGGTGGGTGATGTGGGCGAGAGTGAGGGAGCTAATAGGGAAGAGGGGGGGGGGCTTGGGGGTACGGGCAAACAGACCCACATCTTAGATATGTCCAAGGTCCAGAAGAGTGACAGGGGAGAGCATGAGTAGGGTGCCGACGGGGGGGGGGAGGGTGCAGGGGGGGGGGGAGGGCGACATATAGACATACATAATTGAGTGGGCAGCTTGGGGGCTTGTGATGGCTCATAACTCGCGCGAAACTGGCTGTAAACCAGACGGAGTCTGATTTGGACTGGCGCGGCGAGCCTAGAAGCCCCAAGATGGGTGTCTGAGTCCACAACCACATCCCCACGTTACAACGGATGGCCGTATCTCATAAGGGGATACGGTGGCTATGGCCGGGACGGGGGGCCCCTCGTCACTCTTCGGGCAATTTTACGAGTTGACCCACCTCCAATCATCAATCAGGGAGGTAGAGGGGTGGGGTGAGGTGGGAGGGCATCAGAGAGGTAGAGGGGTGGGGTGGGGTGGGAGGGCATCAGGGAGGTAAAGGGGTGGAGCGGGTGGTCACCTGGAAGATATAGGGCTGAGGACCTGACCCCTGGCCGCATGTCGGCCAGCTTCTGAATTAATGTGAGACCAAGCCCGTACATATCATCCTTATATTATCAACAAGGTATGTTTCATTCATTAATAGTTATACGGTGTGGGGGTCCCCAATGCTCAGTGGGTGTCCCCAATGCTCAATAGGTGGCGCTCCGGGCTCTGGGCAGACAGAGGCTATGACGGATCGGATATCTCCGAATGGGGATCGAAGTGGCATTAACGTCGATCGTCATGTCATTATCGCACTAATATTTAATAATAATAATAATCAGTTTATTGTGCAATGTAGGCTCACAGCCTCAAATTACAAATATATGTATATACAAATAACATCAAGTAAATAAGGTAACATTTTAAAACAGTTTTTCCCTTAATTTGTACGCATCGCGGAGAAATAGCACGATGTTATATAGGGTGGGGGTATCTATTGACATCATCAAAAAGGTAAATTCCCAACTCAAGTTCTGCTTCTGGTCTGTGACTTCAGGTAGGTATTTTTTTCGTGACGCTTGATACAAAGGGCAAAAACAGATTAGGTGTATCTCATCTTCTATAACACTTTCACCATTATTTTTACAATACATACTTACATACATACTCTTTCTTCCCTTGGGATTCCTAAATGTCTGCCTTTCTCTATGTTTAGTGGGTGTGCGGATCATCGAAATTGGGCCAGGAGTTTTCGAAGATAGCTTTCCTTAATAGCAAATATATACGGTTCTGTTGTCAAGGTTCTTTTATACTTTCTATATGTGTCGAGTCGGTTATTTTCTTCTAGGCAGTTGAACCAATTTGTATGTGCTCTATACATCAGTTCACCCTTAGTTGTTTTAAAAATAGATCCTCATCTCCTATTTGCTGATGCGTCCAGGCTTCTTCAAATCCGAGCTCTAACAATATTATTTTCACTTCAGTGGCCCATGTGCGCCTCCCCCTATAATCTAATTCAAATAGCATAGTATATGTTTCTCTCGGGAGGGACTGGTCCTCATTCCTGACGAGCTTCATCCAGAACTTTAGCATCTTCATAACACACATTATTTGGACTGGGTACGTTCCAACTGCTCCCATAACAGCTGCATTTGATGTCGATGCAGGTAGTTTTAATATCCATTTGCAATATTTCACTTCGACACTCTCTATACCGTCCTTCACCATATATCCCCAAATCTCTGCTCCATATGTTAGAATCGGCAATACCATTTTATCAAATAATTCGAATTGGATCTTAGGTTCTAACCCACCACATTTGTTATTTACAGATTTAATTAAATTCACAGCCTTTCCAGCTTGTGCGGAGAGGGTTTGCTGAGCCAAGGTCCAGACTAGCTTAGGGGTAAAAACCAGCCCTAGATACTTATAAGATGATACAGTCTCTATCCTCTTTTCATTCATTTCTTTGCTTGGTAACGTATTTTCTTGTAATCCGGGCGATTTTTTTCACCTCTCGCTTCGTTTTGACTGTTCCGCCGCTCGCCGGAAGTAAACAAACTTAGCGTGAGCACTCGCTGCCAGGCGGCGTTTGTTGACTTCCGGTGAGCGGCGGAGCATTCAAAACGAAGCGAGAGGTGAAAAAAATCGCCCGGATTACAAGAAAATACGTTACCAAGCAAAGAAATGAAAGTGCGACGAAAGTCCAAAAAGCTTTAGGAAAGGCACTGTATATTTTTTCTGTTATGAACTTCAACTTGAGCCACCGGTCCGCGATTTCTGCCGATTTCTTGTTTTCGGCCGTGTCAGCGGCATGGCTCTGACACTAGCTCCGTTTACGGGCGTGGTCAGAGAGGCATGTACCAGGGCTAGAGGACCACATCCCAGTGTTGTTGTGCGATGAGGTGTGCCGCCGGTTCCGAAACCCCGGCCGCCACTGCCCATAGAAGTGCCACTCGCAAGGCGATGGATATTGCCGTGCGCTTGGTAACCAGCAGCATCAAAATGGCGGGTGTTTTGGTTGACCGACCGAGACACAAAAGTGCCCATGGTGGATCGCCATTGGTTAATGTCTATTCCCATTTTGATCTGGCGGCTCTCAATGCCCTCCTTGGTCGTTATTCTGGTATTTCGCGTTCGATCGTCTAGGTTTAAGCTACAAATTGGGTATTTTTCTTCAGAGCTCTTTCTGTGTGCGTTCTCCCTCCGCGCATGCGTAATAAGATATTAATATTTAAAGCCTATGTATGACAACAGTAAAACATACCAACCCAGACACACCTCCCCTCGTCTCCACCCCACCCTACCTACCCTTTCCCCTCTCGTCTTCATCCCACCGCCTACCCCCCCCCCCCTCACCCCCTCGTCCCCACCCCACCCCACCCGATGTAACGCGCATCTTCCTCGGTCGGTATCAGCCCAGGCGACATGCAAATACATCGCTTTCTGCATTTTTATGAAGATCGACGGTTGGTTTTATGGCCATTGGGTCCCAGATTGCCTTTATGATCGCCCAGGGGTGGGGGGGGCGGGAGCGGGGGGGGGGGGTTGAGCCAGAAACGTGCTTCTTGTCACGAAGCTGCACCGCGGTCAAAGCTGTGCCATTTCAGGGGCGGCATTACCATTCATGGTCAATCCCCCACCCCTCGCTCCTCCCCCCTCCTACCACCATTTCTACCACCAGCAAGTTGGGTTATTTTTCGATACTTTTCCGGTTAAGCCATATGGCATCCTGTTTCAAGAAATTGTTTGGCCGTTTTCGAAGAAGCTGGTTCAGTTAAGTCTGAATGCTGCTGGATAGCATCCCCATCTCAGTTGTTAAGCAGGCTGGAGCTGTAGAATAACATGTTGTGGGTTCGCGCCCTGGTACCTGCAATTTAGAGCATCTTATTTCATCGTTCCGAGACGTTTCTTGTGCCAGTGGGCACACCATTGAGAGCTGAGCCAAATAAAACACCAGCATTTTCGTTCTTCAATGTTACTCGCATAACTCAATAACGCATAAAAAATCCTAGGTTGAAGTGAAGTCCTAGGTTAGCTCAGGATCCCAAATTTCACTAGTGTGAACACCATGCAACGCTACCCCCAGGACCCTAGTTTGGGAGAAAACAAATTGGATTAGGCTGAAGACCATGGTACCCTGGCCATTCGCGCCCACCCCCACCCCACCTCACGTCAAAAAGTGATATATCAAAGGAGACAAGACAGCCTGGGACGAAAACAAACGATGCGCGAGACACCAGCTACATAACTAATGGCAAAATTGACCTTCTGGGCGAATGTTTTGGACTGCATGTCAATAGTCCTAGTTAACTATCGTTCAATATTTGTAATACGTCTTCTGCGTCATCGTGACGTCATGCCACCCTGTAGGATAGTGAACACCCGCATAAAATCGATCTACAGAAGACGTGGCTTCACTGTTAATAATGAGCTGCTGAAAAAGAATACGGTGCTTTGCAAAGTTGACTCAATCACTATGACCTTGACCTTTGACCTATATATTCAATTTCCGGATAACGAACCGCTGGAACTTACGTTTTTCTGCACGAACCTTTTATGAAATATTGAAATTGTTATAAACCGGGGGGGGGGGGGTCGAGGGCACTATTATACCAGTCTGGTGGGGGAGGGGGGGGGGGTTCGCGGGTGCCTTGGTGCCTGAGAGAGCGGACAATACCTCTATAGAGCCTATATTTATGATGAAAAAGATGCTCCTATGGAGCGGATGTTTAAATACTTGCGACCGGGGGGAAGGAGGGGGGGATTATGTGCGTTCAAATGTCCTACCGATCGGATTTTGGCGGTGAGAAAGGGGGGGCTTTACCGCGGTACTGCGGGACCACATGATGATGAATGGATGAAATATTCCCTAGATTAGATCTCCGGGCCAGGATTAGAGTCCAGGACCTATTGGTGTGCGGCCTAGTGCCTTAATCAAGTACACCAGGAAAGCCCCGTCGAAATTTAAAGTTAATATTATAAAAATATAGAAATTATGATGAATTTGCTGCTACTATAACGAACATTTTAAAACATTTCGTCATCTGGATCGACTGGACCGAATGTATGTTGGGTCCAATTTCCCTACCAGGTATGTAGCGCGTTCTGTGGAAGCCCAACGTGCTCTGTGAGGCCAGCCCAAGCGGCCGGTGCGGGGTTCCAATCCCATCTGTGCAAATGTCCATGTTTGTGTGTAGGGTAAAGATCCCGTGTCTTTCTTCGCAAAGAGTAGGTAGGGGGGTAACTCCCGGAGTCATGGCTCCTCTCTACCTTGGCCTTCTTTTGTCCCGTTTGGCTTCTTCGTGGCCTACCCAGAGATTAAGGCGTGCTACTTAAAGCCCCCAATCATAGTGACGTTGGCGTACCGGTACTCACTAGTAGTACACAGTGTACACCCTAGTGTCGTACTGTACTCCTGTGTGCATGGACACCGCAAGAATTTGTGTTCTGACGGTGCCCGGCTGTGACCCTTGTCGGTCGGTTTAATTCTCCGCATCCATCAACTCGCCAGCGGGAAAAGAAGTAAGCCATTTTTGAATCTATTCTCACTGGCATCTGTCTCAATTACCCAAAAAACTGCCTCGGTTTATCGATGAGCGTATTTCGTTTTTTGTGGGTTTTTTTTTTTTGTGGGGATGGGGGTTGGAGGGCCTGTGAAAAGGTCGATACCAGGCGGTGTGGTTCAGTGATAAGAATGACAGAGCGGACGGGGAGGAGGGGGGGGGGGGGCGTGGATTAAGCGACGGTTCTCGGCCCCCGAGTCAAACTCTAGGTTATCATCATAATTGGCTCTGCCGCCAGGAGAAATCGTCGTTCCTCCATGTATCATGCATGGGAAGCCTAGCGGGCTTCGCAATGTCATCGTTACCTACGTAGATCTTGATAGAAGCTGATTTCTTATCACATTTAAGGAAAATGCGGCTCTGCGTCATTCCTTGCTTTTCTCTCTCGTTATCAGGTCCTTGCGTCGTGCAGTAAAAGCGGCAAAAGATTTACGGCGTACGCTAGATGTACTGTTTACCCTTGGCGCAAGTGCCCCCAGGCAAGCCCGCTTCTCTAGGGGCACAACGGTGTCAATGTTAAAACCCTTAGACGTTAGTAGGGAATCAACTGTAGCTTTTATTATAATCTGGGCGCGTACAATAATAGTGCTTACGTATTCTACATACCTTGTTCTATCTTCTGACATCAAGAAAGTGTGTCAACACTAGATTGTTTCAGTCATATTTTCGCGAACCAATGTTGGAGCATGCGACTTTTCCCGCAAATTTGTCGGTCCATATTAAGCTCCTATTCTAAGGTGCCATATTCAGTGCCGGTCGTTTGGAATTACGCCGGCATGGGCGTCCCACTGTACCAATGTCAGTGGTCGCTTAACCTTGATCCCCTGCCAACGTAGGTTAAAGCAGCTTACTTACATTCGCCTTCTGTAATTTTTTGTATTACCAACCTCTTCTCCATATCAAATAAGTGTATTCTGTCTTGAATTTAAATCCTGAAAGCCTGTGGGCTATCCGGAAAGAAGCAGATTCGTTCACCCGAGCAGAAGTTGGTGGCCGGCTTTATGTCCCTGCGCGCCGGTTCGCTGTTCGGTAGGGTCATCAATAAAACGCGGAATACTTCGAAAAAATTCCTTCGCAGCGGAACACCTCGAAGTTTTTCGCAGTATTCCGCATGATTCCGCAGGTATTCCGCGTTATATTGAGGCCCGTTCGATATTCTGTGTGATGTCGACCGTGGCTCGCTAGGACGTCCGCGCGCGATATAAATAAACCGCGCAGTTTTATGTTGAAATTGTTGTCTTACAGACTCAAAGAGATAAATAATATATGCATCATAATTTTGAGATACTTTTAGTCTTGATTCTAAAATGTAAAAAATCTAAGATGGCGCATGTAATTATATTGCTTTAAATCTATTTATTATATGTATTGTATTCACTTTTTCAGGTTAAATAAATTGTAATAACCTGACGGGTAAAGTGATTTGCGTTTACATTGGTGCATGGGAAAGTGAGACGGGTCCCTGTGATAGCAGTGAAGAGTCAGACAACTCTCCTAGTTTGTTGATATCGAACAATTTTCGTTTTTATTCAGAAACAAAATTGCACCAATGGTGTCTGCTTCATATCAAGTGAATAAGTATAGTCGTTTTTTGCAAAAGCATATATATATGGGGCCACCCGATAGCTCAGCTGGTTACAGCACTCGCCTTGAGCGCGTTGGCCACCTGATAGCCTAACGGCACGTGGATCGGTAGTTCGAGCCCCGCAGTGACCTTGTCTGTCTGGTCCTTCTTCGCAAAGAGTAGGGGGTTACCCCGGGGACATGGCTCCGCTCTTCCCTTCTCTTCTCTCATAGACGCGAATTGAATACCAGAATCGGTTAAAGCCTCCTGAATATACAACCAACCAACCAATCAACAGCATATAGATCGATTCATTTACGAGAAATCAATCTTGCGCGTCAGGGTTTCAACTTGCGTTCCCGACTAGGCCCTTGTGACAAGACGACCATGCTTCATGTTTCGTCTGATGAGTCTGCTGGCGCTACCCGAATGGTATCGATTGGTCGGCTAGCTGGGTGCACTGGGTGAACCCGACCTTGTCCGACCCCACGCGATCCGGTTATGTATGTAGCCAAGTCGATCGTCAGAATCTATACGTATCACTTGAACAGACAGATAATAAGAACGATAAAATGCTAACATCGATCGAAGCCAGGTCACAATTGTGATCCTACCGCCCCTCCCTCCCTCTCTTCCCTCCCCTCTCCTCTCCTCTCCTTCCCTCCAATCTCACCCTCCCCTCCTCTCCCCTCCCGCCGCTCCCTCCCTGTCTCCTCTCTGCCCAGGTCCAGGTCATTGCAGTGATCGGCGGGAGTATAACGTCTCTATACTGCTCCTCTCTCGCTCCCTATCCAGCCCTCTGCTTGCCCATGAGAGATACCCCCACGCCCCGACAAGGCCTCCCTCTCTACCCCCGCCCACCCCATATTACTCCACCCACCCCCTCAGCTCAACCCCCCTCCCATCACCACCACACCGCTGTACTAAGCCATTACACCACCCCTTCGACCTCCTACTCCACCCCCGTCCCACCCGTTAGTTCCATTACAACTTTCTGGCACCCCCCACCCCCACTTCTACTTCCTTCCGCCATACCCCGTCCTCTTCTATCATCCCACCCTCCAAGACGCACTACCACGCCATAACTACTCCTTGCCCCACCCCTTCTCACCACAGTGTCACTCTACCCCTGCCACACCCGCTAACCCATCCGACCCGCCCATTCCACCACGTCACCGCCTCCCTTCCCCCTCCCTCTATCGCGTTGCCCCTCCCACTCTCCCCCCCCCCCCCCATGTCCCTCCTATATCGCTTCGCCCCTCCTCCCCCCCCCCCCGGCCACTCTGGCGGCCAATTGCCTCCGATATCCCGGGCGGTACCCTCGGCCCCTGGTCATCAGCGCGGTTCAGTGGGTCTGCCGAGCATTGATTAGGGACAGCTGGTCGGCTCGTGGAGTGGCATTGCCCACCACAGAGCTGATTACATCGGCTTGACCATCGCAGACCGCCATCGAACCAATTGTGTGGGTCTTTATCGCTGTGAATAGGGCATATTCATGTGTGTTGGTGGGTGGAGAAGGGGGCTGGCGGGTGGTGGTGTGGGACAGGAGGATGGGTGAGAGGTGGGATAGGACCGGGGGGATGGACGGGTTGGTGAGGAAGGGAGGGAAGAGCCGGGAGAAGGGGAAGGGAGAATGGGGAGAGGGAAGGGGAGGCAGGAGGGGGGGGGGGGTGAGGGCACGGGGAGAGGGAAAGGAAAGGCAGGAGTGGAGGGGGCATGGGGACAGGGAAGGGGAGGCAGGAGTGGAGGGGGCATGGGGAGAGGGAAAGGAAAGACAGGAGTGGAGGGGGCATGGGGACAGGGAAGGGGAGGCAGGAGTGGAGGGGGCATGGGGACAGGGAAATGGGAGGCAGGAGGGAGGGGGGGGCATGGGGACAGGGAAATGGGAGGCGGGAGTGGAGGGGGCATGGGGAGAGAGAAGGGGAGGCAGGAGTGGAGGGGCATGGGGACAGGGAAGGGGAGGTAGGAGTGGAGGGGGCATGGGGACAGGGAAGGGGTGGCAAGAGTGGAGGGGGCATGGGGACAGGGAAGGGGAAGCAGGAGGAGAGGGGGCATGCGGACAGGGAAGGAGAAGCAGGAGGAGGGGAGGGCATGGTGACAGTGAAGGGGAGGCAGGAGTGGAGGGGGCATAGGGACAGGGAAGGGGTGGCAGGAGTGGAGGGGGCATGGGGACAGGGAAGGGGAGGCAGGAGTGGAGGGGGCATGGGGACAGGGAAGGGGAGGCAGGAGGGAGGGGAGGCATGGGGACAGGGAAGGGGAGGCAGGAGTGGAGGGGGCATGGGGACAGGGAAGGGGAGGTAGGAGTGGAGGGGGCATGGGGACAGGGAAGGGGTGGCAGGAGTGGAGGGGGCATGGGGACAGGAAAGGGAAAGCAGGAGGAGGGGAGGGCATGGTGACAGGGAAGGGGAGGCAGGAGTGGAGGGGGCATGGGGACAGGGAAGGGGAGGCAGGAGTGGAGGGGGCATGCGGACAGGGAAGGGGAAGCAGGAGTGGAGGGGGCATGGGGACAGGGAAGGGGTGGCAGGAGTGGAGGGGGCATGGGGACAGGAAAGGGAAAGCAGGAGGAGGGGAGGGCATGGTGACAGGGAAGGGGAGGCAGGAGTGGAGGGGGCATGGGGACAGGGAAGGGGAGGCAGGAGTGGAGGGGGCATGCGGACAGGGAAGGGGAAGCAGGAGGAGGGGAGGGCATGGTGACAGTGAAGGGGAGGCAGGAGTGGAGGGGGCATAGGGACAGGGAAGGGAAAGCAGGAGGAGGGGAGGGCATGGTGACAGGGAAGGGGAGGCAGGAGTGGAGGGGGCATGGGGACAGGGAAGGGGAGGCAGGAGTGGAGGGGGCATGCGGACAGGGAAGGGGAAGCAGGAGGAGGGGAGGGCATGGTGACAGTGAAGGGGAGGCAGGAGTGGAGGGGGCATAGGGACAGGGAAGGGGTGGCAGGAGTGGAGGGGGCATGGGGACAGGGAAGGGAAAGCAGGAGGAGGGGAGGGCATGGAGACAGGGAAGGGGAGGCAGGAGTGGAGGGGGCATGCGGACAGGGAAGGGGAAGCAGGAGGAGGGGAGGGCATGGTGACAGGGAAGGGGAGGCAGGAGTGGAGGGGGCATGGGGACAGGGAAGGGGAAGCAGGAGGAGGGGAGGGCATGAGGACAGTGAAGGGGAGGCAGGAGTGGAGGGGGCATGGGGACAGGGAAGAGGAGGCAGGAGTGGAGGGGGCATGGGGACAGGGAAGGGGAGGCAGGAGGAGGGGAGGGCATGGGGACAGGGAAGGGGAGGCAGGAGTGGAGTGGGCATGGGGACAGGAAAGGGGAGGCAGGAGTGGCGGGGGCATGGGGATAGGGAAGGGGAGAGATGTAGCAAGCAGGTAGGTGAAGGTACGGAGGATGATGGAATGGGTGTGGAGCGGGGGGACGAGGGTGACGGTGGCCGAGGGCTGAAGGGGGAACGGAGGGAAGGTTGAACGGTCAGGGGGAAGGGGAGGGGGCGGGGTACGCAGTGGTAGACCGGTGCTGAGGCAAAACCAACGCATTAAGTCCTTCGCGCAGATGCGATTTTCTTTTAAAGGATGGTGGATTTTTTGCTGCCTTTATGCACATGTGCACAAGGATACCAGTTTACATGGCACACGAGTCAAGCTCTTGATTCGAGGCCGGAGGCGTAATTTGTACCTGAAACCAGACTCTAATGTTGTTATGTAAGGGACTGCGACAAAACGTGATTTCTGCCATTTGCGCCATTAGGGTTTTGGATGCGAATAAGCCGCGGAGATTGCAATTCCGGTTAATCAGATAATGGATAATCGACGGACTAAGGAATCTTTCATGGCTAATCAAAATGGCGTGGGCGCTGAAAATCAAAGGAGTGAACGGCCCAAGTGGCTAACTCGGCCCCACGCGTGGCTAGCACAACCCTCACGCGTGGCTAGCTCAAAACCACAACAGCCACCCCCCCCCCCTTCCCCGACACCCCGCCTCCCTCCCCTGCTCCCCACCCCGCACCCGCCAACCCCCGCAACTTCTCCCCTAGCCATCATTCGACGACGTTTTCAGCGCTTGCCACCGGAGGGTGAAGTGGGAAAGGCGCCTTTTTCCATTTACAGTCTCGCACACACCCCCTACCCTCCCCCGTTGCGTCTGCCTTCTGCTTAACGGGATCACGTGTGGGTAACCATGGTTCCTGAAACGGGACCGCGGAATTGATTGGTCCTCATAGTAAGAGCGCCGGGTCTCATCGAAAACGGTCCCACCCCGCCGTTCGTGACGGTGTAGGTGGGGTGGGGGGGAGGAGGAAGAGGAGATAGAGGGGGAGGCGGGGGGAACGGGGGAGGCGGAGGGGAAGGTATGGGGGAGGCAGGGGGAGACGGGTGGCGGAGGTGGGGACTGGTTCGGGTTGCCCTGGGGAGCCATCGATCTCGCTGGGGTGGGCAGACCGCACAACCACTAATCCTGTCAGCGCGGCGGTAAACAACGGCATCACGCTCCCTGACCGGCGGGGACAGACAGACAGGGTCACCCTGATCCCATCCTCCAGCCCCCGTCACATAGACACTCTGCCCCACTGCCCCCGCCCCGCCCCTACCCTCGGAACCCTGCCCCACTGCCCCCGCCTCTCCCCCCCCCCTTACACCCCATCCCGCAGAACCATGCCCCAATGCCCCCGCCCGCCCCTCGCTACCCCCCGCGCCACTGTTCCATCAGCGTCTTTCCCTGATGGCGGCGGCGAGACCGAGATGAGGAGATATGGCGAGGGATGAGACGACGCAGCGAAATGTAGGACAAAGTGGCACACAGAGGAAGAGAGATAAGCAGATAGACAGAACGTGTGATGGACACAGACAGACAAATGTGAGAGGAAGACAAAGCAGACATAATGTAGGAGGGGCACAGACAGACATAACGTGAGAGGGGCACATGCAGACATAACATGAGAAAGACAGACAGACAGAACGTGAGAGAGACACAAGTCAGGCTGACCGAACGTGAGAGGGAGACACAAGCAGATATATTATGAGAGCGACAGACAGACAGAACGTGAGAGGAAGACAAGGCAGACAGAAAGTGAGAGGGAGACACAAGCAGACATAACATGAGAGAGATAGAACGTGAGAGACACACAAGTCAGGCAGACAGAACGTGAGAGGGAGACACAAGCAGGCATAACATGAGAGAGACAGAACGTGAGAGAGGCACAAGTCAGACAGACAGAACGTGAGAGGAAGACAAAGCAGACAGAAAGTGAGAGGGAGACACAAGCAGACATAACATGAGAGAGATAGAACGTGAGAGACACACAAGTCAGGCAGACAGAACGTGAGAGGGAGACACAAGCAGGCATAACATGAGAGAGACAGAACGTGAGAGAGGCACAAGTCAGACAGACAGAACGTGAGAGGAAGACAAGGCAGACAGAAAGTGAGAGGGAGACACAAGCAGACATAACATGAGAGAGATAGAACGTGAGAGACACACAAGTCAGGCAGACAGAACGTGAGAGGGAGACACAAGCAGACATAACATGAGAGAGACAGAACGTGAGAGAGGCACAAGTCAGACAGACAGAACGTGAGAGGAAGACAAGGCAGACAGAAAGTGAGAGGGAGACACAAGCAGACATAACATGAGAGAGATAGAACGTGAGAGACACACAAGTCAGGCAGACAGAACGTGAGAGGGAGACACAAGCAGATATATTATGAGAGCGACAGACAGACAGAACGTGAGAGGAAGACAAGGCAGACAGAAAGTGAGAGGGAGACACAAGCAGACATAACATGAGAGACAGAACGTGAGAGAGGCACAAGTCAGGCAGACAGAACGTGAGAGGGAGACACAAGCAGATATAGCAGATAGATAGAACGTGAGAGGAAGACAAGGCAGACAGAACGTGAGAGGAAGACAAGGCAGACAGAACGTGAGAGGAAGACCAGGCAGACATAATGTGAGAGGGACACAGACAGACATAACATGAGAAACAGATAGAACGTGAGAGAGGCACGAGTCAGGCAGACAGAACGTGAGAGGAAGACACAAGCAGACATGACATGGGAGAGACAGACAGAAGGTAAGATATACACATACAGAACATGAGAGAGAGACAAACATAATGTGAGAGACAACAGACAACAGAATGTAAGAGGGAGACACAAAGACAGATACAGAGAAAGTGAAAAACACAAAATAAAATTGTCTCTTTCCTTCGTCCACTTGTTACCCAGCATGACCACACAGTCATCAACCATTTCAGCCTATTTTGCCACAGGTAAATGTTTTGCGTTGAAGCTGAATCAACGCAGTACCTTCCCCGTATAGACAGTAGTATATCAGTCCGTGCTTTAGCAGTGATGGCTCCCAACCAAGCTGGAGCCGACGGCACAACTAGTCTGCGTGTCGAGAGTCACTTCCGGTGAAACATACTAACATGACGCTATACCATCATAAAATAATTTTATTTGTCGATATTGATATTTATCATTGATTGATTTTCGCGTCATTCAATACAACAGATTTATTTATATATATATATATATATATATACAAAACGTGTATGCACCTGTCCAGGCAGTACACACAGATGACCATTTATGTACAACATTCTCACTTAGCGACGGTCACCGCTTCTCCGGATGATGAGTGGATGGGAGGAGTGGGGGTGGGGGGGTGGATGACAGGATTGCGGATGACGCAAAAAAAGCGAACACTGGCTGACAGTAGTAGGGCGAAAATTAACGAGGAAATATTAACATGGGCGCACTTGGTAGGTCTGGGAATTTCGGGAACAGAGGTACAAAAGCTATGCTTGGCAGACGAGACTGAGGCTTAGACCCGCTGTCACCATGCTCTCTATACAAGCAGCCTACAGCATCAATGGGTATTGTACCTCCGAGCCCATTTAGTGCACAGGTGGTCATTTTATCATCGGCGCAGGTGAATGTTGATCGCCAAATCAGCCAGTTACAACCATCATGCAGGTCTGCAACAGTCGGATAATCGATGTTTTGTTGCCAATGGCAATCGATTATTCCTTGGCATTAGGCATTAATCATCATGAGAGAAGCATGAGAGACCGTCCACATGGACCTCGGGCTATCATCAGTCAACCTGGTGGACCGGGAGTAGATATTCCGTTACGTCTGCTGACACGCCACAACATCCGGGTACTGAACAAAGGCTCTGTGCTATGCGACGTCACGTGGTGGGTCAAGTGGCTGCGTATAGTCAACCACTGCTGAGTCCTTTCCATCAACAAACCCAGCGTCGCCATGGTAACAGCCACTATATGACGTCACCTGCAGTCCAGCGAATCGTCATCACTGTATTTAATAAATAAATATCACCGCAGCAACAGGAAAATGGCCAGACACAATGCTGCCAAAGGCGTGACGCCGTCATGGCGACTGTTGCTATGGTTGCAGAGGTTGCCTGTGTCGCAGCAATGACGCACCATACATCCGGGGTTTGTGAGAAGTTTTTCTGAGCAGTTGTCGGAGTGCGGTCTACACGAGCCCTGCGAACAGCTCCTCACCACCGAGAAATAGTCCGTACTGCTGTGTGAGTCTCGTCCTTTGTACTCCACTTTCTGCAAAAACCAAGAAAAACCACCCATAATGAGCCTCGGCGATTTTGAGCAGACCTCGGTAAACATCGGCAAACATCGGCGGGCTGTAGCCCTGATATTTTAAGCAGTCTTAATGAAACAAAGCACGAATAAAACACAGCAAAAAGAAGTGGTGACATAGGTTAAATAAATAGAACATCGTATAATAAGCTTCGGCGATTTAGAGAAGACCTCGGTAAACATCGACAAACATCGGCGGATGCCAGTGAAAGGGGAATCCCTAACTCGTTACGTCATTCGCAGGGAATCCCCAATTCGTGACGTCATTCACAAGGTATGTCCCCGAGAATGTTTTTTCGTGATAAATTCCGAATATTCAAGAAAAAAACATGGAGAAAACGTGTAAATAGTTAATTATATCGGAGACCATTATATATGACCAGATTTATTAAAATGTGAGCACAAGGCGTAAATTACTGATAATTGGTGTGAAGTAAGCTGCTCCAAAAAATATTTCTGAAATAACATTTTCAAGTTTTAGGACGTGTTTCTCGGGAAATTGGTGTCAAGATTTTCATTTTTGATGAAATTATAGGCAATGTTGTGAAGGTGACGATTTCGAAGTTTGGCAAAAACGGTCCTGTTTTTGCATAACTGCACTTTATTATTGCCATTCTGTTATTTTGTGTGGCTACTATTTACATTGTTGAATATCATTCCTGTATTGCACTAGGTTTAAGCTTTCCAACGAGCTATTACTGATGATAATGACTTAATATTGAGCTAAATTTTAGCAAAATTACATATTCCTTGTAAGTGTCATGTTTTGGTCATTTTGTGAAATGGGGGTATACTTGGAAAATGGAGAATGTTTTTTTAAAGGGACGGTAAAGTATCCTAAAAATTCACCAGAAGGTGTGTAATTGGGTATACTTTCATAAAATAATCAATTTTCCTTGCTATTATGCTATTCTTTTACATTGACAAATATGGGTGGCTTACCTTAACGTTATGTTGTATTTAAATACCATAGGCGTACATATAAGATGAAATATTATAACTTAACCGGAATTATCTTGATAGTTTCTCTTTTTATAATTCGTATAATTACAGGTGTTAACAAGTATCCTCACACGGAAAATTAGTTCACAGAAATTAATATTTTACCTTGGACGAAATTGTATGAATATAGTGTTGTTTTATTAATGTTTAAGCAATACCAGGGTATATTACCGGAACCTATTATTGTTGTTTGTGACGAGGTTTAGCATACACTGTCATAATACTAGAGGAGCGAAACCACTACATATCCCAAAGGCTAGAACTAATCATTTTCGCAAATCTATAAGATATTCGGCTATTACTTGCTTTAATATGAATAGGCATGGCCTAAGTTGCGAGCTCTTAAAGCTCTGCTCATCTTTTCTGTAGAAATGAGTAATCTTGCTTATAATTTAGTTAAAGAAATATCAATTGAATAATGCATAGCTTTGTTGTTTACCATTAATTTTAAGCCTAGAATATGTACAATCATGCCCGGAGAAAGATAGCAGTAAGTACTTAATTATCAAATTAGTTTTACTAATTTTATTAGCTTTGCCCTTTCTGTATATTTCACAACGTTCAGAGCAAAACTTCGAATACAACGCGCCAAAAGGATAAAAATAAATTATAGATGTGCTAAGTTAATGACAAATCATAAGTTTACAAGAAACGGTTATACAGCAATTTTCCACATACATTATGATTGTTCAAATCTTATCGCTGTATAAAGCTCAGATTTTGTTCACTTAATTACATAAGAAATTAGCTACACATAGATATACTCTCTCACACATGATGTACCAGGCAGGTTGAGTCACAGGTGCCGTAAAACAACTGACACGGGGCTGTGTCAGTTGATTTACGGCGCCTGTGGTATAGAGTAATTTTTTTAGGTAGTAACGTCAGCCTATTCACAAAGGCTTTGCAAATGAAGTCTGTCAATATGGACCATCTCTAACGCCTTCTTTGTAACCGCGGTGATTTGTAATTTGGCCTTCAGCCGTTTTGCAGGAACAAGACCACATATCAGTGCCAAAGCTCATGAATACACAGTACCATAAAGCGGCTAGAACAGTTAAACGTAGCCAGGATGGTATACGCAGGCAAAAGATTGCAGATGCCCTGATAAGAAATAATGATAGAGACTTTTGGGAAGAAACCAAGAAAATTACTTCCTCGAACAAAAATGTACCAAACTCTATTGACGATGCCGTAGGAGCGGAGGGTATATCGCAACTGTTTGCAGATAAATATACGTCTCTGTATAACTCTGTGTCATATGACATGTGATCAGATGCATGCGCTAAAAACCAAGGTTGACACTTTAATTATTGAATCCCAAGATTTCGTAGAAAGTGTATCTGTCGTCGATGTGAGAACCGCCGTGAATCACATCAAGGCCAATAAGAAAGACGGAGACGGAATACTATATACAGATCATATTATACATGGGACTAAGAAGTTATATTTACTGTTATCATTTCTGTATGATTCTATGATTGCGCATGGTTTTACCCCACACTTTAATGTTGCAACAATTCAACCTCTTGTTAAAGATGGGAAGAAGTCAGTAAACGACTCCAATAAGTACAGGGTTATAGCTTTAAGCAGCCCCTTAGCAAAAATGTTTCATTGGATATTGCTAGGAAAGAATGGCGATAAGTTAAAAACGGATGATCTTCAATTCGGCTTTAAGCCAAATAACTCTATAAGTCAGTGTACTTTTGCTGTGATGGAAACTGTTAATTATTTTACTGCTAATAGCTCCGAAGCTTATGTCTTACTATTGGATGCTTCCAAGGCGTTTGATAAAGTTAATTACATTAAGCTATTTCATTTACTGCTCCAAAGAGGGGTGCATCCATTGTATATCAAATGTCTTTTCTATATGTACACTAAACAGGAGCTTAATGTCAACTGGAACGACGAGCGATCTGCATACTTCACCACTTCCAACGGCGTTAAATAGGGAGCCGTTTTATCACCGATTTTATTTGGTATATATATATATTAGATGAACTGCTTTTACGTCTTAACACGTCAGGATACGGCTGCATGGTTGGCCACTTATTTTGTGGAGCTTTTAGCTACGCAGATTACGTTAATCTTTTGGCTCCCAATTTACATGCCTTGAAAATGATGTGCAATATTTGTAATATATTTGTACAGGATTCCTGTCTCGAGTTTAACCCGACGAAGTGCAATTAATTTTGATTAATTTTAGCAAAAACGAAGATGTATGCTTTTATTTCAACGATGTTCCGGTAGATGTTGTACGTAGTGGTATACACCTAGGCCATTTAACAGGACCTAACGTCTCGAGTGACGTTTTTAGGAAGGCATCATATGACATGATCCGCTGCACTAATTACGTTTTAGCCAATTATGGCACGTGCGATGTATTGACGTTATATACGCTTTTTAATTCATATTGTACTTCGTTTTATGGATGTTGTCTGTGGGACCTGCAGCACAAGGATGTAAGTAACTTTTTTACCTCCTGGAGAGTATGCATTAGAAAGGTTTTAAAATTGCCAGCATGTACGCATAATTTTATGTCGGCTGAGGAATTGGATTGCATCCTGCATTTTATTTGTACGTCTTGAACGATTTGTTATGTCAACTGCTCTTCAGTTTCACACCTGATACACGGCACAAATAACCCCCTAGACAGCGACTTGCCCCTCTCGCCGAAAGCCTGCAATCACAAGCAGTGAAGTGCAATCATGGGGGCCGGCACTACGCAATAACAAAGAAGCCTAGACGCATTGTTAATTTACGTCCGATAGTGTCAGAAAATATACATACACTTGAAAAATTATCTGCGTTGGGTGTCCGAAAACTTACAGTACACTAAATTGATCCTATTTCTGCCTTTGAAAGGGTGTCCGAAAACATACGTGAAATACGGTAGCTTTAGCGAGTTATCACCACAGATGAGGGTTATATTGGGGAAGAGGAGCCCTTAACCTCAGTTTAGCATTTTTATTTGCAAGTCATACATGCAACATTACAATGTAAGCAAATAATATTTACTGTAAGTTGGCTATATTCATTTTGCATTGAACAAATTAACCAGCATTTTTTTTCTTTTTCACTCTCCAATCCTGTGATTCCAGATGGTGATATGATTTCAACGACTACAAAGAAGTCACTTGGTTTTCGCAGAACTTTTGACATTTCATAGGGATGGTCATGAACAAGTGACATGATCAATATTATAAAGATCGAATGGGTGGTGACCCCCATCCCTTGCTGACAAACCCAAGTGATGCGCGTGATGTGCATTCATGATCTTTGCAACATTGTATTTCATATTTCTTTATTGACGTCATAGCCATGGATGCACGTTTGGGGCGGATGAGCAGTGTCAGCACTGAGCAATAGGTTTTATTTGGCTAATATTTTAGGTAATTCCGACTGACCCAGATTCGTCATATGGCATATCCATACATATCTGCTTAGACTTGCCCGTTTTCTTTCCTGCCAGCCTGCGATTAAATCGGCAAATGTAAGTGTTGTCTAGCGTTGTGTTAGCGTGTGTGAAATGTATACACAGTCTGACATACCTAGCCCATACTAAATAATTTCGGTCCGTTTGTGCTCTGTTTCGGTGCGATTCGGGTCGTTTCGGTCCTTTTCGGTGTTTGCATGTACCGGCGTCTTGATAGACTTTTCGGTAGTTGTCGGTACTAATTTATGGTTAAATAAACTTTTAACTAGTGTTTTATAGTAATAATTAGGTTTCACAATTACTCTTTCTGCATTATTCGAATAAATTATCTAATCTTGGGGGTTTATTCCGTTTTACTGCGACAAACGCCAAATAATCGTCTGTTTCCGTCAGGTTCAAGGCCATTGAGACTTTTCGGTAGTTGTCGGTACTTACTTATGGTGAATAAACTTGTAACTAGTGTTTTCTAGTAGTAATTAGGTTTCAGAAGTACTCTTTCTGTCTGATTTGGATAAATTATCTACTCTTAGGCGTTTATTCCGTTTTATAATGCGTCAAACGCGAAATAATCGTCCGTTTCCGGTTAAAGGTCAAGGCCATTGTGGTTGACGTTTTTTTGATCGAGCAGTATGTGCGTATCGTTATGAACTTATCGTACAGATTTATGTTTTTCTTCTATGGTTTATCTCTTTAATTTCTCCGTATACCTTACCATAATAAGATAAAATTTAACTCACTCTTTCACTCATTCAAGAGAACAATTATGTCGTCATTAGTAGTGAACTAGTCGAAACTTTATATTTATATCCAATATTCCTTGAGGTAAACAGCTTACTACTGTGGCCCTTGCACGTCATTTTTTTCTACTTGTGGCTGCATAGATCCAGTTGTGCAGTTTTATTTTACATTAGCATATAAGCTTCGGTTTCTGCTGTTGTCTATGTAATATATGTTGGCATACTTGCGATGCATACCTTTGGACAATAAACATTATAATTATATATTTTAAGACGCGAGTGACAACTTCCTTTAGGCGAAACACCCCCGCGATAACCCGAGGGCTTTATAATAATGCCAGATCCCTGCAACCCCGTCTATAACAATACTTAAAGGAACTATGATATAACGGTATAGAGCTACGTATTTACATGGTACCACATGCAAAGAAATGCATTGCACATTTTGACAACCGCATACTGGATCTCTTCATAAAGAAATTACAAAATGAAATTATCAATAACGTTGATACAAAAACTCAATTAAATATTTAAAATCATCTTTAGATGTAGCATCTGTGATCTCATTGCCTAAATGATGCACTAAATTAAACATAGCACCATGGTTCCTAACACATTTCTGAGGCTATTATGACCGTGCTTAAGCTTAATTGTCTGCGTGGGCAGATACTCATTTTGAAGTAAAGATTACAAGATATTGAAACAGTAGATTGAAGGCACCATAAAATTACGTTAGATTAAAGTATACATCCATTCGAGCAGGACATAGATTATATACAGGACATTTACAGGGATTAAAAAGGGTGAAATATTATCTGGAAACCTTATTGGATCACAGTAGAGACTAAAAAAAAATCATCGAAAATTGCGGATGCAGTTATACAGAAGAGACCAAAGAGTCTACGCATTGAAGAAAAAGCAGTGAAATGTAGCCCTTTAGAGCGGTAATGGCAGCTTAAATGACCTGGACAGAAACCATTCCAGTGTATTTTTATTTCATGTGAATGATAGACGTCGACTGCTGTTCAGCTGTTGTAATGCAAAATAGAACCTTCAACCCGTTGCCCTAGGGTCGTCGTCTTTATTGCAATAAGTGACGGCGTGCGGCAATGCGCCGCCCAAACTGTGACGGCAACTCGGGGCCCTATTGGGTAAACCATTCAGTGGGGTGGGGGGGGGGGGGCACCTAATCAGACTGCTTCACCAGGTATAATTCATCATATCAATCTCATCTGACAGAACTGCATCACCAGGAATTTAATCTTACCTGACAAGAATGAATCACCAGGAATTTCATCTCGCCTGATCGGAATGCATCACCAGGAATTTAATCTCACCTGACAGACCCCCCATTACCAGGACTTTCATCTCAGCTGACAGCGCTGTATCACTGTGTACAGTCGATCAGTTCAGCTTCGCATGGTGGGTCTGAATCATATGACGACTAGATCTCACTAGATCACTTTGATCTCATCTGACCAAGCTGAATGCATGAGGTAGTTAATCTCACCTGACAGAAATATACCACCACGTGGCGTCCATCTCCCAAATCTCATCTGAATGGACTTCATGAGTAATTGATACCTCGGGGGAAAGTCACCTCTTTAGCATCTGGCATTATTGACTGCATCAGTTTCATAGACCAGAACACGAAATTTAGTTGATGACATTTTGCCTAACACTACTCCATCGCGAAGTATTTGTTGTCCTTACATTTCATTAGGGGCGGATCCAGAGTGTGAGGGGGAAGGGGGGGGGGGGTGATAATGCCTTCCCCCTCCTCTCCCAACCGGTCGTAAAATTTTTAAAGTGGTCCCCAGACATTTTGTATCACTTTACTCTCACCAGAAGGTCAAGCATCATGGATCACTTTAATCCTGATTGTAGGAATTAGTAATGAGGCACTTGGATATTTTTACTCTCATCTGAGCCTGAGGATTATGTATATGAGTATCTAGATCTTCTTGCTCTGACATGACAGGATTATGTAAATGAAGTATCTGGATGACGTTACTCTCACCTGACATGACTCCCCCGTCAGACACAAGGACTTGGTTGCCTTGTAGTTTCTCGCTGGATCCAGATGACAGTCATCCGCAATACAGCTCCAGCACTCCAGTCCCAGGGCTACATGTATCCATAACACTCCTGAAACCCGGATCACACTCAGAATTAACGTCTGGATCAAAGCCTGGGGTCCAATGGTTCATACGATTCCACTAGGAATTAAAAAGCAATGTTTTATCACCAATAGACAAATGTTGTTCTTTCCCTTCGCTTTGGCTTATTACACGCTTGAGGGATGTTGGATGTTTATTTCATGGATCCCTTTGGGGACGGCAATCGGCACCGAAATTAATACACTTCTGCTATATATGTCCATATTTATAAAACGTGGAGCCGGGCGGGTGGGCGAAAGCCCATAAAAGAAATTGGAATATAAACAATCCATAACAGGGGGGAAATGACTCATATAAATACAATGGCATCCAACTTTCTCACCCCCCCCCCCCCCACCCCTCGCTTCCTTTTATATTTGACCGCCACCCTGTTCCATGTTGACCATATAAGCCTCATTCCCACCACGAAGTGGGCCTATAAAATGACGCAATAAACCCCGGAAATTACCTTGTATGACGGCCAACATCATCCAATAGGCACTGAACCGCCCCCCGGTGGGTATGGCGCAGGGCATTACGAGTTTCCCTGGACACCCTGTCAAGTCTCAATTACACCGCGGCTTCGCGGCATTCCGCTTGGTGGCGCTCCAGCTCGTTCATATTGATGACGTCAGCGCACGTGGTCTCTGGCTACCCTGTGGATCGGCATCAATTGATGGCTGGTTGATAACTTTCGCAAAAAGCGCCGATTGATCAAATAGGGTTACGTCCCCCGCCGACCGCGGCAGTGGAATCAACTTCCCCGTCAACCCCGTGTTTTTTTTTGTATAGGTTCTATCCAGACGCGGCATTAACCACTTTTGTTCGTCACTATTTTTCTTCCACGGATGATTAATACAATAAAAGCTAGACAAGTGAGTGGGGAGTTCCCCGCTTTGGCCCCGACACGCACCACTCTCAATGAATACCGGAAGTAGATTGAGAGCTTCTTGATGGGAATTTCGCATGTGTAACCCAAGCGAGATTTCTGAGGATAGACATTGAGTCTTATGGTTATTTTGGGACGGATCGCTGGTTGGTGATTGGCTATATTAAGAACCCGATGAGTCTCCGGTCGTATCGCTGGCAGGGGGTACTTACATAAAGTGCGTGATGTGGGTGACAGAATACCCTAAGCACCGAAATCAGTCCACTCTACTCAGCATTCGTATTAACCAGTACTGTCTGTTGGCACATTGGATCAGAATTATTTTCCACATATAAATCTAGATATATTCACTGCGGTCTGTATGTGCATGGGTTGTATACTAAACGCCGGATTAACTGCCGTCCGTTAAGTGACCGCCAGGCGGTAAGTAATCCTGCGTGACCGCACACTTACATTGTGATATATCCGTATGTTCGTCGGCTGAACGGGCGCTTTAAGCATTAGGTCGGGCTGAACAGGTACTTAACCATGTGAACCACAGCTGTCTTCCGGCCTGAGCCGGGCCCTCTTCACCCTCTGACCTGGCTGCCACAATATCCATCAGCAGAAAAGGCCAGGGTCTTCGCAGTTGGGGTGAATGAATGGTTCTTATCCCGCTTCTTCAAGCCGTCTTGCGGAGTGACGCGGAGTACGGTGCACGTCCTTCTGTGAGATGGATGCGAGTGAGTGGAGGCGGGGAAGGGCACGTCCTTCGGCAGTACTGAAGGAGAGAGGGAGATGGGAGTGGGTTGGTGGCAGTAGCGGAGAGAGGGGAAGGGTGTTATCCCAACAGTGGCTGCACGGTTGAGTGAGTCTTATCCCAAGCGAACAAACTGCGTAGACTCGCCTGCTACTAGTGATGGCTGGATTCCAAAGCTGCCGTCTCTCGTTGGCTGGCTGGCTGAACGGGTGGAAGGGTTGAGGCTCGGCCGCCCGGGGCAGGGAGTTACTGGTTGGCTGGCAGGCTGGTCGGCAGCCTGGTTGGGAGAGGGGACCAGGGGCTGTCGCCGGGTCGATGCCGCCCGCCTGGGGGCTGGGCTAGGGCAGGGAGCTCAGCCGTCGGCTCGGGTCCCCGTTCTGGCCATGGTACTGGTCGTTGGGTCCGATAGAACAGGGCTGGGAGGAGTGGGGCTGGGGTCAGTGGGGTGGAGAAGCTCGGTGGGGGGAGGGGAGGGGGGGTCGGCAGGGGGCGTTGGAGTCGCGTGGCGTTTAGTTGTGGCAGGCCATTGTCAATAGCACCTTTCTACCCTTAGAGGTCGTTGGGGGGTCAGGTAGGGCTGATGAAGGGGAGGGTGTGGGGGGGGGGGGGTTCGGTGAGCGGGGCCGGGAATGGCGACATGACGGGTGATGTTGGGGGATGGGTCACGGACTGCCTCCTGGTCACACAGACAGACAGACTGACACACAGACAGACGGCGGGATTCACAAGGGGATGACTGTGAAGTCTTATCGCTGGTGGCTAACCTCTCACGCCGTGTCGGAGGCAGGGGTCAGCGCCGGGCGCTGGGGCCACTCAGTCCCCCTGGCAGAGGGTGCTGCGGAGGGGTCAGCACCGGGGGTGCTGGGGCCACTAAGTCTAATCCGTGCTGAGGTTGGGGGTCAGTGTCAGGGGGCTGGGGAGAACTCCAGTCCCGGGCTTGTGGTAGGAGGGGGGGGGTGCGGTGGGCACGGCCGGGCGATGGTACATTTATTTGCATGTTGGCCTGGGGCTGGAGGGTCTCAGGGCTGGGTATCTGGAACTATAAAATAGAAATATCCGGATTCAAAATGCCAGTGCTCCGCTGGGACACTAATTCGTCAATGGTTGGTTGGTTGGTTGTATATTCAGGACGCTTTAACCACTTTTGGTCATGTCGTGTCGATGGAAGAAGGAAGGTAGAGAGGAGCCATTTCCCCGGAGGCAACCTACTCTCTGCGAATAAGGACATAGGATCTTTATATTGCGGCCACACAGACATGGCCACAGCGGAGCGCGAACCACCGATCCACGTGCCGTTAGGCTCTCGGGTGATCGGAGCGCCCTAATGAGAACTCTAACCCACTGAGCTATCGGGCCGGCCCCAAGTTTTCATTGCTTCCTTCTATCAATAGTGGAGGATGGCCCTGCGTTCGTGCTGAGTTGAATCGGCAGCGACCCGCTTTGATATGCGAGAACTGTAAATCGTTGAATGGAAGTGTAAGTTCTTTCGAGGAGCCTTTTTAAAGGCGAATGACCAAAAAGTTGGGGTAAATATTGATCCGATCGGGACACTTGGACAGGTGTATCAACAGTCTGAGTGATGTTCGACAAGATATCTTGGGCGTCCTAGCCTTAGCGATGGCGTGATACTACGTGAGGCAATAAGTGAAACCTGACCATCTGGAGGTGAATTTATAATGACCCTCCGAATGCGTCTGTCACGAATTATTGCGTGTATACTTGCTAAATGTCTGCCCGATGCACAATGTTCATACAAAACGCCTGTCGGTGTTGCCGTGTCCGTATAAAAAAAACTTTCGTTGTTATAAAGTATCGTGACAAAAATCTTTCGTTGTTACAAAGTGTCCATGCAAAAAGCGTTTCGTTGTTACAAAGTGTCCGTACAAAAAGCATTTCGTTGTTACAAAGAGTCCGTACAAAAGTCTTTTTTGTTACATAGTCCGTACAAGTCTTTTTTGTTACAAAGAGTCCGTACAAAAGTCTTTTTTGTTACAAAGAGTCCGTACAAAAGTCT
Organism: Arenicola marina; assembly: GCA_964019135.1. Classification (NCBI taxonomy): domain Eukaryota; kingdom Metazoa; phylum Annelida; class Polychaeta; family Arenicolidae; genus Arenicola; species Arenicola marina. Next base: position 20,662,704 of record OZ025259.1, on the reverse strand, counting down.
TTTTTGTTACAAGGTGCTCGTGCAAACCCCATTTCGTTGTTGCGAAATATCTGTACAGAATGCCTCGTATTTTGGCAAATCTTATTGTTTAGAGGCCTAATTGGCTATTTACGGGGGCAAAGAAATCGCCCATTGAGAGGGCAAATCTGCTCATTGCATTGCAGAATGGTCTCTTGAGAGCAGGATAAACTATTGAGGGCAAAGCGACGAGAAGCGATCTGGGCGGAAGTTATGCTCTTCTCAGTGACCAGCGGGGGAGTGAATATTGTTTTTCCACATCGCAGATTGGAGTCAGGTGTGAACTGAGGTATGATATACGCGTATTGTGTGGTGGCGGGTGTTTTTGTCAGACGGGTGGTGGGTAGGGGGTGTGGCTTGACTCCCCATTGGTAACAAGATAACACCGAACTGATTAACAAATCAGATTATTATGGCTAGTGCAGGATGTGTGCAGCAGGTATGACGTGGGGGGGGGGTGATTGCAACAGGAGAGAGTTGTTAGAGCGAGAGGGAGGGGGGCGGGGGGTGATCGGTAGTGTGATGCTGGTTCTGTTGCTGAGTTCTAGTGTGTATCTGAAACTAATCGAAAGAAATACAAAATGAGAGGAAAAAAAAGACCCCATTACGATTTGATTGAAGTCATGATTGAAATCTGATTTATATTATTGATTTATTCAGCATGTTTAGGTTATGTACTTAATCAACTGATTTAGATTAGTGATTTAATCAGCGGATTTTAGTCATTGATATAATCAATTCACTAACTAACTAACTTTAATTAACTGACTTACATCAAGCAATCTGACACAAGCCAACCGCATAGCAACAATGGCTAGATGTTTTGCCGGACATGACGTCATACTATATTATCATTCATCCACAGACCTCTCATCATCAACACGTAACTGTGGACTCACCCACCATCGCCATCAATCACCATTATATCGTGTTGCTCTTTTCTTTTCAGGGGCGATTGAATACAACAAAGGCTGGACGGTGACTGGGCCAGTTTCCCCTTAAGCCCCCCGCAGCCCACCAGCCTATTTATCCCGGAAACCTAACGATTGCCTCAGGATGGGGGTCTCGCATGTTTAATTCAGGAGAGCCTCTCCGATAGCCAGTGCGTCCGGTTCGATCGTGGGTCGATGGCTGCTGATAGAGGCTATATAAAGAACAATTGCCGCGGCCCTATTTGTATTATCAACACATGACAAAGATCACGCTTCATCGCATGTCTTATGTTAAATACGGATGGCAGCGGTATTGGCACCATAAGGGTCTAGATGTATTGTGGGATATGCTTCAGGGGCAATGACTGTAATATTGTAGACGTCAATGATATAGACGTTAATGGATAGACGCCCATTGTTTAAATGTCAATGGTATAGACGTCAATGGTATAGGCGTCAATGGTATAGTCGTCAATGGTATAGGCGTCAATAGCATGAACGTCAATGGTATAGACGTTAATAAAATAGCCGTTAATAAAATAACCATTAATAATATAGACGTTAATAATAGACTTCAATAATATAGACGTCAATAATATAGACGTCAATAATATAGACGACAATTATATAGACGACAATTATATAGACGTGCATATTGTAGAAGTCAATTGTCTTTACATCAATAGTATATAGGTCAGTTATATGTTCCACAAAGTATATAAACGTCAATGGTATAAACGCCATCGGTTTTATATACTGTAATATCTCTAATCATGTCTGAATTGCTCCTATTTTTATATTTTCCGGGCCGCAATCCGGGCCACCCTAGTGTGTAATGATCAGCACACTGGTCCGTACTCTTTGCGAAGGAGGACAGGGTATATGAATCCGGGCCACCCTAGTGTGTAATGATCAGCACACTGGTCCGTACTCTTTGCGAAGGAGGACAGGGTATATGAATCCGGGCCACCCTAGTGTGTAATGATCAGCACACTGGTCCGTACTCTTTGCGAAGGAGGACAGGGTATATGAATCCGGGCCACCCTAGTGTGTAATGATCAGCACACTGGTCCGTACTCTTTGCGAAGGAGGACAGGGTATATGAATCCGGGCCACCCTAGTGTGTAATGATCAGCACACTGGTCCGTACTCTTTGCGAAGGAGGACAGGGTATATGAATCCGGGCCACCCTAGTGTGTAATGATCAGCACACTGGTCCGTACTCTTTGCGAAGGAGGACAGGGTATATGAATCCGGGCCACCCTAGTGTGTAATGATCAGCACACTGGTCCGTACTCTTTGCGAAGGAGGACAGGGTATATGAATCCGGCACAAACGTAGATATAACTTTGCACAGGTGGGGAACGAACCCCTACACTTGGAGAAGAACGACATGGTACGCAAACAAGGACATATATATATGCACAGGTGGGGAACGAACCTCTACTCTTGGAGAAGAAGGACATGGTACGCAAACAAGGACATATATATATGCACAGGTGGGGAACGAACCTCTACTCTTGGAGAAGAAGGACATGGTACCCAAACAAGGACATATATATATGCACAGGTGGGGAACGAACCTCTACTCTTGGAGAAGAAGGACATGGTACGCAAACAAGGACATATATATATGCACAGGTGGGGAACGAACCCCTACTCTTGGAGAAGAAGGACATGGTACGCAAACAAGGACATATATATTTGCACAGGTGGGGAACGAACCCCTACTCTTGGAGAAGAAGGACATGGTACGCAAACAAGGACATATATATATGGACAGGTGGGGAAAAAACCTCTACTCTTGGAGAAGAAGGACATGGTACGCAAACAAGGACATATATATTTGCACAGGTGGGGAACGAACCCCTACTCTTGGAGAAGAAGGACATGGTACGCAAACAAGGACATATACATTTGCACAGGTGGGGAACGAACCCCTACTCTTGGAGAAGAAGGACATGGTACGCAAACAAGGACATATACATTTGCACAGGTGGGGAACGAACCCCTACTCTTGGAGAAGAAGGACATGGTACGCAAACAAGGACATATATATATGCACAGGTGGGGAACGAACCCCTACTCTTGGAGAAGAAGGACATGGTACGCAAACAAGGACATATATATGGACAGGTGGGGAACGAACCCCTACTCTTGGAGAAGAAGGACATGGTACGCAAACAAGGACATATATATATGCACAGGTGGGGAACGAACCCCTACTCTTGGAGAAGAAGGACATGGTACGCAAACAAGGACATATATATGGACAGGTGGGGAACGAACCCCTACTCTTGGAGAAGAAGGACATGGTACGCAAACAAGGACATATATATTTGCACAGGTGGGGAACGAACCCCTACTCTTGGAGAAGAAGGACATGGTACGCAAACAAGGACATATATATGCACAGGTGGGGAACGAACCCCTACTCTTGGAGAAGAAGGACATGGTACGCAAACAAGGACATATATATATGCACAGGTGGGGAACGAACCCCTACTCTTGGAGAAGAAGGACATGGTACGCAAACAAGGACATACATATATACACAGGTGGGGAACGAACCTCTACTCTTGGAGAAGAAGGACATGGTACGCAAACAAGGAAATATATATATGCACAGGTGGGGAACGAACCCCTACTCTTGGAGAAGAAAGACATGGTACGCAAACAAGGACATATATATATGCAGAGGTGGGGAAAGAACCACGGCACAATATCCTAATTCATGTCACCACTAACGCTGGAGAACATGCGTTGTGCATTTCGGTGGGTCGTAAAGCGGCGATACCGGGCGGGCGTGATGTGTGGACCCGTCACGCCAGCATAGAGCGGAGACCTGTCGTTTACAGGGACACCGGATGGGGAAGGACGAGATCTCGTCAGGTGGCGCCACACGGCGGCGTGATGTATGAGAGATTTAATTCGCGATGCGAGGCACGGACAGAGATCGATTGGCCGTCATGTTCGGCTGCTAATCCACAGGGGGGTGACCCCAGCCCTAGGGGGTAAGCGGCTGGGGGTGTGGGGGCCGAGTGTGGGGGTGGAAGTCGTGCAGGGTGGTCGTGGGTGGGGATCAACATGGCAGGGAACCTCAGGAACCGGGCAGGGGACACGGGTAAGGGATATGAGCGCAGGGAACCAGGCAAGTGCATTCTCAAGACGCCATGCCACGTGTGAGGGAACGAGGCAGGAACCCGGGTAGGGACATCAGGGCAGGGAACCAGGCAGGTGCATTATCAGGACGCCAGGCAACGACACATGCAGGGAACCAGGCAAAAGACACGAAACAGTGTAAGACACAGAGAGCGACACAGAATGCGATACAGACAGCGACACAGAATGATACAGACAGTGAATCAGACAGTGACACAGAAAGTGACACAGACAGTGACACAGACAGTGACATAGACAGTGACACAGACAGTGACACAGACAGTGACATAGACAGTGACACAGACAGTGACACAGGCAGTGACACGGTGACATAGGCGTGACACAGGCAGTGACACATACAGCGACACAGACATTGACACAATCGGTGACACAACCAGTGACACAGACTGTGACACAGACAGTAGAGCAGACGACACAGGCAGTGACACAGACAGTGACAGACAGTGACACAGTTAGTGACACAGTGACACAGACAGTGACACAGACAGTGACACAAACAGTGACACAAACAGTGACACAAACAGTGACACAGGCAGTGACACAAACAGTGATACAGGCGACACTGGCAGTGACAGAGACGACAGACAGTGACACAGGCGACACAGACAGTGACACAAACAGTGATACAGACGACACAGACAGTGATACAGACAGTGATACAGACAGTGATACAGACAGCGACATAGACAGCGACACAGACATTGCCACAAACATTGACACAGACATTGACAGACATCGACATAGACAGTGTCACAGACAGTGACACAGACAGTAAAACAGACAGTGACACAGACAGTGACACAGACAGTGACAGACAGTGACAGACAGTGACAGACAGTGACACAGACAGTGAAACAGACAGTGACACATATAGTGACACAGACAGTGACGCAGGCGACACAGTGACGCAGGCGACACAGTGACGCAGGCGACACAGTGACGCAGGCGACACAGTGACGCAGGCGACACAGTGACGCAGGCGACACAGACAGTGACACAGACGACACATACAGTGATGCAGACAGCGACACACACAGTGACACAGATAACGACACAGATAACGACATAGACAGTGACGCAGACAGAAACACAGACAAGAACAGTGACACAGGCACAGATTGTGACGTAGACAGTGACACAGACAGTGACACCGACAGCGACACAGACAGTGACACAGACAGTTAGCCTGCGTATGTTTTTCATTGTGGGTTGGGCAGTTGCTTCTGCGGCAAGTTTTATGGCTTAAAACCCCAGCATTCTTGTGAAACCATAACTGGGTTAAATAATGGTTGGCATCCGTCGGTCTGTGAAAGACGATGGCTTTGCAGCTATGTTTTGGTATACATATCGTTAACGTCGCGGCATCTGTGACCAACACACCTTAGCGCAATCGTCGTATCGATGACCTATCGATAGGTCTTGGTTTGTACTCACTGGACGCCAGATTGGCGTTTCAAGTTTAACGGGGTTAAATAACCGTTCCAACACATTATGATGTCATAACGCGCGCATGCATGCCCTATTGCGGGGCTGTCAAAGGGGGCACGGGCTGCTATTCCTATCCAGGAAATGTCACTTCTAAATGACGTTTCATGTTTTTAGAGCTGAGGTTAGATGGATTGGTGTTCTGTGCCACCTTTGTGTTCAAGTTGGCCTGTGATAGGAGGAAAAGATGGTGCTTTAGGCCACTTTAGTGCACATACCTACTAAATAGGGACAAGAAATCTATAGGGACAATGAAATGGGGTAGAATAAAGCAGGTTGGTTGGTTGTGCATTCAAACCCACAACCTGTTGATCTACAGCTCACCCTGCTTACTTCTTGACGATGTAATACATTTTCATTCCGATGACAATACGTCGTTATGGCGCAGAGGCAATAACTCGTCTCTCAGAAGACAATTCGTCGCCGTTTCGAAGACAATAAGACATTTCGAAGACAATGAGTTGTCAGTTCGGAGACAATGAGTTGTCAGTTCGGAGACAATAAGTCCGCATTTCGAAGACAATTTATAAGAAGACAATAAGTCGGAATTCCGAAGAAAATATAAAGACAATGAGTCGACATTTCGAAGACAATAAGTCGGCATTCCGTAGACAGTGGCTGAGTCTGTCAAGTGCATTGCTCAGGTATGGCACAACGGCCTCGTCGGTAACACTGCTATGGAAAACTCTATGTGAACTTCTCATGTGGGAAAGGGTAGAGGCGATCTCCCGGCAGAGGGCGTTACGCTTACGCCATAGTCCCTCTGCCCCACGTCAAAATTAACCATCAGAATTATTCTTCATACGCGAAAATTGAAATCAATCTAATCGAAGATAAATTCGCAGTTTGGCATAAAATGCACCACTGTTTAGCATTTACGGTGCCACTGGTACCATACCGGACGAATGCATTTGAGTTTGATTAATTTAAAGCCGTGTTACTTTCGAACTATAATTTCGAGTGCGGACGAGGTCAAAGGCGTGAAGCGTTTTGAACTTTGACCCCGTGCTATTTTGAAATTATTTTTCACTTAACTCTTCCATTGTAATCATTCGACAACGAACTGTATATATCTTTCAAATTCTGCATCGAAAATTCAATATTCAATCTAAAAAGCCCTCTAAAACCATTCGTGACCCCAGGACCGTTGGGGTCAACTGTGAGATTGGCGGTGACGTGGGGCAGAGGTGATGTGAGGAACGAGCTCCCTCTGCCGGCAGAGTGGGGTAGAGGCTGGACGGCATCGTCCGAGGTTCGTGTGGGTCTTGGGGTTAGTGTTAGTGGAGGTTAAGACTGTATATACTGAGGTATGTTTGACTTCTTGGTTTAGGATCAGTGTAGACTAGTGGACAGGGTTGAGATGCCTTTGGGAATGCGGTTTAGCCTCGACCGGGGGAAAGGAAAGGTGCAGCCGTTTTATGGAGTCAATGTCCAGGTTGACATTTATCGACCTCACGTATCACTCGCTTAACCTATACAATACCGTTAATTAAGGGTTGTGCGTTGTTCTTCAATGCTAGAGCGAGCCATCGTTTCAGCATAGCGCACGTAGGACGCACGGATACATCCGTAGGCCTGACAAAAGCAACTTATCACGCGGTGGTGTCTCAGAAAAGCTATAGTCTATTTTGGCGGGGGTGGGTGGGGGCAAGGGGTGGTCGTGTTCCCCAAGTCACGAAGAATAAAATTCTTTATTCCCAGGTCACGAAGAATAAAATTCTTTATTCCCAGGTCACGATGAATTAAATGTAGAACTCCTCGCATACCATGGATGGGACGGATACATGATATAAATTGGTCATATCGCGATTCACGCTTATTTTATATGAACATTCCCAGTTCACGATTAATTAAAATCCTTGATCACGACGGTCGGCTAATATCCCATTCCTAGTTCACGAAGAATTATTTTCCTCATTCCCAGTTCACGGTGAAAGGAAAAGCCCATTCCCGAGGAACGGAACTACCCCTTGCTCCCCCTCCTACTTTACACTGCTTGGTGGGGGCCGGCCCGGTCACTCAGTGGGTTAAAGCACCCGCCTTCAGTGATCTGGCCACCTGAAAGCCTAACGACACGTGGATCGGTTGTTCGCGCCCCGCTGTGGCCAGCTCTGTGTGGTCGCAGGATAAAGATCCCTTGTCCTTCTTCGTAAAGAGTAGGGGGTTACCCCCGGGGACATGGCTCCACTCTCCCTTCCTTCTCCCATTGACGCGGTATGACAAGAAGGGGTCAAAGCGTCCTCAATATGCAACCAAACACTGTTTGGTAATTATTTCAAGATTTTGACAAGAGGGCGCTATTTGTTTGCTGATCTTTGATTTGTTGAAAAAATATTATTACGTGGAATAAACTGCCATCTTGGGCAACGATAGTATTCTCCGATCAATCCGTTCTGGTACTTCTTTTGACCGGCTGTCACTTAGGGCCATCAAAAACAAAAGCTGGAGGGTTTCCCGCAGTCTTCGTTGACGTAACAATAGCATACAACTCACACATGGATGGCTTATTCACAACAACAACAAAATGAAATAATTTGGACAATATTCTGCGGCTCATTTTCAAAATTAAAAACAATTGCAAAAATAACTCCAGGTTGTTACGCTGTTCCCAAAGATTCGCTCGAAGGTGGATGGGCTTCCAACCGTTGCCCCCCCCCCCCTCCCTCCCCCCCATCCTCCTTGCTCCTCTTTCCCATCACCAGGAAGGCGCAGAACAGCCAGAAATAAAATGGGTAATAACAAAATGACAACAACAGCATTCTTCCATTTACGGTCAGGTTTTTGTTTTATTAAAAAGCTCACTTTAAAGATAAAATCTGAAATAAAAGCACAACTCTGCAAAGCAAGTTGAAAACCTTTCATTATCGTTACTTTCAGACACCAATATGACGTATGCAAGTAACCGACATAGCCGGTCGCTCGGTTCGAGTGGTCACGTGACAATATTATGACGCACACCAACCTCACATGAGTCAGATATTTACAGACAGTCACGGATTGGACTCCACGATTGGACTTCACCCGTGTAAGAGCCCTTTATACCCGTCCGTAGCTATAAGGGCCCACCAGTTCGTTATACACATGAATGGAATAAGATCTCAATCTTAAGGTCAACGAAGCAAAACGCTGCACGAGGACTATGTTGCCATGGCAACATGAAAGCATCGTCATATAACATCATCATACAATAATACATAGCCGTCGGTTCGACTTTCTGCACAAACACAACAGTTCGCAGAAAAAGTAGGCCTCGTTGAGGATGAGACTTTGACGAGCGTTTGACGAGACTAATTCAACAACGCGGTTAGTATGAGAGAGTATGTCGTATGGGCAAACGAAGATCATACAATACTGAAATATTACATCATAACTGTAGTTAAACCCGTCTTGCCTTATATGAATATATACCCCCTGCTCCCTTAAACGTAGCCATTTCAGAGAGGCTGCAGGACGACAGAAAACTCACATTTCATTTACAAACACAAGGAGAAACCTGTTTCAACGATCTAAAAAAACTCGTTACATGCCCTGTATCCAGTGAAACGCTTCTTACAAATGGTGACGGTCAACAGGTGACGAACTCGAAGAAGTGGTCACGTTGGAACAATGTCGAGCAGAAGGAACCACTCTGAATGTGTAATGAATGCCCCGAAATCAAATCCAACGACCTGTATACCAATTATTCGATGTCCTAATTATTGGTGGACATTCACAGATATTGGTAAGACATTCATGGGTCCTGCTGGAAAAGATTAAGTGATCGGGAATGGCGAGATGGTCACAACCACGTACAAATCACGTGACCAAGTCACGTGGGAGGCGGCGCGAGAAGTGGCGGGAATATCGGGAGCGACCGCCATATTGGAAAAGCACGTCAGTCCCACAACCGAGTTCCATATTAATGCGATTGTCGGGGTCAAGGTATATGATGAATGACAGACACAGACAAATGGCCTACAATATGATAGCTACCATCATTTTACAAACCAACACACTGCCAAGCGGAGGTAAGCCTAAGCACGATATTTCATTCAATAATCACCATTTCATTCTCCACCTTTTTGTCGCACTCATTCGCTAGGTGGCGCTGCCAAAGTCCCGCACAAACTTCCCTATTGACTTATGGTGATCACATATATATAATCATCCTACTTCGTGGACTCAAGAAAACCTAATTTTTCTGCACGAAAAATGTAAATACAAATACAATTTAGAACACAAGTTTCCATCATGTTTTTGTTAAAAAAAAATCATGACGGGACTAAATAATCATGAGTTGGCAGTGTGCCTTCGCCACACAATTTCCAGCAACGGCTGGTGCGGAACGCCACCTGGCGAACATATGGCAAATATTGTTTCACACAATAACGTGTAAAATAGTGAATGACACAAAAAATCTCATATAACAAATGGCACACCACAGGGGTACACATGCAGTCGCCTGAGAATTCGACTGTGGCACCTTCATACAGTCTTAGTATGCCAGTTTTACACTAGCTACAACAAGGCAAAAAGCCATCCACATATTAAGACAAATCTTAGCTCTCTACATGGTCAAGACGATTATACCCAGAAAAGTCCCGTGCCCACTCCAGTTCACCTACATTCAGCCAAGCGAAAGAGGTGAGACGCAGCCGATTGGGAATCAATAATATAATCAATAATTGGGTAAAATAAACTGAAATTCATATTGCCGTTGGCGTAGGGATGTTGGTTTGTATAACCAGGACGCTTGAACTAATTCTGGTCATATAGCGTCCATGGGAGAAGGAGTAGGGCCATGTCCCCGGGGGTAACCTCCTACTTATTGCGAAGAAGGACATGGGATCATTATCCTGCGACCACGCAGACAGGACGACTGTGGGGCTCGAACCGCCCTGATGACGGACGGTCGCAATTATTTCATTTACCGGTCCCATCGGAAAACGGGTGCATTATGCAATGCCCAGAACGTATATATATATAAGGCGGTCATGCAGATTTATCTTCCACCAAAAGACAAAACAGAGGCTTAAACATAGCATGTAGCTAAGCTCAGATCATTCTGAATTATATATACCGGTAGGGAAACCAAAAAAGTGCTGATAAAACAACAGATTAGCATACGCAAGTGAAACTAAAAGATTGGTTTTAAAAAGTAAACTAACCGTAAGCAGTAATAAATAGTGTATATATAGGTATATAGATAAACAGGATAACATGTACTAATGTACAGCATTTTCCCCGGCTGTTCTATAAATGATTAAAATAATACTTTGACGTTCTTAAAAATAAGATTTTAAAATATTATTAAAAACTTCATTCTAAGAGAAGGTAAGGGAGTATGAAGAGTTTGTCATGGAATTAAAGATTGGGATACAATTGGAGACGCATTTCCTGTTGAGCATTCAGATCTGAACGAAAATATCTGTTAATTGTCAGCAAAATCAAATTTGATGAGCCTGCAAATAGCAAATAATCTTGATAACTTGATCACAAGCTCACATGATCGCTTTCAAAAACTTACCAGAAAATGACCTAAATATCATTGAACTGTACAACGAACCATGTCTTAAAGGAGAATTGCTTGGCAAGTTCATGTAAATGAACACAGATGTTGCTTGGGGAAAATCCCTTATGAAATCGAGGACGTTACCACAGGATCAAGGAGTCCAACTGATTTATCCCGAGCAGGTAAAGAAACCAATGAATTGGTGCTTTATGTGGCTTTTAAGTTTACACAGTCTAAAGGAACCTTCCGGGGCGATCAGTAATAAATGGATGAACCATTATGTCCATGGTTCTGGATTCCAACCCAGGATTTATGGATCTGCGGTCTCGTGAGCTAACCCCTACACTAGGGAGCGCCCCCACCCCCTCCATTACACTAGGGAGCGCCCCCACCCCCTCCATTACACTAGGGAGCGCCCCCACCCCCCTCCATTACACTAGGGAGCGCCCCCACCCCCCTCCATTACACTAGGAAGCGCCCCCACCCCCTCCATTACACTAGGGAGCGCCCCCACCCCCTCCATTACACTAGGGAGCGCCCCCATCCCCTCCACTACACTAGGGAGCGCCCCCACCCCCTCCACTACACTAGGGAGCGCCCCCACCCCCTCCACTACACTAGGGAGCGCCCCCACCCCCTCCATTACACTAGGGAGCGCCCCCCACCCCCTCCATTACACTAGGGAGCGCCCCCCACCCCCTCCACTGCACTAGGGAGCGCCCCCACCCCCTCCACTACACTAGGGAGCGCCCCCACCCCCTCCACTACACTAGGAAGCGCCCCCACCCCCCGCCACTACACAAGGGAGCGCCCCCACCCCCTCCACTACACTAGGGAGCGCCCCCACCCCCTCCACTACACTAGGGAGCGCCCCCACCCCCTCCACTACACTAGGGAGCGCCCCCACCCCCTCCACTACACTAGGAAGCGCCCCCACCCCCTCCACTACACTAGGGAGCGCCCCCACCCCCTCCACTACACTAGGGAGCGCCCACACCCCCCTCCATTACACTAGGGAGCGCGCCCACCCCCTCCACTACACTAGGGAGCGCCCCCACCCCTTCCATTACACTAGGGAGCGCCCCCCACCCCAACTCAATGCCCTCCGGCGAAAGGAAGCTAGCAGCAAACGAAACACCGGTATACTAAGCACATATATAGGCTGATAGAACACTGTGAGCAGTACAAACAAGCAGAGCACGGAACACCACAGCATACATACATTCACCACACACACAACTACTGATACATCTCCTATTGCACATCAATATACACTCGTGGCAAAAAGAAACGTAACTTTGTTAAATAAAGGCCATTGCGCTCTAATGCGTTTCGTTCTTCCACCATTATAGACATATAATTTGTTACATTTATCTAGATATATATATGCGTATATCATATCACTTGATACACATCACTTTTGGCCATCAAATAATTGACCGATTCATTTCACAAATCACATTCTCATCTTACGATATAGTATTTGCCCATCGCCCCATATGTATAGAAAAAGTAGCTCTGTACACTTAGAATCAACCACAAACTATTGATCGTGTACGAGGTGATATTCATCCATATCCGTTTTCAATTATATCTTCCTTTTTGTACAATCGACATATATAATGTACACGTTGTTATTCCAATAGGCTGCAGTGTGGCAATATACTGAATGCAGGTTAATGTTAATTCATATTATGGCCCTATTCCTTTTCCTTCGCGACAACCACCGTCAGACACAGCCAAATGTAGTATATATATATATATATATTTATATATACATATACGTAGTGAGACAATCGCATGAACATCACACAACATTCATTGTTCTAACTATCGCGAGGTACGACCCATCATTGGTCCAATCTTCTATGACGTCACAGTCACGGGAGCAAACCCACCAATGACGATACAGAAGCACGTCGCCCCATTCTAAAGGAGGTGGGGCCAATGAAAGATTGACGCAAAGGTGAAATGAAGTGTATTCGCAATCATATCAAGAAACTTCCGTAACTTACTTAAGTGAGGAATAATGTTGTAAACAACCCATAAAGCAAACGTTCACGGCTCTAGCTATAGTCATCACATAGTGCCTTCTAACCCCATGTTTTTTTGCTGTAAAATGTGAGGCATCCTAAGTCTAAATTACGCTACGATTCACACAATAATTAGATTGTTACGTATTAATTAACAACTAATGGCAGACGGTCGTTTCTTTTCATTTCATTGCCGTAGTCCGTATTGGCCATTCTTCCAGGTCAGGGCGAACCAATGGGGGAGCTTTGCTTATTTTCAAATCATTGCCCAATTCCGTATACCACATAGTAGAGACAATGCCCTCTACTGGCTGAGACATTCAAAAAGTTACCCGTGCGCGGCGGGCCGACTTTCGTAGTTGGTGATTCCTTCACCAGATGACACCACTGGTCCATGCGGTGTCTACGGAACTCGGTATCGAAAAGGAAATTCCTATGACCCCCATCGTTTCAGCATTGCTCACTCACGCACGACGTACTAGAGTAATCCATTTCGTGGACTATGACGTGAAAGAATGACCTCCATACACCGTATAGTGCAATGCTGCCCTTTACCGTGGAACCAGTCAACGCCACACACGCATGGATGAGGACTTTAAATGCCACTTGTACTTGCTTTTGGAGGATCTAGAATCTCAAAAGAGGGGTTGGGTACGTGTCGTGCAAGAGTGAATAGCCCACCACGACGGGCTCTGGTTGGAGGAACTGGATTTGAAACGCCAATCTACGCATTCAGTGCGTATAAAGCTAGACCAAATAACAGGTCATCGATGCGACGACTGCGGTAAGCTCTGTCGGTCACAGATAGGCTTATTTAGTCATAAGCGCAAATGCCGGGGAACAATTCTTACTACTTAAACCAGAACAAAAGCTGCGAATCCATCGTCTTTCGCAGACGGACGGATGGCAACCAATGTATTTGATTCTTTCACCAGATGGCACCACTGTTCCACGTGGTCTCTACGGAATTCGGTAGCGAAATGAAAATCCAGATCATCCCCTAGTGACGATTCTCTTGTATGAGATTTTCGGTTCCGGCCTTTTGGAACAAATTAAGACGTTCAGCCCGCTGAGCGTATGGATACATCTCATGTAATTTTCCCCACACTCCAATGATCGTCACGAAGGCCTGATCTAATGCAACCATGAACATAGTTCCAGGTGACCTAACATTTTACACCTGCACTAATTGTAGGGACTTCACCCAAAACACATTTCATACGCGTCATTAACATCCGGGTATTACTATCCAGTTACTGTAAAGTCCACATTTATATTAACATAATTGGAATTAATTCAATTCAATTTAATTCAATACACCCGCTAAACCCATGGCGATTTGTTTAGTAGAAAACACACTTCACACAAAGTTACTTTACGGATAATTGAGCAACAAGGGACGCAGACGCTACCAATAGGGATGTGTATAACGGAACGATTAGTAGTAATAGCTCAGTCTTGGGTTTGCAGTTTTAAACACAACAGTATCATGTCAACCAAGGCGAATATGCGGTTTACCACTATTCACATAATGCACGAAACAAGAAATGGCAGATCCATATGCTAAAAACAACGTGACATAAGATGTATGTGTGCACTAGATATAGTAACAGGTCGGGTCGATTCCTCGGACAAACGGGCTGGCTCCTTTCCACGTGGACTCGATGGATGATAGAGACTGTGTCAGTCACTGTGAACACCCTTCTATATGTGTTCTATATATGGTCCTTATGTGTTCCATGTGTTCACCTCAGTCCGCCAGGCACAAACACAACATCCATCGTCTCAGCATCCGAAAAAACACCGCTTTCGTCCTTGTTGTCGCTTGAACAACTTGACCTATATATATATAGAGATAAATACATAGGTCAAGTTCAGCCAAGGTCAATGCGGAGGTCACGATTAACCGGGGTTGAAAGGTCGTCGTGATGCCCAGAGGTCAACCGCCCGACGACATTGGCCATTTGTAAGTTCACCAGGTCAGATCAAGAGATATCCGGGTCAAAGGTCAGAGGTCGAAGGTCTAAGGTCAAGAAGGCACTTGCGTTCCGGGGCGGCGTGCGGATCCCGATGGGGACTGATCCCGAACGGTGATCGCTTGGAGCTCCGGCGACAATTTGTGATGAATGTTCTGGATAAAACTCTGAAACACAAAGAAGAAAAACAGTTAAGATAATTCGTCCGCTTGGCGGAAATGAGTGATGCAAATTCCGCTCCTTAGGATGATCCTATACGGCTCATCAATATATCAAATCTCTGACCCAGCGGCGCTGGATATAAAATTGTTTGTGTTTTATGGGCATCAACAACATATACCTGCATAAGAGTCCCTTAAACATTGTACACTGTAATGGCGATTACTAGATCTGTACAGCCTACTGATACATGCCACCATAGCAGTCATAGCATGTTATCCATATACAGCTTTAGTTCATGTTTTACTAAAGTCAAGGGTTGCAGTAGTTAGAATTGCGTAACAGCGACAGAAGTTAATTACTTTAATCACCACTTATTTAGTTTCTATAGCCACACTGATGAGGCAGGTGTCGGTTCATTGTTTAACGACGCCTATAATCCTTACTCCTTCAATCAGTGGTAGCTTAAGTCATATGATAAGTATACTCGCATTCCAGATACACATTCATGGGTATTGAGGGCATAATGCAACGATAAACATCAATGGTAAATACTAACAGCGAGAGAGAGAGAGAGAGAGAGAGAGAGAGAGAGAGAGAGAGAGAGAGACAGAGAGAGGGGGAGAGAGCAGGGGAGAGAAGGGGAGAGAAACAAAGAAACATAAAAAAGGGGTCCCTCCCCCTTGTCTTTCCGCCTCCACGATTACAGTAGCAAATGCCAGGGGTGAGTAATACGTGAGCTATACAGAACGAATGGCGCTGACATGGAAGATCGACCAAAAAAGGGACTGACTAGAACACACTGAAAGCATGTCATCTTATCTGACAAGGTCGCTCTGCCGGAAGCAACATATTCAATGCTTGATTGGTACAGATGATTACATATTGATTATAGGCGGTGATGGCTTGGGCGTTTCCGGCCACTTTTGTGCACATGCGCTACAGAGGGCTAAGGAGGGGCCCTCCAAAATGAAAAAAGCGGTTGTTCTCTGACGAATTCTCTAAATTATGACGGTCATATCTCGCCAACGCGGATGATCGAAAGCAATGCGGAGCTATATCCCGACTCTCGTCGGAGAAGCACGTTAGATTGTTATCCTGCACCACCATGGACATTGGCACGACAGGCCTGGCAGAGCTCTCGCGACAAAGCCGAGAACGGTAACCAGAAGGCCTTTCAGGCGGCGCCAAAGACAATAATGTGTCAATCTAGAATGCACAATTTTGTCCAATTGTCAATCTAGAATACACAATCAAGAGCGGCAAGTAGCGGAGTGGCATTTTTTCATCTAGACACTACAGAAAGGTCGGTCGTCAGTTAGCAGTCTGTTACGTCGAGTAAATCCTACACATTTAGACCTAACATGGGTTAGTTCTAAGCCACATAGCGTTATTTTACTGTCACAGTGTAAAAGCCTTGTAAGCACTCGCGCCTCTATGTAAGACGTTTATATAAAGACATTTATAAGAACTCATGCCTGTATATAGGCATGTTAATAAGCACATACAAGTCTATATAAAGACACTTGCAAGCACTCACGCCTCTATAAATGAGGTTAACAAGTACTCACGCCTGTATAAATGAGATTAACAAGTACTCACGCCTCTATAAATGAGGTTAACGAGTATTCACGCCTCTATAAATGAGGTTAACAAGTACTCACGCCTCTATAAATGAGGTTAACGAGTATTCACGCCTCTATAAATGAGGTTAACAAGTACTCACGCCTCTATAAATGAGGTTAACGAGTATTCACGCCTCTATAAATGAGGTTAACAAGTACTCACGCCTCTATAAATGAGGTTAACGAGTATTCACGTCTCTATGAATGAGGTTAACAAGCACATACGCCTCTATATAAGACATCTGTAAGCACTCACTTCTGTATAAGACATTTGTAAGCACTGACTTCTGTATAATGTGTGAGCACTGACTTCTGTATAATGTGTAAGCACTCACTTCTGTATATAATAAGTTAATAAGCTCTTACATCTCTATATAAGACATTTGTACGCACTCACGTCTGTATATAAGACATTCGTAAGCACTCACGTCTGTATATAAGACATTTGTAAGCACTCACGTCTGTATATAAGACATTTGTAAGCACTCACGTCTATATATAAGACATTTGTAAGCACTTACGTCTCTATATAAGACATGTATAAGCATTCACGTCTGTATATAAGACATTTGTAAGCATTCACGTCTGTATATAAGACATTTGTAAGCATTCACGTCTCTATATAAGACATGTGTAAGCATTCACGTCTGTATATACCAAGCCAAGCGTCCCGTCTACTGCACACACACAATCTGCCCGTGCCACATCGACCTACATCTACCTACCTACCCACAACATCAACACACACTGGGAGCGAACGAAAAAAAAGAGCGTGATCCAATACCTAGACCCGGCGATAGAGGGCGCCCTCGGGCCAGCCAGCCAGCTAGCCAGCCAGCCAGCCAGCCAGCCAGCCAGCCAGCCAGCCAGCCAGCCAGCCAGACGGTGGGTGGGTGGGTGGGTGGGTGAGTGGGTTGGTGGGTGGGGTGCGCGGGTTGGAGAGCGGCTGGGTGTGGCGGCGGGGTGGCGGCGGGGTGGCGGCGGAGTGTTTTACGGGGGGTCAACTTGATAGACACAGCGGTGTACCTGCGACACAACGTCCCCATTGACCCGCCGGATCTGGTAC